>SJXQ01007366.1:0-42804 GCA_006408695.1 Aepyceros melampus | reverse complement strand
CTCCTCCCTCCCCGTACCATCCCTTTGGGTTGTCCCAGTGCACCAGCTTTGAGTGCCCTATTTCATGCATCGAACTTGGACTGGTCATCTATTTCACATATGGTAATATACATATTTCAGTGCTATTCTCTCAAATCAGAGTCCCACAGAGTCCAAAAGTCTGTTCTTTATATCTGTGTCTCTTTTGTTGTCTCACATATAGGTCTTTGTTAATCTTTCTAAATTCCATATATATGCATTAATATACTGTATTGGTGTTTTTCTTTGTGACTTATTTCACTCTGGAAAATAGGCTCCAGTTTCATTCACCTCATTAGAGCTGATTCAAATGTGTTCTTTTTAATAGCTGAGTAATATTCCATTGTGTATATGTACCAACTTTCTTATCCATTCGTCTGCCTATGGACGTCTAGGCTGTTTCCATGTCCTTGCTATTGTAAACAGCACTGCGAAGAACATTGGGATACACGTGTCTCTTTCAATTGTGGTTTCCTTGGTGTATATGCTCAGCAGTGGGATTGCTGGATCATATGGCAGTTCTGTTTCCAGTTTTTTAAGGAATCTCCACACTGTTCTCCATAGTGGCTGTACTAGTTTGCATTCCCACCAACAGTGTAAGAGGGTTCCCTTTTCTCCACACCCCTGACTGTTCTTATGATCTTAGTTCTTGGAAGTTGCTGAACTATGGCATAGGATGGACCCTATTCCTAATAGGAAATTAAATGTACAATGTATTACCACGGATATTTTGCATCTGCCTACAGATTGTAGTACCACCACTCCCTGGGAAAGCCTTGAAGCGGCAGCTCCCTTTCCGAGGAGACGAAGGGATCTTTGAGGAGTCCTTTATTGAAGAAAGGAGGCAGGGTCTGGAACAGTTTATTAACAAGTAAGCCAAGTTCCTGGGGATTCTTTTTGCTACTTTTGCCGTCTTAGTCTTTCTGTTCTTGGAAGTTGCTGAACTATGGCATAGGATGGACCCTATTCCTAATAGGAAATTAAATGTACAATGTATTACCACGGATATTTTGCATCTGCCTACAGATTGTAGTACCACCACTCCCTGGGAAAGCCTTGAAGCGGCAGCTCCCTTTCCGAGGAGACGAAGGGATCTTTGAGGAGTCCTTTATTGAAGAAAGGAGGCAGGGTCTGGAACAGTTTATTAACAAGTAAGCCAAGTTCCTGGGGATTCTTTTTGCTACTTTTGCCGTCTTAGTCTTTCTGTATGTTTCATCTCTCTGCTCTTTTGTAATGGGTAATATGATATGGTGCTGATTGTGTGCTGCGATCACTGGACAGTAAAACTCCATTCCTTTGAGCAGAGTTCTGATCCTGTACCCCAGGGCCTGAGGAAGCATTGCATGTTGGATGTGTCTAGGAATTTGCCCCTACCTTACCTCTCTGTCCCCTTCCTCTCTTCAGTATTATGGTTGAAATTGTGCCCTGCTGCTGTCCTTTACTTGCTTGAACCTCAGGGCTGACTTTGCCTTTCTTCCCCTGTCCACATCCACAGCCCTGTCCCTTTGTGAATTCTCTCTGGTCCCCAAAACTACTGATAACCATCTTGGTCTCTTTATAGACTGTTGCCTAGCCCCTCCTTTGTGGCTCCCCACTCTGGCTACCTGTTTCTTGCTCACCAGCAGGTGAGTCAGTATGGGCTGGGCCAGCAGTTTTCTCTCCCCAAGTCCTCGCTACTTTTATGGGTTAGCTTTGCAGATTTGGTGGCTTGAGGGCTTGGGGGAACTCACCACTGCCAGGTAACTCCCTGAAGGGTGGGAGTAGATCATTTTCTAGGTACCTCCCAGTGGTAGGGAAGGACATCACCACTCTCTTCCTTCCATTCTCCCTCCCCACCCTCCCATCCTATTTAGTGCTGCCACAAGGTAGAAACACATGAACAAACCACATAGTCTGACTTCTCCTAAGCACTTTGAGCTGTTGAATGGGGCTTAGGGGCAAGAGTTGTCACTGCCCTCCCCAGCTTGGTCACAGGGTTATTGAACTGCCTGCACTTGTTTCCCATGGAACCCCAGCATTCTCCCCAGAAGCTGAGCTAGGGTTAGCAGCTGGGTATAGATTTCCTAAATTTTAGAGTCTGAAGCAGCTTCTTGAGGCTGGCAGCTTTCCTGGGCTTCTATCTGGGAGGTGGTGGTTTGTTTGCTGGAGCCCAATGTCTATCCCAAGGGTGGGATGGGAGCAGGTTAACTCTGGTGTCAGGTCAAAAGTGGGGGCTCTTTGTTTAGACTTTCTGTCATGGAAGGGTTGGAGTTCTTTATATAGGGTCTTGGGGAAAAGGATTACTGATTCTGACAAGACCCTGAACAAAGAGGTTAAGGATTGGATTTTAACATGGGGTTTAAGTCCATCTATATGTTGAAGTTCCCTGAGACAGACCAGCTCTCCGGCTACCGGGCCTGAGCAGCCCCTAGAGAGACGCTCTGCTCCCTTTCCCACCTTTCCAGTGTTGGTGTTGTTGCTGCCTTTTTCATCTGTATCCTCTGTTACTATTTGTTTTTAAAGATTCCTTCTTTCATTGTGCACAAGTGCTGAGAGCCTGAGGTCCCATTTATGCTGTGTATATATCCTGACTCGGGGCTTTCATTCAGCAAAATGTTCATTCTTCTGTCAGACAATGTCATATTCAACTCTGTTCATATTAAACCACTGTGAAGCAAGCCTCTGTTTTCCTGTTTAAGTTGTAAATTTAGTACTTTTTAGTTTCTAGAATATTCTGGGTATTGTGCAGAATTATATTAACATGGTCAGTGTCTTAAAGTGATAAGTAATTTTTACATTTAAATTTTTAAAAAGCAGAATCCAAGCTACCTGTAGCAGTATTTACCTGTCCTTTTTGCAACTTCCAATTGACTTTGTCACAGAGGTAATGCATCTGCTTGGAGGAAGTAGCCATAGGGCTCAGTAACTGGTTTGGGTCAGATTTAGCAAATTTGGTTTTTAAGCTTGTAGGTTTGTGCTAATTTAGGCAAAACATATTTATAGTACGTGTGTGTATGTATATGCAAATGCTATATGTGTACATAAACATGTGCATACACTCATCCTCCAACACACCCACACATGCCCTACAAACACTTTTTTTCATAAGCTTTTTACTGCAATTGAGATAATTTTGAGGAGTAGGTGCTTACAATTAGCGGTTGAATGAGCTATAAAACATTTTTTTATGGCGATTTTAAAATCAGTGAAGACTATCTCTGTAATTTTAAATGACTTGCTCAAAACTTATATACAATAGCCTAGTACCTTGAATCTATTATTCTAGAGATAAAATACAATTTTTAATGTTTAGGAAAATATATCACATTTATGAAAAAGACTGAATTATGATGAAGCCAGCTTTGCCGTCAGGGATTTGGGTCTTTCCCAGAATTTAATTTTTTTTCCTCCCAGCAAAAAATTAATAATGTATAGTGAGCATGTCTTAAAAACACATCCAATTGCCACAGCAGAAGAATATAATTACATTAATAATTAAAATAAGTAATAATTAACACCACTGTATATTATATACGAAAGTTGTTATGAGGGTAAATCTAAGAGTGCTCAAAATAAAAGGAAAAATTATTTTATTTTTATAACATATTTATATGAGGTGATGGATATTCACTAAACTTATTGTGGTAGATATTTCATGATGTATGTAAATCAAATCAATATAATGTATACTTGAAGCTTATAAAGTGCTGCATGTCACTTACATTTCAATAAAACTGTAAAAAAAAAAACAATTAAAGCAACTGGAGAGTGAATTATTCATTTACTTCCTGCCATATCCCAAGTTAAAACATCCAGCCTTCCAGTTTGGGACATGATATTCCAAGTTAGTACATGACAGAATGTTGAAATTAGGCTTCAGTGAAATATGTCTCCATCTTGCTGGGCTCTTCACTGGCTCCAATATCCATAAATTATCTGACAGATTCATCAAAAACTTGCTCCCATTTCTGATGACATATAATTGTAAATTAGGATTTTCTATTTTCATTTTGTAAAATAATTAAGAATACAAATCAAGTAGATGTGAAATGTGACCAGCAGTTCAAGGTATGTTTATCAGAGAGCCAGACATCCATGCACTGATACTTTGGTGAAAGATAGAAAACTATGCTGTCCATTATACTGATATGAATATGAATCAATAATTAGTCATTTTTAGTTATTATAGTTTATGTATTATTTACCTTATTGACTTCATGGGAAATAGATGAGGAAACAATGGAAACAGTGACAGACTTTATTTTTGGGGGCTCCAAAATCATTGCAGATGATGACTGCAGCCATGAAATTAAAAGATGCTTACTCCTTGGAAGAAAAGTTATGACCAATCTAAACAGCATATTAAAAGCAGAGACATTACTTTGCCAACAAAAGTCCATCTAGTCAAAGCTTTGGTTTTTCCAGTAATCATGTATGGATGTGAGAGTTGGGCTATAAAGAAAACTGAGCGCCGAAGAATTTATGGTTTTGAACTGTGGTATTGGAGAAGACTCTTGAGAGTCCTTTGGACTACAAAGAGATCCAACCAGTCCATTCTAAAGGAAATCAGTCCTGAATATTCATTGGAAGGACTGATGCTGAGGCTGAAACTCCAATACTTTGGCCACCTGATGCAAAGAACTGACTCACTAGAGCAGACCCTGATGCTGGGAAAGATTGAAGGCGGGAGGAGAAGGGGATGACAGAGGATGAGATGGTTGGATGGCATCACCGAGTCAATGGACATAAGTTTGAGTAAGTTCCGGGAGTTGATGATGGACAGGGAAGCCTGGTATGCTGCAGTCCATGGGGTCTCAAAGAGTCAGACAAGACTGAGCAACTGAACTGAACTGAACTACCTTATTGAAAAGATGTTTATGGAATGCTATGTCAGCATTGCCATAAAACTGATGCTAATGTGAAAAAGACAGCTTCATTCTACTTCAAGTCTGGGAAAACAAAATCACCAGGAATTACACTGAAGTTTGGAATAAAACAGTCCTGGTAATAAAGCAGGTGACTTTGACATCTGCCTGCAGACACCTGGGGTTTCCCCAGGGCTTCAGTGGTAAAGAATCTGCCTGCAATGCAGAAGATGGAGGAGATGTGGATTTGATCCCTGGGTCACGAAATCCCCTTGAGGAGGGCATGGTAACCCACTCCAGTGTTCTTGCCTGGGAAATCCTATGGACAGAGGAGCCTGGAGGGCTGCAGTTCATGGGGTCGCAAAGAGTCAGACGCAACTGAGCACACACGCACGTGCAGCTGCCGAGGGAACCTCTTCAGAGAAAGTGGAGAAGATGGGAGCAAGAGGTGTAGGAGGTCAGAATAATTTTAAATTTTGTTTATAAATAGCAGTATTTTTTTTAAGTTGTTACACAATGGAAGCTTATGTAGCATTTTATGCTAACTAAATTAAAGTCTTTTTTAATCTCATGTTTTAATATCTGTTATTGCTTATTGCAATTTAAATAATGACAATGCTTCCTACTCTCATTGTCTATTGAAACTTGGAATTTTGTAATCATGCAGTTAAATTCTCACGATGATAATAATTGTTATGCATGTGTATATTTCTAAGCAAAATATTTTTACTGCATATGTCTTCATTCCAGTAACGCAAGGGTAAGCATTTGTTTCCAATACAATTGCAAGCTCTTTTTAATGTAAACATCAGTATTCCATCAACCTTGAAAATTCAACAAGCAATAGTACTTCAGTAAGCATCAGCATTCTTATCTCTATTCCTCCAGGGAATACATTTTCTCTGGTAATTTGCCTATATTTTTAGGATTAATTGTGTGCTTCTCTCACACTGGAGTGAGGAGGGGCATGCTCATTTATCATTAATCAGGCAGTCTGTCTTCTAATGCTATAAAATAGAGAGAGAAGAAAAGGAAAGCAAAGAAAAAGATCCTACTGTCCAATTTCACTTCTTATAAGAAGTTTTCCAGCATTTTGGACTAACTGCCAGGGACCATTTCATTTCTGTCCATCGTACCACATTCTAGGCTGAACACCTTTCAAGCGACCAATCTTGTTCTTGGTCTTCAGTTCAGTTCAGTTCAGTCGCGCAGTCGTGTCCGACTCTTTGCAACCCTATGAATCACAGCACGCCAGGCCTCCCTGTCCATCACCAACTCCCAGAGTTCACTCAGACTCACGTCCATCGAGTTGATGATGGCATCCAGCCATCTCATCCTCTGTTGTCCCCTTCTTCTCCTGCCCCCAATCCCTCCCAGCATCAGGGTCTTTTCCAATGAGTCAACTCTTCACATCAGGTGGCCAAAGTATTGGAGTTTCAGCTTCAGCATCAGTCCTTCCAATGAACACCCAGGACTGGTCTCCTTTAGGATGGACTGGTTGGATCTCCTTGCAGTCCAAGGGACTCTCAGGAGTCTTCTCCAACACCACAGTTCAAAAGCATCAATTCTTCAGTGCTCAGCCTTCTTCACAGTCCAACTCTCACATCCATACATGACCACAGGAAAAACCATAGCCCTGACTAGGTGGACCTTTGTTGGCAAAGTAATGTCTCTGCTTTTCAATATGCTGTCTAGGTTGATCATAACTTTCCTTCCAAGGAGTAAGCGTCTTTTAATATCATGGCTACAGTCACCACCTGCAGTGATTTTGGAGCCCCCAAAATAAAGTCTGACACTGTTTCCACTGTTTCCCCCCATCTATTTGCCATGAAGTGATGAGACCAGATGCCATGATCTTCGTTTTCTGAATGTTGAGCTTTAAGCCAACTTTTTCACTCTCCTCTTTCACTTTCATCAAGAGGCTTTTTAGTTCCTCTTCACTTTCTGCCATAAGGGTGGTGTCATCTGCTACCACTGCTTTAATATCTATGGTCAGCATTTAGGTGTTAATTTCTAGAATAGAATTGGAATCAAAGGGATTGACCAGAGCAAGTGACTGCAGTTAAGTTAAAAGGACTCACTTGCTTTCCTTTTTTTTTTCCTCTATTTTAAACCTTTGAGTCCAGTGCTCTTTGCTAGAAAACCATGTCATTAACACTACCACACCCTAACAGTAATTAATAATAGTAAATTTAAATAGGTGCATATCATATGAAACGAAGCTTCTCTGATATCTCAGTGGTAAAGAATCCGTGTGCAACGAAGGAGATGCAGGTGACACAGTTTTGATCATCAATAAGATCCCCTGGAGAAGGAAATCGCAACCCACTCCAGTATTCTTGCCTGGAAAATCTCACCAACAGAGAATCCTGGCAGGCTACAGACCACGGGGTTGCAAAGAGTAGGACTTGACTGAGTGAGCAGCACAGTAGCATATGAAACAACCATGCTAATTGTTTTACTTATATCACTTCATCTAAAACATTGATAACTCCAGTGAAGTAGATGTCACTTCTGCTAATGTTCAGATAAGGTCATTGAGGATAAAGTTAAGTAGCTTGCCTAAGATAATATGACATCTGCTACTGCTAAGTCACTTCAGCCATTGTTTTACTTATATCACTTCATCTAAAACATTGATAACTCCAGTGAAGTAGATGTCACTTCTGCTAATGTTCAGATAAGGTCATTGAGGATAAAGTTAAGTAGCTTGCCTAAGATAATATGACATCTGCTACTGCTAAGTCACTTCAGCCATGTCCGACTCTGTGTGACCCCATAGACGGCAGCCCACCAGGCTCCCCCGTCCCTGGGATTCTCCAGGCAAGAACACTAGAGTGGGTTGCCATTTCCTTCTCCAAGGCATGAAAGTGAAAAGTGAAAGTGAAGTCGCTCAGTTGTATCCGACTCTCAGCTACCCTGTGGACTGCAGCCTACCAGGCTCCTCCATCCATGGGATTCTCCAGGCAAGAGCACTGGAGTGGGGTGCCATTGTATGTCTAAATACGACACCTAAATATGACTGTGGAACAGTCATCCCAATATGAGTGTTTGAGATTCAAAGGTTTAATAAATGTAACGTGATAGAGCAGTTTTCTAAGTCTTTATATCATTTGTCCATACACACACACACACACACACACACACACACAAATTGTGAGTCCTTTAAGAAGAAGAGCTATGCAGTTACCTTCAATCAATGTTAAATAAGTTATTTTATTAGGCTCTCTAGGGCATGCATATGTAAGACACATATCCTTTCTTCAAGGAACTTGGGATCTAGAGGTAGAGACTACACAGATGCAAAAGTAATCACAACCCAGCAAAAAGTAGTAAGTATCACAATAGAAGTGACAGAAGAGATGGTTTGTTAAGGAATTAAATTTCAGCTAGGGAGATCAGAGAATCTTTGTAATACTGGTCAGATATAGCCTGATAAAAATGTAAAAATGGAGGTACATATTGACAGGCAAGCATGAATACCACCACACAACCACATGTTTTAGAAGGTTCCCCAGGCTTCCATCATACACAGCACTGGCAGATGCTGTGTGCCCTTGAGTAAATTATATTCTGTGTCCTCACCTATAAACTGAAGAGAATGGTCCATAAGACCAACGTAAGATTGCATGCTCTGGCTCTATATTCAGATTCTGAGAGGATTGGTTGCCAAACGGAGAAGCAATTCAGGGGAGATAGGAGAGATCTCTTATACATTCCTGAACTGCTATTGCATAGGGAGGGTAAGATGGAATTTGTAAAGCTGAGAGAGGATGGAACTCTTCAACTAGCCCAAAGAAAGGCCAGATTCTGGGAAGAAGCTGCCCAGAGGCATGAGAGGCTAGTGCTTTTTATTCATCTTGCCCCCACTCTTCAGGGAACTATATTCTTGCCTTTTCTTTCACCTACATGGTTTACATGGTAGTCTTTGAATTCAAGCTAGATCTGAGAGCCAGTTGATCAGCTGCATGGACTCGGATGAACTCCACCCATCAGATTTCTAGGAGAGGACTAGAATAATGACTAGAAAATTCAATAAATATAGATGAAGCACAACACTGCTATGTAGTAGGTGGCCAGCAAATATCTACTGGAGATCAAGAAAGACATGCTTGAAACAAGCTAAGGGAATTTTCCAATGATTTATCACCTCTTTTTATGGTTGTGACAATTCAGGGGCCTTGCTTGAGATTTGAGACTTTTTTCTTCCATCAGCTACTCTTTTCTTATATCATTGCCAAAAAGGTACTATGTAATTTCCAAAGGGAATTATGCCATAAAAATAGATATTGAATCAGTGGACAATTAAGCACTCATTAATAAAAATATGCAGACTATGTTCTTAGAAAAGTATAAATGGAATAACACTAAGTGGAAAAATAAAAAATTATTCTATGCACTCTATAATTACTATAGTGGTTACACATGGAAAGATTTAAAATAGGCCAAGGAATAATGAAAATAGTTAAGCAAAAAGAATAAAGATAGAATTATTTATGAAACTGACAATAATAAATTCTATTTCCAATGAAAATATTATTATACTTTTTTCCTCATTGTTGCTAAAAACCCAAACTATGCAGAGAATGTAAAAATCCCTGTTTACTCTCATCCCCCAAAGGAGTAATCACTTGTAGCTAACTACGGGAATACATTCAGATTTTAATGCATATATAAGCATTGCTGGTATTGTTGAGTTGCTAAATCATATAAGACTATCTTGTGACCCTATGGACTGTAGCCCAGCAGGCGCCTCTGATTATGGGGTTTCCCAGGCAAGAATACTGGAGTGGGTTGCCATTCCCTTCTCCAGGAGGTCTTCCTGACCCAGAATCAAACCTACGTCTCCTGCAGTGCAGGCAGATTCTTTACCACTGAGCCAGCTGAGAAGCCCCATATATAACAATACTTAAAAACATATTTCTCCATGAATGGAACCATATTCTGCATTCTGCTTTATATATTTTTTTATTTCTAATATTAGTAGTTTTTTTTACAATAGTAAAGCAATTTAAGCTCATAAAATTTTCAAACAATAAAGGGAAAATAATCAATTTAGATACAAATAATCCTAGAAGTTTAAACACAGATGATGAGGTAGAGCCTTTTCCTTTAATTGCCATCAAGATTCCAATCAGGTGGAGCCCATAACTCCTAAATGAGCAGCCTAGTAACAAGGCTGTGTCCTCCAAGGTCAGGAGAGAGGGCAACAGATGAATTCTGATGGGGTGGAGGAAGGGGAGTGAGACTCTAGCCCCATCTGTCATTTTGAGTCTGACCTGTCAAGACAAGGCTCCGGGAATGTCTCCACAATGAGGAAGGCAGGAGAAGTTGCCTGTGTTGTTAATTAAATAGATGTGGCACCCAGAGAGTTCATAAGTGAACCACAAAGAGGCAACTGGTGAAAAGCTGCCACATACGTGCCAGACCCTGCTGCAGACCCTGCAGGCTGGGTGTTGATTTTCTGAGTTTACCCTCACTTTTCAAGGAGACCTGTGATCCATATTCTCTGGGTCTCAAGTCCACGCACCTTCTCTCCCAAAGGAGGCTTCTCGGTTAACAGAGGTTATTATTCATTATCCTCATGTCATTCTAGCTAATAGGACTGAGACTTTCCTGAGGTCATATGGCAGTGCTGCTCCATCTTTGAACCAGGAAGGTTGGAAAAACGCCTTCCTCTTCTAATACTAATGAAGTAACATGAGATTAGTGTAGCTCAGCATATGGCATTTCTTTGGAGACCAGAATTGTGGGAAGGGAGGCCTAGGAAGTTAGTCTTAGTTAGGACAACCTCACCAAAGCCTCCCAGATACACTAGAACTGCTATGTTTAACACAGGCCTCATGGGTTTGGAGACCTATGGATCCTCGCTGGTATAAGCATTTGCATTTTTTTGAGGTATTAGTCTGATACTTGCATCAGATCCTCACAGTGATTTATGATGTCCTACAATGTACAAGCCTAGACAGCAAATTAAAAAGCAAAAACATCACTTTGCCTACAAAGGCCCATATAGTCAAAGCTATGGTTTTTCCAGGAGTCATGTAAGAGACTCAAAGGGAGTTGAACCATAAAGAAGGCTGAGTGCCAAAGAATTGATGCTTTCAAATTGTGGTGCTGGAGAAGACTCTTGAGAGTCCCTTGGAGAGTAAGGAGATCAAACCAGTCAATCCTAAGGAAAATAATCCTGAATATTCATTGGAAGGACTGATGCTGAAGCTGAAGCTCCAATACTTTGGCTACCTGATGTGAACAGACAACTCACTGGGAAAAACCCCTGATGCTGGGAAAGATTAAAGGCAAAAGGAAAAGAGGGCAGCAGAGGATGAGATAGTTAGATAGCATCACCGACTTAATACACATGAGTTTGCGCAAACTCCAGGACATAGTGAAGGACAAGGAAGCCTTGCTGCAATCCATGGGGTCACAAAAAATCGGACACAACTGGGAGACTGAACAAAATGTACAACAAAAATGTACAAAGGGGCTTTCCTGGTGCCTCAGTGGTAAAGAGAAACTATGTGCCAATGCGGGAGACCCAAGTTAGATCCCTGGGTTGGGAAGATCCCTGGAGGAAGAAATGGCAACCCACTCCAGTATTCTTGCCTGGAAAATTCCGATGACAGAGGAGCCTAGCAGGCCACAGTCCATGGCGTTAAAAGAGTTGGACAGGACTTAACAACTAAACAACGAAAGGTACAAAACCCTTTTTTAAATAAATCCTAGACCTGCCATGCTAGACACTGTTGTTGCTCTGGAAGATTCCCTCAGATTCCTTTTACTGTTTCAGCACACTTTTCCCCCAATCCCACCATGCTTTGGCTCCTTGAGGGTCCCACCTGTAACCCTTTTTAGATGCACTGTTTACTCATGCAGAAGCTGGCTATCTAGAGTTTACATCCCGCTGGGATGGCCTTGGTCAATGCCAGTCTGGAGAGGAAGTATGAAAGACGGGTGTCTTGCCTCCAGCAGGACAATCTGATGTGTGTTACACTCCAGTGTGCCTCGAAGTCAGGCTGAGGTTGGACGTGGCCAGGAGTTGCTTGGCTTCTTCCCCTTCCACATTGGGTTTCCCTCATTATCTTGTTAGGTTCTCCTGGGACCACTGTCTTAATGACTCACTTACACACACTTCATGTCTCAGGGTCTCCTTCTGGGAATCCATCCTAAGACAACTGTGTACAGAATGCCAGTAGGATGAGGTCAGCTGTCTCCTTTTTTCTTTAAAAATCACGGCCTAAAAGTGAGATGGGTCATCACTGACAAGCTTCAGGCATAGTAAGTGACAAAGAAAGACTACGGATGATCATGGCAATCACCTGTGCTCACTTCAGTGGAGTCTGACCCTGCAATCCTATGGACTACAGCCCACCAGGTCTCTCTGATCATGGGATTTCCTAGGCAAGAATACTGGAGAGGGTTGCCATCTCCTCCTCCATGGGATCTTCCCCTGCCAGGGATCAGGCCCATGTCCTTTATATTTCTTGCACTGGCAGGCATGTTTTTTACCACTACTAACTTGTAAAATCTATTTCTCACTTCCACTGTATAATCACAAGGGATTTGATTTAGGTCATACCTGAATGGTCTAGTGGTTTTCCCTACTTTCTTCAATTTCAGTCTGAATTTGGCAATAAGGAGCTCATGATCTGAGCCACAGTCAGCTCCTGGTCTTGTTTTTGCTGACTGTATAGAGCTTCTCTATCTTTGGCTGCAAAGAATACAATCAATCTGATTTCGGTGTTGACCATCTGGTGATGTCCATGTGTAGAGTCTTCTCTTGTGCTATTGGAAGAGGGTGTTTGCTATGACCAGTGCATTTTCTTGGCAAACTCTATTAGTCTTTGCCCTGCTTCATTCCGCATTCCAAGGCCAAATTTGCCTGTTACTCCAGGTGTTTCTTGACTCCATACTTTTGCGTTCCAGTCCCCTATAATGAAAAGGACACCTTTTTTGGGTGTCAGTTCTAAAAGGTCTTGTAGGTCTTCATAGAATTGTTCAACTTCAGCTTCTTCAGTGTTACTGGTTGGGGCCTAGGCTTGGATAACTGTGATATTGAATGGTTTGCCTTGGAAATGAACAGAGATCATTCTGTCATTTTTGAGATTGCATATGGATGTAACAGAAGCAGAAGATATTAAGAAGAGTTGGCAAGAATACACAAAAGAACTGTACAAAAAAGATCTTCATGACCTGGATAATCATGATGGTGTGATCACTCATCTAGAGCCAGACATCCTGGAATGTGAAGTCAAGTAGGCCTTAGAAAGCATCACTACAAACAAAGCTAGTGGAGGTGCTGGAATTCCAGTTGAGCTATTCCAAATCCTGAAAGATGATGCTGTAAAAGTGCTACACTCAGTATGCCAGCAAATTTGGAAAACTCAGCAGTGGCCACAGGACTGGAAAAGGTCAGTTTTTATTCCAATCTCAAAGAAAGGCAATGCCAAAGAATGCTCAAACTACTGCACAATTGCACTCATCTCACATGCTAGTAAAGTAATGCTCAAAATTCTCCAAGCCAGGCTTCAGCAATACATGAACTGTGAACTTCCAGATGTTCAAGGTAGTTTTAGAAAAGGCAGAGGAACCAGAGATCAAATTGCCAACATCCACTGGATCATGGAAAAAGCAAGAGAGTTCCAGAAAAACATCTATTTCTGCTTTATGACTGTGTCTTTGCGTGGATCACAATAAACTGTGGAAAATTCTGAGAGAGATGGGAATACCAGACTACCTGACCTGCCTCTTGAGAAATCTGTATGCAGGTCAGGAAGCAACAGTTAGAACTGGACATGGAACAACAGACTGGTTCCAAATAGGAAAAGGAGTACGTCAAGGCTGTATATACTCTGTCCATGAGGATTCTCCAGGCAAGAATACCGGAGTGGGTTGCCATGCCTTCCTCTAGGGGATCTTCCCAACCCAGGGACTGAACCCACGTCTCATGTCTCCTGCACTGGCAAGCAGGTTCTTTACTGCTAGCACCACTTGGGAAGAGATGTGTATAAGAGACAGGGGAATACCAGACCACCTGAACTGCCTCTTGAGAAATCTGTATGCAAATCAGGAAGCAACAGTTAGAACTGGACATAGAACAACAGACTGGTTCCAAATAGGAAAAGGAGTATGTCAAGGCTGTATATTGTCACCATGCTTATTTAACTTCTATGCAGAATACATCATGAGAAACGCTGGACTGGAAGAAACACAAGCTGGAATCAAGATTGCCAGGAGAAATATCAATAACCTCAGATATGCAGATGACACCACCCTTATGGCAGAAAGTGAAGAGAAGCTAAAAAGCCTCTTGATGAAAGTGAAAGAGGAGAGGGAAAAAGTTGGCTTAAAGCTCAACATTCAGAAAATGAAGATCATGGCATCTGGTCTCATCACTTCATGGGAAATAGATGGGGAAACAGTAGAAACAGTGTCAGACTTATTTTGGGGGGCTTCAAAGTCACTGCAGATGGTGATTGCAGCCATGAAATTAAAAGGCGCTTACTCCTTGGAAGAAAAGTTATGACCAACCTAGATAGTATATTCAAAAGCAGAGACATCACTTTGCCGACTAAGGTCCGTCTAGTCAAGGCTATGGTTTTTCCTGTGGTCATGTATGGATGTGAGAGTTGGACTGTGAAGAAGGGTGAGCACCGAAGAATTGATGCTTTTGAACTGTGGTGTTGGAGAAGACTCTTGAGAGTCCCTTGGACTGCAAGGAGATCCAACCAGTCCATTCTGAAGGAGATCAACCCTGGGATTTCTTTGTAAGGAATGATGCTGAGACTGAAGCTCCAGTACTTTGGCCACCTCATGCGAAGAGTTGACTCATTGGAAAAGACCCTGATGCTGGGAGGGATTGGGGGCAGGAGGAGAAGGGGACGACCAAGGATGAGATGGCTGGATGGCATCACGGACTCAATGGATGTGAGTCTGAGTGAACTCCGAGAGGTGGTGATGGACAGGGAGGCCTGGTGTGCTGCGATTCATGGGGTCACAAAGAGTTGGACACGACTGAGCGACTGAACTGAACTGAACTGAAATGTCCTCATTCCCACCCATGGGGTTCTCTGATATACCTCATGTTCTTTTCTCTTGTAACCTTTTATAGCAGTTAAATTCTGTGTTTAGGGGTTTTGCCTGTTTACTAACTATTCGTCGCTGGTACAATTCTGCAAGCTCCATCCAGACAGCAGTGGTGTGAGTTTTGTCCACCACTAAAGATCTAGCTCCTAGCTCAGTGTCTGGCATATAGCAGATGCATCATTAAAACATGAGCAAAGGATGACAACTAAGCCACAGAACACAGCGAATCTTCCCATTAACTGAACTTGAGATTTTTAAGGCACGGAGACTAATAATAACAATTTGATGGAAATATTTCCATGTCTTTTTAAACTGACTACTTGAGTATAGTATAACAATTTTCTGGCAACTCAGGGCCACAGTAATGAACAGTACACTGTGTGCCTTGGTAGAATGGAATGCTGTCCTAAAGGATGAAAGCTCCTACAAGGTTATCTCTGATTTTGCTCCTCGCTGGAGGTCATGATGCATTCTGCATTTGTATGTCTGCTTTCTTTGGTTCTGCTTCTGTCATCACCACACCATCAAACTGACTTCTTGGACTTCTCAGCGAACCTTCTTTAAGCCACTCACAACCTTGTTCTACTGTGCCGCTTTAATCTGGGAAACTAGACAACAGTCCTGGCAGACGTGGGCCAAATGACAGCAGACAGGCTCGTCAAACGCCTATTTGAGAATTCAGTGAGCAGCTGGCATCTATGTTAGGCACTCCAGGCGATCTGCTTCCTTACAGGTTAGTAACTTTCCCCCACTGAAAGAGTTTGCCAGATAAGCCATCCCTAAATATGCGAAGTGTGCTTGAATTGTTAAATGACTAAACTGCATAGTCCCTGAAAAAAATTCTCCTCTCAAACACTCTACTCGCAATACTTCTGGCCACCAAAGTGTGTGAGGGTTTTTCCCCTCCTAGCAGTTCTCTAATTCTCTATACACCCCAGCTGGGTGTCCTATAATTCCACTCAATTCTGACACCATCCACCTGGAGTTCCTGTCTGATCGCGAGGTTAAGGGGTCAGTCCAGACTGCCACCCCTACTCCATGCCCAGACTTCAGATGCCAGTCTAAGGTCCAGATCATTACCTGTGCTTCTGACCAACCAGCTAAAAATGGGCCCTTCCCACAATCCCTTCCTGGGTTCAATATTTTCTTAGAATGGCTCACAGTACTCCAGAAAGCAGTTTACCTTGTGAAAGGATTTCAAGCTAAAATGGAACTGGAGCAAGTTACTTAGAGAATCTCACGCATATGCCCTAATGAAACGAAACTTAAGAACTGAGACTGATGTGCTGTAAACGCCTTCAGCTAAGACCTGTCTCCTGACCGATGAACGTTGGCCAAGAATCTCTCCCCATCCTCTTAGCCAGTGAACTTACTCCTTGGACTTTGGTGGACTTCTTCCTCTTTGCACTCCTTGTCTATAAATATAGCCCATCCTACATGCTCAATGACTTCCCAGGTGACACAATGGTAAAGAACCTGCCTGCCAACACAGGAGGCACTGCAGTTTGATCCCTGGATGGGGAAGATCCTTTGGAGGAGGAAATGGCAACCCACTCCAGTATTCCTGCCTGGGGAATCCCATGGACAGAGGAGCCTGGTGGGTGTGGCTGAGCAACTTAGCATGTACTACAGCCTCAAAGGACCCACCTGGAGCCTGCTTCAGCATGAGTGTCCCGAGCTGCAATTCCTCTGCTATTCCTGAATACAGTCAATTTCAGGTAATTCGATTTTACCTCAAATTACCTTTTGATTTAGGTTGACCACCTTCTAATTCTCTATACACCCCAGCTGGGTGTCCTATAATTCCACTCAATTCTGACACCATCCACCTGGAGTTCCTGTCTGATCGCGAGGTTAAGGGGTCAGTCCAGACTGCCACCCCTACTCCATGCCCAGACTTCAGATGCCAGTCTAAGGTCCAGATCATTACCTGTGCTTCTGACCAACCAGCTAAAAATGGGCCCTTCCCACAATCCCTTCCTGGGTTCAATATTTTCTTAGAATGGCTCACAGTACTCCAGAAAGCAGTTTACCTTGTGAAAGGATTTCAAGCTAAAATGGAACTGGAGCAAGTTACTTAGAGAATCTCACGCATATGCCCTAATGAAACGAAACTTAAGAACTGAGACTGATGTGCTGTAAACGCCTTCAGCTAAGACCTGTCTCCTGACCGATGAACGTTGGCCAAGAATCTCTCCCCATCCTCTTAGCCAGTGAACTTACTCCTTGGACTTTGGTGGACTTCTTCCTCTTTGCACTCCTTGTCTATAAATATAGCCCATCCTACATGCTCAATGACTTCCCAGGTGACACAATGGTAAAGAACCTGCCTGCCAACACAGGAGGCACTGCAGTTTGATCCCTGGATGGGGAAGATCCTTTGGAGGAGGAAATGGCAACCCACTCCAGTATTCCTGCCTGGGGAATCCCATGGACAGAGGAGCCTGGTGGGTGTGGCTGAGCAACTTAGCATGTACTACAGCCTCAAAGGACCCACCTGGAGCCTGCTTCAGCATGAGTGTCCCGAGCTGCAATTCCTCTGCTATTCCTGAATACAGTCAATTTCAGGTAATTCGATTTTACCTCAAATTACCTTTTGATTTAGGTTGACCACCTATTAATGTGAAGTGAAGTGAAGTGAAGTTGCTCAGTCATGTCCGACTCTTTGCCACCCCGTGGACTACATGTAGCCAATCAGGCTCCTCTGTCCATGGGATTTTCCAGGCAATAGTACTGGAGGGGATTGCCATTTCCTTCTCCAGGGGATCTTCCCGACCCAAGGATTGAACCCGGGTCTCTCTCATTGCAGACAGACGCTTAACTGTCTGAGCCACCAGGGAAGTCCCCTACTATTAACAGATTATTGATTTATTACAAAGGATACAACTCAGATTAGATGGATGAGACATATAGGACAGGGTGTGGAGGAAGGGGTACAGAGCTTCCACACGCTCCCAGCAGCTCCACATGATCCTCAACCCAGAAGCTCTCGGCACCAGGTAGGTACTCCAGGGATTTTTATGGAGGCGCAACTGATTAAATCATCGGTCATTAATTCAGCCTCCAGCCCCTCTTTCTTCCCTGAAAGGGGAGTGAGAGGGTGGTTGAAAGTTCCTCTAGTCACAAGGTTGGCTCCTCTGGCAAACAGCCCCATTCTAGGTAGTCTAGGGGCTTTCCAAAAGCCACCTCATCATTAACAAAAACTCAGGTGTGATTGAAAGAGGCTTATGAAACGCAAGACATTATTTTCACCTTCATCTCCCTGAAGCTGTATCATGATCTCAGGGCTAAAGACCAAATATTAAATGGAAAATGCTCCCATGCTCTTATCATTTAAGAAATTACAAAGGTTTAAGGGGAGGGGCTATGTGCCTAGATCAAATGTGTGTGTGTGTGTGTGTTTTATTAGTTTTTATTGAAGTATAGTTGATTTACTATTGAAGTATAGTTGATTTACTATTGAAGTATAGTTGTTAGGTTCAGTTGCACAGCAAAGTGATATTTTCCATTAATGGAAAAAAGAACATTTTCCATTACAGGTTATTATAAGATATTGACTATAGCTCCTTGTGCTATACAGTAATGGTTTACCTAATTTATGTACAGTAGTGTATAACTGTTAACCCCAGACTCTTAATTTATTTCTCCCACCAACATCACTATCCCCTTTGGTAAACATGTTTGTTTTCTATGTCTTTGAGTCTGTTTCTGTTTTGCAAATAAATGCAGTTGTATTATTTTTTAGATTCCACATATAAGTGACAAATGACATAATATTTGTTTCCCTCTGTTACTTCACTTAGTATGATAAACTCTAAGTTCATCCATGTTGCTGCAAATGGCAATATTTCATCCTTTTTTATGGCTAAGTGATATGTATATATCTCTGTATATGTATATATATATACCACATATTCTTCATCCATCTGTTGATGGACATTGGAAAACAGTATGAAAGTTCCTTTAAAAACTAAAAATAGAACTACTATATGAGCTGGCAATCCCATTCCTGGGCATGTACCCAGAAAAGATGAAAACTCTTGACTTGAAAAGATACTCCCCAATGTTCATAACACTATTCCCCCCATCCCCATACCCATTTGAGTTCTGTGCACTTCCATTCTAAAAGGAGCAAGAGAATGCACTATTTTTTTTTTTAAGCTGATCCAGGAGGCCTGTTGATCTTAATTCCCAAACAGGAATTGAACAGGGACTCTCAGCAGTGAGAGTGCAACATCCTGATCACTGGACCAGCAGGGAATCCCCAAGAGAACACACACTTAAATCAAAGAAAAATATTATGCGCCAAAAGGATGACTTGTGAGTTAATTGTGAGTTAACAGTGCTTCCCTAATGGCTCAGTGGTAAAGAATCCACCTGTAATTCAGGAGCCATGGGAGACAGAGGCTCAATCCTTGAGTCAGGAAGATCCCTGGAGGAGTAAATCCAACCCACTCCAGTACTCTTGCCTATAAAATCCCATGGACAGAGGAGTTTGGTGAGCTCTTTAGTCTATGGGGTCGTAAAAAGTTGGGCACAACTGAAGCGACCTAGCACGTGAGTTAATAATTCAGAAAACATACCTGAAAATAATACCTCTCTTTAAGGAAATTTTTATATGTAAGATAATAATCTAATATTGCCCAATACGCAAATTAATGATTTCCCACCCGCCACCCCCTAGGAAGACTCCTTTCTGAGTTAGAAAGGAGAAAGAGGGGAATTAGAGAACAGATTGAAAATGGAGATATGAAGTCTGTGACTTTGTTTTTTAAGGATGACTCACCATGAGCTCTTGTAGATGATTGATTGTGAAAAGTGAGAAAAAGAATGCATTAAACCATAGGCATTTGAGCCCAGTCGCTCTCTGGGGAACTCGCCTCCACTATTCGAACAATTTTGTTGCATAAGCTAACCTTACAATTCTCACAATGTGAGATAACCCTAACATGGTTCTCCAGTCTTTCTAGAATGCATTAACATCACTCTCTCAAGTGGAACTACATAAATGTTTGGATTGTACCTCATCTCATTTCAAATATGACTGAAGTAGCTTATAAGTAATACATGGGCACAATAAGGAAGTTTAAAAAGAAAAAAGAAAACTAATTCTAAGTAGAAAACAATCATGTCTAAGCTAATATAAAAAACTAGTGAGGACATTTAAGTTCAATTTAAGTTCAATTCCGAACTTTCTGGAAGCAAAGTAAACAAAAGTCAGTGATGAATTACGCATTTCTTATTTGAACAAAGGAATATGTAGTTTTCCTACATATTCTAAGACATATTATGGCAGAAGTCCTTTTACAAATGATGTTAGACAACATAATAAACAACCCACAGTCAACTTCTGTCCAAATGTTGCTTATACGTACCTGTGCATGTCCAACTCTTTGCGACCCTATGGACTGTAGCCCACCAGGCTCCTCTGTCCATGGAATTCTCAAGGCAAGAATACTGGAGTGGCTTGCCAGGCCCTCCTCCAGGGGATCTTTCCCAACCCAGGGATCGAACCAGCATCCTTTATGTCTCCTGCATTGGCAGGCATATTCTTTACCATAGCTCCACTGTATGTACCTACATATCAGTAAATTATATCTGTGTACTTTATAGGTATGTTGTGTGTGTGTGTGTGTGTGTGTGTGTGTGTATTAGTCGCTCAGTCGTGTCCAACTCTTTGTGACCCCACAGACTGTAGCCCTCCAGGCTTCTCTGTCCATGGAATTCTCCAGGCAAGAATACTGGGGTGGATTGCCATTCCCTTCTCCAAAAGGTATGTGATATATATATATATATATACACACACACACACACACACACACATTTCCAAGTTATAGCAGTCATATCTACATATATATTCACACACATTGCAATGGAATAAATGTTTCTGTTGTTGTTATTTACTTGCTAAATCATGTCTGACTCTTTGTGGCTTGATGGACTGTACCCCACCAGGCTCTTCTGTCCATAAAATTTTTCAGGCAAAAATATTGGAGTGAGTTGCCATTTCCTTCTCCAGGGGATCTTCCCCACCCACGTCTCCTGCATTGGCAGGTGGATTCTTTATCACTGAGCCACCTGGGAAGCCCAAAATGTTTCTTCCACCGCTCCCCCAAATTCACATGATGATAAAATCCTAACTCCCACTGTGATGGTATTAGGACATGGGGCCTTTGGAAAGTGATTAGGTCGTGAGGGTGGAGCCCTCATGAATGAGATTAGTGCCTTATGAAAGAGACCACCCAGAGCTCTCTTGCCCTCTTTCCACCATATGAAGATGCAAGAAGCCAGTAACCTGTAACCCAGAAGAGGACCTTCATCAGAGCCCAACCATGATGATACTCCGATCTCAGACTCCCCTCCTCCAAATTATGATCAATAATTTTGTGTGTTTACCAGTCACCCAGTCTATGGCATTTTGTCATGGCAGCCCAAACTTACTAAGACATACATACAGAGACATTAAAATATATATATGCAGGAAGTGACTCTGAGAAAGTGCTCTTCTAAGGAAGTAAAATACTGGGGCTGTGTAGGTTATGGGCAGGCTTCCTTGGTGGCTCAGATGGTAAAGAATCTTCCTGCAATGCAGGAGACCAGAGTTTGATCTCTGGGTAGAGAAGATCCTCTGGAGGAGAGCATGGCAACCCACTCCAGTATTCTTGCCTGGAGAATCGCATGGACAGAGGAGCCTGGCAGGCTACAGTCCATAGGGTCACAAAGAGTTGGACACGACTGAGTGACTAAGCACATACAGGCTGGCCACAACAGTTCCTCCCATCCCTGTCTTCGAGCACTTGGCAGTGACTCTCCACCCCCTCACCAAGAGGTGGAGTCAATTTCTCCTCCCCTTGTACCTGGGTTGGCCCTTTGACCGGCTCAGACCAGTGGCACTCGTGTGTGTGACTTCCTCTCTGGGCTTCCAGAGGCCTGGCAGCTTCTGTTCTCAGGTTCTAGTTTCAGGACTGCCCCCACAGGCAGAAGTACAGGCTGGCCTTCTTGAGGATAAGAAGTTAACCAGAGAAGAGGCCCAGCTGGTGGTAGCTCTAATCTCCAGACAGGTGAGTGAGGCCAACAGAGATCATCCTCCTGTAGTCAGGACATCAGAAAATGGCAGCCACGTGAATGACCCCAGAAGAGATCAGAAGAACTGCCCACCCTGAGCAACCAACATCGGTTTCCAGCAGGGTGGTGAGGTTAACGCACAGTGGTTTTACCCACTGAGATGTGGGTGGATTGTTCTACACAAAGGCTGATATAAGATTCAAGGTATAGAATCTCTTTAACACCAGAATAAAATGGAAAAATCGGAAGAATTATAGTTGTCCACACTGCATTTCCAGAAGTCCTCTCAGGAATTCTGAGAAAAGGAAAATGGAGCCTTGACTTAGACCAGTCCCATTTTTACCTCTTGGGTAGAATTGGCTTTGAACTTTCTTTCTCTGAAATAAGTGTTCTTATTCTGACATTTTAAAGGAGCAAGTTATAGTTCAAGTGCCAAATTCCTGGCAGCAGCCCAGTGCACACAGAGTTCTTGCTTATGATGGCAGGAAAGTGTTGACCTAGATTTCCCAGGATAGTCCTGAGTTCAAATATTCTTATCAAACTGTATATTATTAGGGTAAGTCTTCTGATGTGAGTTTGGGATGGCTGCCATGTCTATATATTTGGGGCACCCTGTTTTCACAAAACCATATTATTCTTTTAATGCACACATATCTGAAAGCATGGACATTAACGTACATGGCCATCACTGCCGTAGAAGGTAAGATTAACATTGGGTGTGCCAAGAATAGAAACAGAGAGACCAGAAACTGGGTCTATTCTAATAATTCAAGTCAGAGATGATGGTGATGTGGATTAGAGTGTTGGCAGTAGCATTGGGAAAAAAGATGACTTCAAGATTTGTTTTGGATGTAGAATTGACAGGACTCATGACATAATTGTTAAGAAAGAGGAAACGAGTACATCCAAGTACATGTGTGAAAAGTAGATAGTTGGAAAAAAATTTTAAGTTTTAAAAGTATATAGTTAGATGGGCCTAGAATATAGCTAATTTTTTCCCTTTTTTATTGAAGTATAGTCAATTTACAATGTTGTATTAGTTTCATGTATACAGCAAAGTGATTGTTATACACACACACACACACAGACACACACACACACACACATATATATATATATATATATATATATATTCTTTTTCAGATTCTTTTCCATTACTGGTTGTTAAAAGATACTGAATATAGTTCCCTGTGCTTTACAGTAGACCCTGTTGTTAATCTATTTTATATAAAGTAGTATATCTATTAATCCCAAATTCCTAATTTATCTCTCTACCCCTTTCCCTTTTGGTAAGTGTAAATCTGTTTTCTATGTCTGTGAGACTCTTTCTGTTTTGAAATTAAGTTCATTTGCATTTTTTTGGTAAGCTTCCAGTACTATACAGTAGGTCCTTGTTGTTTACATATTTTACACATAGTAGTATATACATGTTGATTCTAAACTTCTAATTTATCTCTCCCCTCCCCCACCACTGTCCCCTCTGGTAACCATAAGTTTGTTTCTCTGTCTGTGAGCCTATTTCTGCTTTGTAGATAAGTTCATTTGTATTATTTTCTAGATTCCACACATAGTGATATCATATATTGGTCATTGACTGACTGACTCAACACAGTCATCTCGAGACCCATACCTGTGCCACAGATTGCATTATTTCATTCTTTTTGATGGCTGATTAATCGTCCATTATGGACTTCCCTGGTGTCTCAGTGGTAAACAACCCACATGCCAATGCAGGAGACCTGGGTTTGATCCCTGGGTCGGGAAGATCCCCTGGACAAGGAAATGGCAACTCACTCCAATATTCTTGCCTCGGAAATGCCATGGACAGAGGGACCTGGCAGAAAAGAGTTGGACACAAAAGAGTTGGACACAACTTAGTGACTAAACAATAACAACAATAATATTCCATTACATAAATATACCACATCTTCTTTATCCATT
Organism: Aepyceros melampus; assembly: GCA_006408695.1. Lineage (NCBI taxonomy): Eukaryota > Metazoa > Chordata > Mammalia > Artiodactyla > Bovidae > Aepyceros > Aepyceros melampus. Next base: position 18,850 of record SJXQ01007366.1, on the reverse strand, counting down.
CATCTGTCAGTGGGCATTTAGGTTGTTCCCATGCCTTGGCTATTGTAAATAATGCTGTAATGAACACTGGGTGCATGTATTTTTTTAATTAACGTTTCCTCTGGATATATGCCCAAGAGTGGGACTGAGGGATCATATGGTAGTTGCATTTTTAGCCTGTTGTTTTCAATTCATTTATTTATTTTAGTTGGAGGCTAATTACTTTACAATATTGTGGTGGGTTTCGCCATACATTGACATGAATCAGCCGTGTCCGTATTTTTAGTTTTCTAATGAACCTCTATGCTGTTCTCCAAGTAGCTGCACCAATTTACTTTCCTATCAGTGGTGTAAAGAGGGTTCCCTTTCTCCACACCCTCTCCAGCATTTATTATTTGTAGACTTATTCAGTTCAGTTCAGTCGCTCAGTCGTGTCTGACTCTTTGCGACCCCATGGACTGCAGAAAGCCAGGCTTCCCTATCCATCACCAACTCCCAGAGCTTGCTCAAACTCATGTCCACTGAGTCGGTGATGCCATCCAACCATCTCATCCTCTATCATCCCCTTCTCCTCATGCCTTCAATCTTTCCCAGTATCAGGGTCTTTTCCAGTGAGTCAGCTCTTCGCATCAGGTGGCCAAAGTGTCAGAGCTTCAGCTTCAGCATCAGTCTTTCCAATGAACATTCAGGACCGATTTCCTTTAGGACTTTTTTTTCAAGATTACTTTTTAAAATTAATTAATTTATTTTAATTGGAGGCTAATTACTTTACAATATTGTGGTGGTTTTTGCCACACATCGACATGAATCAGCCACGGGTGTACATGTGTCCCACCATCCCGAAGCCCCCTCACACATCCCTCCCCATCCCATCCCTCCAGGTTGTCCCAGGGCATCAGTTTTGAGTGCCCTGCTTCATGCATCGAACCTGCACTGGTCATCTGTTGACTGGTTTGATCTCCTTGCAGTCCAGGGGACTCTAAAGAGCCTTCTCCAACACCACAGTTCAGAAGCATCAATTTTTCAGCACTCAGCTTTCTTTATGGTCCACATCCATATATGACTACTGGAAAATGGGATTTCCCAGGCAAGAATACTGGAGTGGGTAGCCATTCCCTTCTCCAGGGGATCTTCCTGACCCAGGGATTGAACCCAGGTCTCCTGCTTTGCAGGCAGATTCTTAAGCATCCAAGCCACCAGAGAAGCCCACAGACTTTTTAATGATGGTCATTCTGAGTGATATGACATGATACCTCATTGTAGTTTTGATTCACATCTCTCTAATAGCAATATTGAACATCTTTTCATGTGTCTGTTGGCCATCTGAGTGCCTTCTCCGAGAATATCTATTTAAGTCTTCTGCCCATTTTTTAATTAAGTTGTTTTTTACATAAGGCTGTATGAGCTGTTTGTATATTTTGGAAATTAATCCTTAATTAGAGAATGTAGCTGGGAGAGAAAACAGGACCAAGACCTGAGCAAGGGCCCCCAAAACCAGGGCCCCCTAGGGGCCCCTACATTAGAGGTTAGGAAGAGAGAGAAGAACTTATAAAGGAAACTAAGAAAGAGATGGAGGGACACCAGGGTGTAAAGTCACAGACACCAAAACATTAGAGAATTTTAAGAAAGCATAGGCAGACAACTGGCTATATACAGTTGAAAGATCTAGTAAGGTGACTTCCCTAGTGGTTCAGCAGCTAAGACTCTTGGGCTTCTAATGCAGGGGGCCCAGGCTCAATCTGGTCAGGGAACTAGATCTGATATGATACAACTCAATTAAGCACTCACATGCTGCATAAGACTTGGTGCAGTCAAATAAATAAATATAAATTTTAAAAGAAAAAAAAATTTTTAAAGATCAAATAAAATGAGAACATATTGATCTCAATGGATTCGACAATGCAGAGGCTACTGATGATATTTTTTAAAAGCAATGTAGGTGAAGTTTTCTGGATCAGAACCAAACTGGAAAGGATTGTAGGACAAATGGGAAGTAAGGAGGTAGAGGAACCATGTGGAAATCACTTTATGGCTTGTAAAGGGGGGCAGAGAAACAAGACCATAACTAGAGGAGACAGAAGTGTAGAGAGGGGACTTGGGGTCTTTTGCTTGTTTGTTTTGTATTTTAGGTTGAGAAATACACGGTTTGTTTGCTCCTGGGAGTGGGGCAAATATTGATCATGCTGGAGAGAGAAAAAATAAAGAAGGGAAGTCCTTGAGAGAGGATAGGGTCCAGACCTCATGGGCAAGTATGACTATTGATGGGATAATGACACCTTATCGGTTTCGTCCGTGGGGAACAGAGAAGATGTGATTGGGTGTTCATGCTGGTGGGTCTGTGGGCTTGGTGGTAAGAAGATAGGGCTAAGTAAGAAAGAGGAAAGCGAATATATATTAATGTATATATGTGGAATCTAGAAAAATGGTATAGATAATCTTATTTGCAAAGCAAAATAAAGACAGATGTAGAGAACCAGCATATGGCAGCAACGGAGGTAAAGGCAAAGGGGGATAGGATGAACTGAGAGGCTGGGATTGATATATATATATATATGCATATAAGTAGTGTATATATATTTGATATATTTTTTTAAATAAGCATATAAGTAGTGATAGGATGAACTGAGAGGTTGGGATTGATATATATATATATGCATATAAGTAGTGTATATATTATATACACACTACTATGAATACAATAGATAACTAATGAGAATCTATTGTATAGCTCAATTCTTTGTGGTAACCTAATAGGAAGGAAATCCAGAAAAGACAGGATATGTGTATATGTAGCTAATTCACTTTACTATACAGCAGAAACTAACACACCATTGTAAAGCAATTATTTCCAATAAAAATTAAATCTAAAAAGAAAATTATTAGGTCTTTCCTGATTGGTTGATCTTCTCAAACATGTGTAAGTCTAGCTGATTAGCTAAAAGGTGTGATTTGCAGCTAAAAGAGCTACACAAGAGAAAGACGTGTGAAATAGTCACATTTAAAACTAGCAGGAACCTAGTAAGTAGACATAAGTAGTGGGATTCTTTGGTGGTTTAGCTGGTCTGAGACCATTCATTTGGCAGGGAGACAGCCAGCACAGTTGGGAATTTGTTGGCAGCAGAGTCACATTAAAAAAAAAAAAAAATTGCTAAAATCACAAGTGAATATTTCTGGTCTGGCAGCTTTCCTGCAAAGAGTAACTCAAGGATCCAAACTTCTGCTACCTTGTGATGCTGCTATATGACCTACGATCTCCACGTTTACTGAGGGAGAGAGAGGGAGCAGTGAGCATCCTGATGTTTTACCATCTCTGCCCGAAAGGGATCTACATCCCTGTGCTCGCACTCCATTGGTGAGAACTAATCAAATGCTCTCACCTAGAACAAGAAGGCTGGAAAATACAAGCGTGGGCAGCCACTTCCAGAAACAATTCTACACTGAGGAAAAGAAGCATGAATCTTTGGTGGTTAACTATATACTGTAAGGGGTTTGGGTTAATTCCAAGGGCTTGGGAAAACTGTGGGAAACTTTTAAATAAGCATGTAAAATGACCTGATTTACGCTGGAAAAAGATGACTTTGGCTACTGTAAGAAATAAACTCTAGAGAAGTAAGGACAGAAGTAGGGAGACCAGTAACCAGTATAAACAAGACATAAACAAGAGATGACGGTGGCTTCAACCCACGTGTCAGCATGAAGACAGGGAGGAATGGCCGGGTCAGGGACATGACTTGGGAGAACCGAGTGGATTTGCTGATAGACAAATGCCCCGCTGAGGGGGTTCTTGAGGGAATGAGCTAAGAGGATAAAAGAATACGTAAAGTTTGAGATTTCAGAGGTATTGCAATTTCTGGAGTTGACAAGGTCTAAGTCATAACCACAGAAGTGAGTGTCTGTGGTGAAAGAACTCCCACAAAAAAAGATAGTGAAAATGAGGAGGGTTCCTAGGAAATCATGTTCAGTGAGAAACAAATAATATGTATTGATCATCTTGTGTCCTTGAGTCAGCAGCAACCGTGAGGACACAAAGAGCCAGCTATGGCAGGTACGCTGACATGACTCTCTAATCTGAGAGCAGTCTCTCCACAGATCTGCCCAGTAACCACAACCAAAAGACAAGCAAATAAAAAAAAAACCATCATTACATAATGTGAAACAGTCAAATCTTCTTTCCTGTTTACTCACAGTTCCCACAAGGAAGCACAGTCTTGTTTGGAAGTAAGTGTTGACATGATCTCAGATTCAGACGGACATTTATCCAACACCACCCAAAAAATAAAACTGAAAAGCAACTGAAATCTTTAAGATGGACTTTCACAAAATGCCACTGAGATAGTTCATCCTAACTGCTTCCGATAATCCATAAAACCAGGTGCAACAAATGTCCCTACAGTCTCCTGTCTTTGTCTCCAAAACTTTCCAGAAGTTTCTCTGAAAGTTAGCCTGTACAAGCAGGTGGCAAGCAGGGCTGAAGAGCAACAACCAGAGGGAGGCCGAGATGCTGAGAAACCTTCTGTGGAAGGCTCCTCATGCGCCACCTTCATCCACAGACATTTCCTGCCCTCCTACAGTACTGCCAGTCCTTGGGTCAAAGAAGAAATGTCTGGGATCACCAGCAGGATGGCAGAGATATCATCAGATTAAGTGATCTACAGGAAAGGAGCAATAAAAAGTTATTCTGGGAAAATTTCCTAATGGTCTAGTGGTTAGGACTCCACGCTTTCACTGGGGAGGGCTTGGTTCGATCTCTGGTCAGGAAACTGAGATCCTGCAAGCTTCATGGCCAAAAAAAAAGTCATTCTATAGGTCTGGACCCTGAAGAAGGACATCAGTGGCAGGGGACAATATCAGTTCAGTTCAGTTCAGTCACTCAGTTGTGTCCGACTCTTTGCCACCCCATGAATCTCAGCACGCCAGGCCTCCCTGTCCATCACCAACTCCTGGAGTTCACTCAGACTCACGTCCATTGAGTCGGTGATGCCATCCAGCCATCTCATCCTCTGTCGTCCCCTTCTCCTCCTGCCCCCAATCACTCCCAGCATCAGAGTCTTTTCCAATGAGTCAGCTCTTCACATGAGGTGGCCAAAGTACTGGAGCTTCAGCTTTAGCATCATTCCTTCCAAAGAAACATGGTCAACAGTATTTACCATGCATGACAGGGTAAAGGGCTAAAAAGATTCTGCGTTCTGAGTTCCTTCTTTCCTTCCCGTCCTTCTTCCTTCCTTTTCTCTTTCCCTACTCCTTCCTTTCTTTCCTCCCTTTCTTTTTGTGTCCAAAGAGTGTTTTATCTATGTAGCTATCCATCTCTCATCTATCTATCTGTATTAGTCAAAGTTCTACCAAAAAATAGATAAATACAAGAGATATTAATAGATGAGAGGCAGATACATACATTAAAAAGAAAGAAAATTGATACATACACCAAAATAGATCCACAGATAGATAATAAGAGATTTATAAGTAATGGGCTTATGAAGTTGCAGAGGAAAGAAGTCCCACAGTCTGCCATCTGCAAGACGGAGAACCAGAAAAGCTGGTGGTGCAATTCAGTCTGAGTCCAGAGGTGCAAAAATGGGGTGGGGCCAAGGGTGGAGAAGTGATAATGGCCTGAGTCCCACTCTGAATCCAGAGGCCCAAGAACCAAGAGCTGAGGGAAGGAGAAGATGGATGTCCCAGCTCAAGCAAAAATAAAGCAAACTTGCCTTTAGCTGGACGTTTTTGTTCTATTAGATTGGCAATGGACTGAATGATGCCCACCCACATTGGTGAAGACAATCTTCTTTGTTCAGTCTACACATTCAAATGCTATTTTTTTTTCTGGAAAAATCCTCACAGACACACTCAGAAATAATGTTTTACCAGCTATCTGGACATCCCTTAGCCCAGTCAAGCTGACACATAAAACAAACTGTTATCCTAGCTATCTTGAAAGAAAAAAATATGTGTAGATAGATAGGTATTACTAAAAGTCAAATCCTGCAGTGAATTGGATCCTGCCCAAAGAACTCTTAAAACTGTTTTCCCAAGAGCTCTGTCAATGGTACTTTAAGTCTGGTTGGTGGAATACTAGTCTCAGCATCTATCTGAGAGTTTGTTAGAATTCTCAGGCCCTACCCCAGACCTACTGAGTCAATAAATGGTGTTGGAAAAACTGGACAGACTTATGCAAAAGAATAAAACCTGCTACTGTCTTACACCATACACAAAAATTAACTAAAAGGAATTAAAAACTTGAGTATAAAGACCTTAAGCCCTTGAAACTCCTAGAAGAAAAAACAAATGGTAAAGTCCTTGATATAAGTCTTGGTGATAATTTGAAGGAGAGTTGATTTACAATATTATGTTAGTTTCAAGGGTACAGCAAAGTGATTCAATTATATTTTTTCAAATTACTTTCCAGTACTCTTGCCTGGGAAATCCCATGGATAGAGGAGCCTAGTAGGCTACAGTCCATGGGGTCGCAAAGAGTCGGACATGACTGAGCAACTTCACTTTCACTTTTCACTTTCATGCACTGGAGAAGGAAATGGCAAAGGTGAAGGTGAAGGTGAAGTTGCTCAGTCGTGTCCAACTCTTTGCGACCCCATGGACTGAAGCCCACCAGGCTCCTCAGTCCATGGAATTTTCCAGGCAAGAGTACTGGAGTGGGTTGCCATTTCCTTCTCCAGTCCACTCCAGTACTCTTGCCTGGGAAATCCCATGGATAGAGGAGCCTAGTAGGCTACAGTCCATGGGGTCGCAAAGAGTCGGACATGACTGAGCAACTTCACTTTCACTTTTCACTTTCATGCACTGGAGAAGGAAATGGCAAAGGTGAAGGTGAAGGTGAAGTTGCTCAGTCGTGTCCAACTCTTTGCGACCCCATGGACTGAAGCCCACCAGGCTCCTCAGTCCATGGAATTTTCCAGGCAAGAGTACTGGAGTGGGTTGCCATTTCCTTCTCCAGAGGATCTTCCCAACCCTGGGATCGAACCCAGGTCTGCCGCACTGCAGGCAGATGCTTTACCCTCTGAGCCACCAGGGAAGCCTGGAGAATCCCAGGGATGGGAGCCTGGTGGCTGCCGTCTATGGGGTTGCACAGAGTTGGACACGACTGATGTGACTTAGCAGCAGCAGCAGCATAGCTTAATATAAGACATTGAATATAGGTCCCTGTGTTGGTGATAATTTTTAATCTGATACCACAAGCAACAAAAACAACTATGACTACATCATTCTAAAAAAGCTTCTGCACAGCAAAGGAAACTATCAACAGAATGAAAAGCAATCTACTGAATGGGAGAAATATTTGCAAATGATCTATCGGATAAGGGGCGAATATCCAAACTATATAAAGAACTCATACAATTTAACTCCAAAAAAAAACTCAATTCAAAAATGAACAGAGGATCTGAATAGACATTTTTCTTAAGATGACCAACAGGTATATGAAAAGAAGCTCAACATCATTAACCATTAGAGAAATGCAAATCAAAACCACAGGGAGATATTGTCACACACCTATTAGAATGGCATTATAAAAATTAAGAAATAACAATTGTTGGGGAAGATGTGGAAAAAGGAAACACATGCGTACTCCTGGTGTGAATATAAATTGATGTCAACACTATGGAAACCACTACACAGGTTCTTCAAAAATTGAAAATAGAACTATCATGTGATCCAGCAATTCAACTTAAAGGTATTTATCCAAAGAAAACAAAAACATTAACTTAAAAATATATACACACTCCTATTCTAATTGTGTCACTATTTATAACAGCTAAGATATGGAGCCACGGGACTGGAAAAGGTCAGCTTTCATTCCAGTTCCAAAGAAAGGCAATGCCAAAGAATGCTCAAACTACCACACAATCACACTCATCTCACACGCCAGTAAAGTAGTGCTCAAAATTCTCCAAGCCAGGCTTCAGCAATATGTGAACTGTGACCTTCCAGTTGTTCAAGCTGGTTTTACAAAAGACAGAGGAACCAGAGATCAAATTGCCAACATCTGCTGGGTCACTGAAAAAGCAAGAGAGTTGCAGAAAAACATCTATTTCTGCTTTATTGACTATGCCAAAGCCTTTGACTGTGCGGATCACAATAAACTGTGGAAAATTCTGAAAGAGATGGAAATACCAGACTACCTGACCTGCCTCTTGAGAAACCTATATGCAGGTCAGGAAGCAACAGTTAGAACTGGACATGGAACACAGACTGGTTCCAAATAGGAAAAGGAGTACGTTAAGGCTGTATATTGTCACCCTGCTTATTTAACTTCTATGCAGAGTACATCATGAGAAACGCTGGACTGGAAGAAGCACAAGCTGGAATCAAGATTGCTCAGAGAAATATCAATAACCTCAGATATGCAGATGACACCACCCTTATGGCAGAAAGTGAAGAGGAGCTAAAAAGCCTCGTGATGAAAGTGAAAGAGGAGAGTGAAAAAGTTGGCTGAAAGCTCAACATTCAGAAAACAAAGATCATGGCATCTGGTCCCATCACTTCGTGGGAAATAAATGGGGAAACAGTGTCAGACTTCATTTTTTGGGGCTCCAAAATCACTGCAGATGGTGATTGCAGCCATGAAATTAAAAGACGCTTACTCCTTGGAAGGAAAGTTATGACCAACCTAGACAGCATATTAAAATGCAGAGATATTACTTTGCCAACAAAGGTCCATCTAGTCAAGGTTATGGTTTTTCCTGTGGTCACGTATGGATGTGAGAGTTGGACTATGAAAAAAGCTGAGCGCAGAAGAATTGATGCTTTTGAACTGTGGTGTTGGAGAAGACTCTTGAGAGTCCCTTGGAGTGCAAAGAGATCCAACCAGTCCATCCTAAAGGAGATCAGTCCTGGGTGTTCATTGGAAGGACTGATGCTAAAGCTGAAACTCCAACACTTTGGCCACCTCATGCAAAGAGCTGACTCATTGGAAAAGACCCTGATGCTGGGAGGGATTGGGGGCATGAGGAGAAGGGGACGACAGAGGATGAGAAGGCTGGATGGCATCACTGACTTGATAGACATGAGTTTGAGTGAACTCCGGGAGTTGGTGATGGACAGGGAGGCATGGTGTGCTGCGATTCATGAGGTCACAAACAGTCGGACATGACTGAGCGACTGAACTGAACTGAAGATATGAAGAAAACCTAAGTGTCCATTGATATATGAATGGATAAAGAAATTATTTTATTCAGCCATAAAAACAAATGTAATCTTGCCATTTACACAATATAGATGGACCTCTGGAGAAAGGTATGGCAACCCACTCCAGTATTCTCACCTGGAGAATCCCTCGGACCGAGGGGCCAGGCAGGCTACAGTCCATGAGGTCGCAAAGAGCCGGACACGACTGAGCGACCTAGCACTTCTGCAGATGGACCTCAGGAGCATTATGCTCAGTGAAACACATCAGATAGAGAAGACGAATACTGTATGACCTTAGCATGTAAAACTCAAACAAACAAAAAATAACAAAACCCCACCCTCGCAGATACAGAGAACAACAGATTGGTGGTTGCCAGAGGTGGTTGAGGGGTAAGAGATAAGAGTGAAGGGGGTCAAGAGAGCAAAAAGAAAAAAATAAATAGAAATTAACTTTAAAATGTTTTAAATATGTGACCTTTATATTACTAAATTTTCATCTTCTTATTTCCTGAATAATTCTTTTTTTCCAATCATTATATGAGGTATTCAGCGGCCTTTTGCATCAAAAAACTCATATCCCTTAATTCTGAAATTTTTTGTATAAGTCTTCGATAATATTTACCCCTCCTTCCTTGTGGCCTCCTTCTGGAATGCCTGTTATTTAAATTTTAGATTTCATTACCTTATACTGTCCTTATTTTTCCTTCCAACTTTTCACTCCTGGCTTTTGTTCCTACTTCTAGAAGTCCTCAAATATATCCTCTAAAACTTCTATTGAATTGTTTTTAATGTGCTTTACTTTTATTTTCCCTAATACAGTAAGTGCTTTTTAAGAGGCTCTTATTTTTGTTTTATGTATATAAATGGTATTATCTTTCTGAGGATATTAATCTCTTTTTTCTTTTTTTTTATTAATTTTTTAAATTGATTTTTATTTTTCAGTTTGTTTTGCTTTACAATACTGTATTCGTTTTGCTATACATTGACATGAATCAGCCACGAGTGTACATGAACTCCCAATCCCGACCCCCACCTCCCCCCTCCCGCCCCACACCTTCTCTCTGGATTATCCCCGTGCATCAGTCCCAAGCATCCTGCATCCTGCATCAAACCTAGACTGGCGACTCGGTTCACCTATGATATCATACATGTTACATTGCCACTCTGCCAACTCATCCTACCCTCTCCCTCTCCCACAGAGTCCAAATAAACCTGTACGCAAGACAGCAAAAGAGACACAGGTGTATAATCTCTTTTTTCTTTACTTTTTTTTTTTTTTGGTAAGTCTTGCATCAAACTCCCCTTACTTATTTTTCTGTTTATTTATTTGAGTTTCTGTCTTTAAATTGCCCTTCCTTTTGCTTAGGTCTTTATACTTAAAAGTCAGCCACCAAGTCCTTACTGGAAGTTCCATGTAGGCTGTCAGGCTCCTCTGTCCATGGAATTCTCCAGGCCAGAATACTAGAGTGGGTTGTCATTCCCTTCTCCAGGCGATCTTCCCAACCCAGGGATCGAACCCAGGTCTCCCACATTGCGGTGGATTCTTTACCATCTGAGCCACCAGGGAAGCCCAAGAATACTGGAGTGGGTAGCCTCTCCCTTCTTCAGCAGATCTTCCTGACCCAGGAATCTAACTGGGGTCTCCTACATTGCAGGCAGATTCTTTACCAGCTGAGCTATCAGAGAAGTGCTTATACTTAAAAGTCAGCCAAGTCCTTACTAGAAGCTCCATGTGCGTGGTTTGTCCAATGGTGGGCACCCCCATAGGATGCCTGGCAGTGTCTAGGACCTCCAGTGCCTACGACTCTCCCTTGCCAGTGTTTTGCCAGCGTCTTGGATTCAGAAGAGGGAATGAAGGCAGGGGAGTCTTATGGTCACACTGTAGACTGGCATTTAATCCTATTTCTGAATGGCCTCAATCCCTTCTTTGGCTGCCAACAAGCACAGTTTTATCTGTCACAGTTTCATGTCCTGATTTGCCCGTAACAAAACTTGATCACTATCAGTGTGGATAATGTGGAGTTAGGGCAGGCCTGGGAGCCTTATCTTGGGGTGATATGGAAAGCATGCTAGTGGTTCCAGTCCTGAGTTCATTCCAACCCTACTGTGGGAAGAAGAGGTGCCAGAATATAGAGGCAGCAGCAGAAGAGGGTGGCATGCAGGTGGCATTTGGTGAGAAGGTGCCACTTTGCCAACTTTTAGGCTCATTCTCATTCCCTCATTTCTAATAGCCAAGACACTTGAATTTGCCTTCTCTCTGCCCACTGCTATCTTACTCTGTCTCTTGGGGCAGTGAAGTAGCAGGGAAGGTAAGCCTAACCTAGGGAGATTATTCCACAACAATGTGCCCGTCTGGTGGCATCCTGTGAAACGCTTGCTGGATGCACCATACAGTTTATCACGTACATACAATGTAGAAATTCTGCTTGTGATCTTCATGTTTCATTTGCCCAGATTATGTCATCAAAAAATCCTAATGGGGACTTCCCTAGTGGTCCAGTGGTTAAGACTCCATGCTTCCAATGCAGAGAACACAAGTTTGATGCCTGATCAGGGATCAGATCCCACATGCCTTGGGGTGTGGCCAAAAAACACTTTAATAGATATGAAATCATATGTGAAACTTTTGAAAATTGTAAAGCCCTACAGAATTTAAAGAATCTTTCATTCAATGAAAAAAGAATGAAATTTCAAAATACAAATATGTGCACATATATATAACCTGCCTGCCAATGCAGGAGATGTTAAGAGATGCAGGTGCAGTCCCTGGGTCAGGAAGATGCCCTGGAGGAGGGCATGGCAACCCACTCCACTCCAGTATTCTTGCCTGGAGAATCCCATGAATAGAGGAGCCTGGCGGGCTATAGTCCATAGGGTCACAAAGAATCAGACACAACTGAAGCCACACAGCATGCACGTGTATATTATGGTGATCACTATCATGTAAATGCACTGCAACTTTAAAAAGCATAATAAACCTGTGTATTCCAATCAGAAAGTGAATTTTCCCACCCCTCCTTCTATTTCTCTTGGAATATCAGCAAATTGAGCTGCAAGGGAAATATAATGAAAAGATGTTAAGTTATCCTGCAGACATGAAGACATGGGAAGTTGACTATAAAATTACATTTGGTTATTTTTGCTTATTCCCTGTTCAAACTCTATCCAAATTTTCTCTATGAAACAGAAAACTTTCTTCTCCTTTCTTGCCTCTGCACTCTGCAAGTCTCAGGCTAGCTGTCCTTTCATTCATTTCACTCCCCACCCTGTCCCCTAAAATACTTAGCAGCACTGGAGACTCATACTTCATTGTCTGAACTTTTAAAAAAAAAAAAAAAAAAAAACTGAATCCATAACAAAGAGCCTCCGACCACTGCCAAGATACACTGTGATCAGTCACCAAAAGCGGTACATATTCCAAGAGAGTTACGTACCAGGAGGTTTCAAGAAAACCAAGATTCATGACCAAATAAATACAGTGTACAACTAGATGTGTAGAATCAGATGTGCAGTATAAAAGGCAGATGATAACTTATAAGTAATTGATTAAACTCCAAATTCAAGTCCATATGGCATTTTAATAGGAAACATCACAGCTGTTTCCCTTCAATCTTTCTTAACTTTTTTTTCACTTCTTCCTCCCCTCCTACTCTTCTCTAGATTGAAGGGTGAAAAGTGGTAAGAATGCCAATGATGATGCAGATTATAAGCAAAGTCACATATACTGTAGAAGTTGGAGCATGGTCCTCGCCTAGAACATCCTGATACTTTTACTTCTTTGACTTTGAACATGAAATATATTGTCTACATGTCAGTCTCTGTGTTCTACATCTTGAATGTAATGTATGGCCCTACAATCTGAAGGGTATATTATATGCGTGATACCAAAGTACTCAAAGCAAGTCTTGTTTAACCGATATGCGATGAGGTCAAGCTTGACCTATCCAAAGGGACTCGAGAACATGAACTAAGTTCATAAATGTTTAAGGGAGCCTAGCCTTGAGCTTTCTCATAGAACAAGAGGAAGGGAAAGAGAAATCAAACAAATTCCAGCTAAATAGCAGTCTGAGGGAAGGACAAGAACAGTGGGGGAGGGAGAAGGATAGAAGAAAGGAGATCATAAAGCCAGGAAAGGGAAAGGTTCATTAAACTCAAGTCTGAAAGGAAATTGTACAAACAGTGAATAAAGAGAGATCAAAACGAGGCGGGTATGTTCCCAGGACCCTGGGCGAGTCAGCATCTGGCAGCTGATTGTACACATGGTAATGTGAACAAAGCAGATAGAGAAAAAAGCTGAGAATCCGGGAGCATTCAGAGCAGATGCTTTCTGCTTCAGAACATCACTGAAATCAGAGATGCTCCATCGCTGAATCGTCAGTACAAAAGCAAGGATTCCATCCTGGACCATGGCAACTGGGTTCTAAGCATTGCTCATAAAGGAACTGAACACTCTTTGAGGAAATGAAGCTAGTGAGACTAAGGAACAGTGAATTCTAGATTGTGCTGTCATTCCGGACCCATTCGGAACTTGTTCTTAGTTCTCTTCTGTGTCAGGCAGCTTGCTCTTGGCATGTATCAATAAGATATGAGTACATGCAAAGTTCATGGCCAGAATCGACAGAGAAACCCAAAATGCCACATTAAAAAATTCTCGTGGGAGCTCTTCGCAAAATACATGAACAGGCATTTAGCAAATGTATGTAGAAAAGAAGATTCTCCACATAAGCCACTCCTCTCTGCAGGAAATGATGATCCAATATCAACAATGCTTCCTGCAGGCTGACCCCTTAGTCACAGGCGTCCAGCTGTTCTCATTAACAACAAAGGCATGATTTATCTCTCAAGGATATAAAGGAAGGAAAGGCATAACCGAGAAAGTTATGGCTTAAACAGATGGGGTTGATCCCAGGGGACAATGACTTTCCCAGCATTTAAATCTTCTCCCTTCTACACTCTGGTACCAAGTCATATCTCAGGATTGCTCTGGTGTTAAATGCCTCATCACTATCCTCATTCTTTGCTTTTCTCAGGCTAGTGTTTCCTGTAGCTAACAGTTCATTAATTAAATGGCTTTCACTTACAAAGTAAACAATTTTTTTTTTTTTTTTGCTACAGCAAGATTTTTGCCAGGTCCTTTTGTTTGATTGTATATTTGTTTTCTTGGACGTATATCAAGCTTGCATGGGTTAAGCCATATTACTAAGTAGGCAGAATAATTTTTCTATAGCAATTTCCAGTCTTGCCTTCTTTTGCCTGTCCATTTCCAAAAAAAGAAAAGATTCAACTGAGATACGATTTCTGCTTGAGGAGGCAGATGGATACAGGAAACAGGAAATAGGATTCACTCAGCTCAAAAATCCACACTCAAAGACCCAGTTGATAGAAAAGCCAATATTTTCCTCTCTCCTTTTACACACTATTGTCAGATGCTTCTCCCCTAACTTACTATAAAGCTTCTTTCCAGGAATCAAACAACCAAAAAGTTCAGATAACTGAACAAAATAAGAGACAAAATAGAAGACAAAATAAACAAATGGATATCAGAGACTTGGAGGCTTTTTGCTGCGCTGTTGTTCTTCTACCTAGCGTAGGTCATAGGATCTGTGCACATTAGGCTAATCACTACGTCTCCTACCCTTCAGATAATAATGGCATGTATGTTCAACCATAATTATATTGAAGGTCTTTGTGATAGGAACCATCCAACAAAGAACAAATTCATTTAATGCTATCTGTACACACTTTCGGGCTTCCCAGGTGGTGCTAGTGGTAAAGAACCTGTCTCCCAATGCAGGAGACATAAGAGACGTGGGGTTGACCCCTGGGTAGGAAAGATCCTCTGGAGAAGGGAATCACAACCCACTCCAGCATTCTTGCCTGGAGAGCCCCATGGACAGAGGAGCCTGGTGGGCTACAGTCATAGAGTCGCATAGAGTCAGACACGACTAACGTGACTTAGCATGCACACGTGCACATACATACTTTATTTGAGAATTTTTTTAACTAGAGATCAATATAATTCTCCATTTACTATAGCATTGTCTTAACAAGGCCACTTCCATATATACATACTTTATAAGGGGAAAAAGTACTCTAAATTCAGTAATAAGTATACATACACTTATTTTAAGAGGAGCATAGATTCTGTAGAGAAAATAGGATTTCAGTGACCCCATCAGTGAAAGAAGCTAGTCACAAAAGACCATATTTATATGAAATGTGCAGAATAGGCAAACCTATAAAGACAAAAGGTAGATTAGGGTTTGTCCAGGGCTGGGGGTGAGTGGAGATGGGAAAGCTAAGGGCAAGTGAATGCTATGGATATGGGGTTTCTTTCTTTTTGGGGTGATGATTCTCACCCAATATTCTCAACTTGGATTGTGCTGATGGTGGCCCACAGGTGGCCCTGTGAATATCATTTAAAAACCATTGAACTGTACACTTTAAATCAACAAAAGATATGGCATGTGAATTATATCTCCATAAAACATTCTTTAAAATACCCTCTCAGAGGTGGTTTCCCAGAGCTGCCCAATGCATAGCTGGGTCAATAAGATCCAACCAGAACAGCAGCTAGCCTTTGGGTGGGTCTCCTTCCCCTGACCCTCTCTTCCTCTTTCTTTGTCAGTGATACTCAGTTTTGACAATCTCTGTTTCCTTCTCTCCTTTCATCCCATCAGCTTGGACTGTGCTCTGCCATATGTTCACTAACTTGACTTTGAATTTCTGGTGCTCCTTAAAATAACATCAAGCGCTCCTTTGAAAATGTCCTCTGATCAAAGCCCTGCCTCCTGGATCTCACAGGAAGTCTGACACCTGAGCATGTTCTGCCATTCTTGACCAGCACTCCTGGACTCAGCCAAGTGTCCACTGTTTTCTAACCCAAATCTCAGTCTTCTTCCAGAGATGTTAAGTTAGGACCAAGGTAGAGGTTCTCACTGATGCCAGCCCAGGCTCCTCAAGAGGACTTTGCTGGATCTAGTAGCAGTCACGTGGACTTAAATGAAATGTGGTGAAATATTCAGAAACTCACAATGTAGAGCACCCTGCCTTTTTTTAACTCTAAACGGACCTGGACACGAATGGGCTTTCCATGCAGACTGGACCACTCTGTCCCCCTTCAGGAGGCAGGTTACAGGACAGAACTCTGGGAAGTTCACGGCAATCCTATCTGGTCCCCAGCATCAGGAAGGCTCCCATCCAACCATCACATTCAAAGAGGCTCTGGAAGCACCTCTCCAAATAATCATCATTTACTTAATGTCCAAGTTTGAAATGGCCTAGAAAAAGTCCTGAACTTATCTGATCTCAGGGAAAGATAGAAATCATATGTTTGATTTCTGCATGTTGTTCAGCTCTTCCCAATTTTCCCAACCCTACATTCAGAGTTCCTTTTGCCTTCATCTACAGGTTCTCTTTTGAAAGTAGGGCCTAACAGCACAGCTGAACCACAGAGTGGTCCCGTGATCTGATTCCCTGATACTTTAGATTTTGATTTGAAGAAACTGCCTGAAAGCGCTAATAACTTTTTTCTCAACACCGGCAAATGGCAAAGCTTTCACATCCTGACAGCAATGCTTTTAAGTGAGAAATATAAGAACCAATTTGTCCAGTATTCCATTATTCTGCCCAAACACTTAATAATTAAGAGACAGACTAGAATACTTAATTAACTACCTAAAAGGGTCTGGGTTTTTTTTTTTAATGTTTTTAAATTTTTAATTGGAAGATAATTACTTTACCATGTTGTGTTGGTTTCTGCTATACAACAATGTGAATCAGCCACAGGTAAACATATGTCCCCTCCCTCTTGAACCTCCCTCCTATTCCCACCCCATCCCACCCCTCTAGGTCATCACAGAGCACAGGGTTGAACTCCCTGCATTGTACAGCAACTTCCCACAAGCTATCCATTTCACATACGGTGATATATGCTTCAATGCTACTCTCAATTCGTCCCAAACTCTCCTTCCCACACTGTGTCCACATGTCTGCTCTCTATGTCTGCGACTCTATTCCTGCCCTGCAAATCGGTTCACCAGTAACCATTTTTCTAGATTCCAAATATTTATATGCATTAATATACAATATTTATTTTTCTCTTTCTGACTTACTTTCTGGCTCTAGGTTCATCTACCTCAATACAACTGACTCAAATTCATTCCTTTTTATGGCTGGGTAATATTCCATTGTATATTGTATATTGTTTACCAATGCCTCTGCTATTGGACATCTACATTGCTTTCATGTCCTGGCTATTGTAAATAGTATTTCAATGAACACTGGGGTACATGAGTCTTTTTGACTTATGGTTTTCTCAGGGTATGTGCCCAGCAGTGGAATTGCTGGGTCATATGGTAGTTTTTTTCCTAGCTTTTTAAGGAATCTCCATGCCCTTCTCCACAGTGGCTCTATCAGTTTACATTCCCACCAACTGTGCAAGAGGATTCCCTTTTCTCCACATCACCTCCAGCATTTATTGTTTATAGATTTTTTGATGATGGCTATTTTGACTGGGGTAAACACATTGAAACCATAATCACAGAAAATTAGTCATTCTCATCACACGGACCACAGCCTTGTCAAATTCAGTGAAACTAAGCCATGCCCTGTGGGGCCACTCAAGATGGGTGGGTCATGGTGGAGAGGTCTGACAGAATGTGGTCCACTGGAGAAGGGAATGGCAAACNCCAGGCGGGTGCCAGCCAGGGTGTTCGCCAGTGCGCCTGCCAGGCGGGTTCCAGCCTGCGTGCCCGCCAGTGCGCCCGCCAGTGAGCCTGCCATCCGGCAGGCCAGTCAGTGTTCCCGCCAGTGCGCCTGCTAGTTGGGTGCCAGCCAGAGTGCCCGCAAGTGCGCCTGCCAGTTGGGTGCCAGGCAGCGTGCCCGCCATTGCTCCCGCCAGTGCTCCTACAATGCGGCGTGCCATGCAGTGTGCCCACCAGTGCGCCTGCTAGTCAAATGCCAGCCAGCGTGCCCGCAAGTCCGCTCGCCAGTGCACCTGCCATCCGGCGTGCCTGTCATGTGCCCGCCAGTGCCCCTGCCAGTTGGGTGCCAGCCAGTGTGCCCGCCAGTACGCCTGCCAGTCGGGTACCAGCCAGCGTGCCCGCCAGTGCACCTGCCAGTCTCGTGCCAGGCAGCGTGACCGCCAGTGTGCCCGCCAGTTTGCCTGCCATCCGGCATGCCTGGCAGTGTGCCCGCCAGTGCGCCTGCCATTCGGGTGCCAGCCAGCGTGCCAGCCAGTGCGCCTCCCAACCGTCGTGCCAGCCAGACCTGCCATCCGGCGTGCCTGTCATGTGCCCGCCAGTGCCCCTGCCAGTTGGGTGCCAGCCAGTGTGCCCGCCAGTACGCCTGCCAGTCGGGTACCAGCCAGCGTGCCCGCCAGTGCACCTGCCAGTCTCGTGCCAGGCAGCGTGACCGCCAGTGTGCCCGCCAGTTTGCCTGCCATCCGGCATGCCTGGCAGTGTGCCCGCCAGTGCGCCTGCCATTCGGGTGCCAGCCAGCGTGCCAGCCAGTGCGCCTCCCAACCGTCGTGCCAGCCAGTGTGCCCGCCAGTGCGCCTGAGAGTCCGGTGCCAGCCAGAGTGCCCACCAGTGCGTCTGCCAGTCGTGTGGCAGCCAGCCTGCCCGCCAGTGCGCCCACCAGTGCGCCTGCCATCCTTCGTGCCAGGCAGTTTGCCTGCCAGTGTGCCTGCCAGTCGGGTGCCAGCAAGCGTGCACGCCAGTGCACCCGTCAGTAT
>SJXQ01007365.1:0-48105 GCA_006408695.1 Aepyceros melampus | reverse complement strand
CCAACTTTGAGTGCCCTGTTTCATGTATCGAAGTTGGACTGGTCATCTATTTCACAATCTTTTAAAGCACTTCGGAACCTTTTCTTGAATCAGACTCTTGGAGAATCCAAAGAAAGCGATGGATCCTATCTAAATAAAAAACCCACATTACTCATGTTTTGTGTTAAGATTTCAGAGGGTCACAGACTTTATAAAGCCCATCAGTTCACCCAGAATTAAGAATGTCTGTTAAATTCTTCTTCCAAATGTGTGCCTAGCACCAAAATCCAGGGCATTGAGACAGTTACAATAGCAAAGGCCTACAACAGACGTACAAAGTAAGCCTTATCAAAGACAATCTTTTAGCAGATTTTAAAAAAGGCGAATCAAACAGCAGATGGCTGAAGTAAGTCATACTCCGAAGGGATAAACATATTTCTTCAAATACTGAAATGAATTTATTACTAATATGATAAATTATTCATGTCCTCTCATAAAGGTAACAATTATTCTTGTAATGTGTAAAATGGTATATGTAGTTTGAAAAAGGTACTAGTTCACCTAGCTAAAGTATTGTCATAACTTTTAAGAAAAACAATTTTTTTTTCTTTGGAAAAAAAATGCAATTATTCACAAAACTAAACCAAATTATTGTACTCTAGGTGAGAGGGCATCTTTGCATCCCAAACCTGTCCAGGGATTACAACTATGGAAAACCCCACTAAGGACTAGTCCTTCAAGGACCACACATAGCACCAAATTATGAAAAGAGCCAAGGCTTCTTGATAAGGAGTCTGCCAACTGAAAATTTCATTTATTTCTGTCATTAAAAGCAGTGTTATCTGCACCTGTAAATACCTACTTCTTTATTCCTGCTAGAAATGGCTGTAGGATTTCTAAGTGGGGGGAAAAAAAACACCCACATTCTTAGATTTATTTTAAGCCATCATGAGGATGCAGGATCTGAGAAAAAAAACCTGGACTAAGTCAATGACTATATTAGAAAACTTGCTACATTAGCTCTTTTTAAAACTTATGATTTATTTTTATTTTTAGCTGCCCTGGGTCTTTGCTGCTGTGCACAGACTTTCTCTGGTTGCGGTGCTCAGGCTTCTCTCTGTGGTGGCTTCTCCTGTTGTGAAGCACAGATCACAGAGCACGCAGGCTCAGTGGTTGTGGCGCACAGGCCCTGTGGCATGTGGGCACCGGGAGCATTCCCTGGCTGCCATGCTACCTCTGCACCCAACTTGAGGCTCCGGTCCTTTGATCTTACATATTTCCTAAGCAGATTTTCTAAACAGATAGAGCTTCATTTTAGTTTTTAAACATTCGAAAGGGGGAAAAAGAGATGTTTTGTCCATAGAATTAGTTGAATTTACTCAAGGAATTACAAAGGTATTTGTTTTTCTAAACAGTTAAATAGTCTTTAATTCTGAAAAGGATTAGTGCAATAATTGCCTGATTTTAGACAAGAGGGTACTGTGAGTTTCCTTTAATTACCACTTCCAAAATACACGGCAATACAGAGGCAGAGGAACTATTAATAGAGCAAGAGGAAAAAAAAATCAAAATATACTCAAAAGCAAGATAAAAATCCTCATGGACCATAACTGAATAAAAATAAAATGCAGCAGCTGGGGCTAAAGGTATACTCTTGTTGGGTTATGGGTTAGAGAATCAGCAGAAGTGGCCGGGTATATGATTTTCAAAGTGTAAGTGAAATAAAAATGGAGTTGAATTGGGAGAACATGAGATCACAGTCTGTGAGATGGCTTATGTAAAACTGTAGACCTAGAATAGGAGAAGCAGATACAGTCACTAAGCCAGGATATGATCCAGATAGGGGAAAATTAATAATCTAGAGTATAGAAAAAAATAATGATGAGAAATACTAAGCGCTGGTTCTTTGAAAACACTAAGCAGAGAGACAGCACTAGCAAGACAGACAAAGGGAAAAGGAAGGAAAGCACACAAATTTTAGAAATGAAAGAGAAGGCAAGATGACGTCTCAGTAGGAAATTTAAAAACTAGACTAGAATAACGCTGCAAATCTGAAACTAGTATACATTATAAACCAACTATACTTCAGTTGAAAAAAAATTCCAGAAGAGAAAGTCAGTGGGTTTGATGAGTTTTGTAAGAGCCATTTGATATCAGAGAACATAGGAATTTATGAACCTAATTTCAACAAAAGTCTGTACATAATTGGTGGTTGGGATTAAAAATTCATAATGTTGAAAATTCTGCCAATGATATAGCTTTTTCTTTTCCATTTGGTCCTATTGTCATTATGAGTTAGGCTTTCAGCTGTGTAGCAAAATTAAAACCAACTGTTATATGAACATAAAGAACTAGACTAGAATAAGTATTTCAAAAAATTTACTTGCCATATATTTAAAACTGAAGTGAAATGGAAAGTTTTCTAGAAGAATGTAAGTCATCAAAATGGCCTCAAGAAGATGAAAACTTAAAATAATAACCACTTACATTTGATATATTATTTCAAGTCTTTCTTTCCCTCAAACTAAAGAAAAGGCCTTTAGGCTTATGTGGTTTTACATTAAATTGACTAAATAATCAAATAATATAGAATTATTTTCTAATATAAGTCACCTGAGAGAATAAAAGAAAGAAGGTGACTTTTATACCAAGACTGGATTAGGATAATACAAAGAAAGGGAAGTATGGCCAAATCTCACAAAAAAAAAATTCAAAAATTCTAAATAAATATCAGAAAATCAAATCCAGCATGAAAAAAGAAAATCCAAACAGCAAGAAACCAACAATGAAACAAACACATTTTGACTGGAAAGGTTTTTATCCCCCCAAATGGTGTTTCCACATAAAAAATTTTACTTAAGTAACTGACCACATTACTTAAACAAAAAGAAGTGTGGGATCATCTCAGCAGATGTGATAGAAAATATATTCAATAAAATTCACTAGAAAGTCTTGATAAAAGCTACAAAATAGAGAAATACTCTTTTAGGGTCCCCTGAAAACAGAGCTTCAGACAAGGACTAAAGTATTGAGTAGTTTATTTGAGAGGTGACTCCAGGCAATAGCAGTGAGGTCACAGAGAGAATGAATCAGAAAGGAAGGTAAATCAATATAAATGCGTGTTATCAATATTGCTGTTTTAAGCAACAAGTTATCAGTACCACTGAGATCCCTAGGAGCACAGGAGGAATTGTCCACCAGAGGAAAGAAAGACCAGAGGCCTGGGTATCCATCTGTGAGCTCCCATTCAGCATCAATTCATGCGTAACCTCTAACCCAGCACTTTGTAGTATTCCCACACCGGGACCTGGTAGGCTCCTCTCGTTTTTGAAAAGGCCTACTATTTCAGAAGAGGCCACTGAGGGAAACTAAAGAAAACAAAAACAAAAATCCAGAGATACGTGGCATATGCTTGAGGTAAGATACTGTTAGCATGAGTCAACAATGTTCACTGTAGATGCAGCTGAACTAAGTGAGCTTTATTGGGTACCAAACATGTCTGCTATAGTTACCCAAACAGAAGACACAGCCAACATCATAATGGTGGTGGTGAAGCTCTTTAAAGTCAGCAACAAGATGCCTCTCATTGTTACCATTCAGCACTATTTGAGGCTGTGATGCTATAAACTAAGAAAAAAGTAAAAAATTTGAAAGAAAGAGACAAAACTATCTTTATTTGTAGGTGATCAATCTGTCTACAAAAAAAATCTAAAAAATGGACAGACAAGTCGTTGGAACTCAATGCAAGATTAGCCTATAAAAATTAATAGATTTCCATACACCAGCAGTAGTTTTTAAAATGTAACAAACCTGTATAACATTAACATTAGCAATAAAACCTCTATGATCTCTAGATATAAAGTCCAATAACATATAAGCAGAACTCATGGAGACAATTATAAAATGTTATTGAAGAGCATAACGTAGGAACTGACTAAGTACAGTAAGTAAAGTCACTCAGTCGTGTCCGACTCTTTGTGACCCTGTGGACTGCAGCCCACCAGGCTCCTCAGTCCATGAGATTCTCCAAGCAAGAATACTGGAGTGGGTTGCCATTTCCTTCTCCAGGGGATCTTCCCGACCCAGGGATCGAACCCGGGTCTCCCACATGGAGGCAGACGCTTTAACCTCTGAGCCACCAGGGAAGTCATGACTGAGTACAAGATAGACCAAATTCATGCTTATGTATGAAAGGACTCAAGATCATAAAGATTAAATTACATGTAACTTAATTCACAAAGTTGATGCACTTCCAATAAAAACCTCGGTATGAATGTTTTACGGGTCTTGAAACCTGCTTTGGAAACTTAGATGGAAGAGGTAAGACCCATGAATAGCCACAGTAATTTGGGGGAGGGGACTGGATAAAAACAAGCAAGAGGAAAAGGAGCAGCCTGAGTAGTTAGTGAGACACCTACACAGCAGGTCATTTTAGAGTGCTGAAGTCAGCTTTGTATTGACGTAAGGACTGACAAAGAGATTAATAGAACAAAATAGAGAGTTCACAAAAAGATCCAAGCTTATATAGGTTCCTGGTGTATGATAGAGCAGGTATCACAAATCAGTGGCAAAAAAACAAGGTGGTCAATAATAGCGCTGGGACAGTAAGATATACATATTATAAAAATAGATTTTATTATAAAAATATAATAGATAAAATATACTTTATTATAAAAATAGATATATATTATAAAAATTTCTTCCTTGCCTCATAAATGATTAAATACCCAAATGGGAAAAATAAATATTAAAATTGTAAAGAGTAAATGTAAGATATATTTACAGCATAAGAGAGTTTTTTATTTTAACAAGAGATCAAAAGGAATCTTGGTAGAATTGGTAGGATTCTTGGTAGAATTGGACTACATTGAAACTTTAAAGATCTGCTTAAAAAAAAAAAGGTAATATAAGTAAATATAAAAGACAAGTGACTGTTTGGAAGAATATTTATGACATATGACTGCCAAATAACTCAGATGAATCATTAAAAAAAGAATTATAAAGGATTTTTCAAAAGAAAAATAAGCAAAGATGATTTAAAAAAAAAAAACACTGTAAAGGAAGAAACTTGAATTGCCAAGGAAAGGATGCTCAACCTTGTAAGTAATCAAGGAAATGCAAAATAAAATGCTTTTCATTTCTTGTCTGTTAGATCGGCACAACTTCAGATAATCTGACAACCTCCTGATGTGATTCACTGAGAAGAACACAGCATCACTTACATAGTATTCCTGCCAAAAATATATAACCTGATCTAATTGTGTGTAAAGCATCAGGCAAATCCAAATTTAGGAACAGGAAACAAGTGGCCTGCACTCCTCAAATATATCAGTGTCATGAAAAAGAGAGACTATCCAAGGAGCTGTTCTAGATTAAAGGAGGCTAAAGAGAACAATTAAAGGCAACAACTAAAGTGATTTTTGGGAAAAAATTGCTAAAACGGACTTAATTGGGGACTTCCTTGGTGGTCCAGTGGTTAAGAATTCACCTGGTCTGGGAAGATTCCACATGCCACAGAGCAACTAAGCTCATGGACCACAACTCTGAGTCTGTCTGCCTAGAGCCTGTGCTTGACACAAAGAGTAGGTCCCACTTGCCGCAACTAGAGAAAGCCTACGAGAGACACTGAAGACCCAGCGAAGCCTAAAATAAATAAATAATAAGTTTGGATGTTAAGAGATTATGCTTCTTAAAAAAGGACTTAGTTCTTTTTAAAATTTATTTATTTTTAGTTGGAGGATAATTGCTTAACAGTATTGTGTTGGTTTCTACCAAATATCAACATGAATAATCTATAGGTTTACCCATGTCCCCTCCCATTTGAGCATCTATCCCACCTCCCACCCCGTCCCGCCCCTCTAGGTTGATACCGAGCTCCAGTAAAAGCTAAAATAAGTAGATACAAAGTTCTATTATTTACCTATTTCTTAATTGGGACTTCATTCTTCATTGGGAAAATTGGTGAAATGCTATGGTTCACCAAAAAAAAAAATAATAATAATTCTTAAATGGGAAAATTTGTGAAATATTATACTCTTTTTCAGTGTTAAGTTTCCTGAATTTGATCATTGTGCCATGGTTATGTAAGACAATGTCTTTGTTCTTAGGAGTTACATGTGGGAGTACTTGGGACTAACAGGTCATACTTTCTGCACTTATTTTTAAATAGCTCAGGAAAAACATTATGGAAATAAAAATTATAAGGACAGATGAAGGGAAGAAGAGGAGGGAGGAAAGAAGAGAAAGAGAAAGAAAGTAAATGTAACAAAGTGTTAGTGATTGTTGAATCTAGGGGAAGCTTATACAGGAGGTCATTGTGACATTCTATCAACTTTTCTGCTGGTTTGAAATTTTTTTCAAAATAAAATATTTGAACCATCTGTTCATATCAAGTACTAGTAAGGTACTCAACATTCAAAAAAATCAACTAAATTAAAAAATTCAACTAAAAATTCAAAAAGCTCATCCTAAAACTCAACATTCAAAGAACCAAGATCATGGCATCTGGTCCCATCAATTCATGGCAAATAGATGGGGAAACAATGGAAACAGTGACAGACTTTACTTCTTGTTCTCCAAAATCACTGCATATGGTGATTGCAGCCATGAAATTTTAAAAAATGCTTGCTCCTGGGAAGGAAATGCTATGACTAACATAGATAGTATATTAAAAAGCAGAGACATTACTTTGCCAACAAAGGTCCATCTAGTCAAAGCTATGGTTTTTCCAGTAGTCATGTATAAATGTGAGTGCTGAAGAACTGATGCTTTTGAACCGTGGTGTTGGAGAAGACTCTTGAGAGTCCCTTGGACTGCAAGGAGATCCAACCAGTCCATTCTGAGGGAGATCAACCCTGGGATTTCTTTGGAAGGACTGATGCTGAAGCTGAAACTCCAGTACTTTGGCCACCTGATGTGAAGAACTGACTCATTAGAAAAGACCCTGATGCTGGGAGAGACTGAAGGCAGGAGGAGAAGGGGATAACAGAGGATGAGATGGCTGGATGACATCACCAACTCGATGGATGTGAGTTTGAGAAGCTCCAGGAGTTGGTGATGGACAGGGAAGCCTGGTGTGCTGCCAGTCCATGGGGTCCCAAAGAGTCAGACAAGACTGAGTAACTGAACTGACTAGTAAGGTTGTAGGAAAATGGAAATTTGATACTCCATTAGAAGGATACAAATTAATACAGTTCTTTGGAGAATAACATAATAATAATAATATATTAAAGGTAGATACCTAATAATATAATATGATAGTAATATAAGTAAAGTTAAATATGTTTATATCCTGCAATTCAAATGGGATGTGGGGTGAAAATAAAGGAATTTGTATTTACTTATTTTATCTTTTAAGAAAAGAATTTACATTTCAGAGTGGATATTGTATACCGATATGATAGTGCATGAATATAAAATGAATATAGAAATACTGTGGCTAGGCAGTTAAATGTTTTCTTGGTAGAGCAGCCTGATGAACAAAGTAGGAGACCAGTGCTCTTAAGAAATGCAAATATATCTCTTCTCAAGCATATATATACACATATATGCATAAATTGAATCTATATATACATACACATATATATGAATATTAACTGCAAATTGTTTGGTAATGGGGAAAATGGCAAAACAGAAACATCCTGAATGTTCCTCAGTAAGAGAAAAGAGAAGTTGTGTTCTAGTCATAAGATGGGATTTATATATCAGTTAAAATGAATGAAACACAGCTATAAGTATCTGCATGGGCAGGTTTAGAAAATGATGAGTGAAAAAAGGAAGTTGCAAAACAATAAAGACACAATACTATTATTTATAGATATTTAATCTGTCCTAAAAACAAAAGCACTGCCTAGACAATAAGTTCCTGGTGCTTGCCTCCGGGAGGGATGGTGAAGACAAGCACTAGAAAAGAGATTATACAGAGCTTAAAATTAACTTGTAGAATTTTATTTCTTTGTTTTTTCCCCTCCAAACATAGATCAAGAGATCTGAAGAAAATATTACTAAATGTTAATTTTGGTTAGTCCTGGCTATCAGACAGGTAGATGTTTACTCTATTACTCTTGGTACATTCTTGTATCTTTCACTTTGTCCAAAAGCAAAACATTAAGTTTTTCATTTCTCTGATGAATTCCAAGTTCCACACAGGAAGCACCTGAAAAGTCAGATCTGTGTCTACAACTCTGCATATGTCTCACTTCTGAACACACCAAAGTATCTTTAAATCAGAGTTTCTAAAAAAATACTTGTCAACAGAAAAGTTTTTTCCTATTTTCATAATACTATGCTGTGCTCAGTCTCTCAGTCTGTATCCAACTCTTTGTAGCCCCCCAGACTCCTCTGCCCATAAAATTTTCCAGGTAAGAATACTGGAGTGAGTTGTCATTTCCTATTCCAAGAGATCTTCCCGACCCAGGGATCAAACCCACGTCTCTTGCATCTCCTTTATTGGCAGGTGGATTCTTTACCCCTAGTGCCACCTTGGAAGCCCTATTTTCATAATAGGTGTTCCTAATCTTATAGCACAATTGCACTCATCTCACCCGCTAATAAAGTAATGCTCAAAATTCTCCAAGCCAGGCTTCAGCAATACGTGAACCGTGAACTTCCAGATGTTCAAGCTGGTTTTAGGAAAAGCAGAGGAACCAGAGATCAAATTGCCAACATCTGCTAGATCATGGAGAAAGCAAGGGAATTCCAGAAGAACATCTATTTCTGCTTTATTGACTATGCCAAAGCCTTTGACTGTGTGGATCACAATCAACTGTGGAAAATTCTGAAAGAGATGGGAATACCAGACCAACTGACCTGCCTCTTGAGAAACCTATATGCAGGTCAGGAAGCAACAGTTAGAACTGGACATGGAACAACAGACTGGTTCCAAATAGGATAAGGACTATGTCAAGGCTGTATATTTTCACCTTGCTTATTTAACTTATATGCAGAGTACATCATGAGAAACACTAGGCTGGAAGAAGCACAAGCTGGAATCAAGATTGCTGGGAGAAATACCAATAACCTCAGATATGCAGATGACACCACCCTTATGGCAGAAAGTGAAGAGGAACTAAAAAATCCTCTTGATGAAAGTGAAAGAGGAGAGTGAAAAAGCTGGCTTAAAGCTCAACATTTAGAAAACTGAGATCATGGCATCTGGTCCCATCACTTCATGGCAAATAGATGGGGAAACAGTGGAAACAGTGTCAGACTTTATTTTTGGGGGCTCCAAAATCACTGCAGATGGTGATTGCAGCCATGAAAAGTTAAAAGATGCTTACTCTTTGGAAGGAAAGTTATGACCAACCTAGATAGCATATTCAAAAGCAGAGATATTACTTTGCCAACAAAGGTCCATCTAGTCAAGGCTATGGTTTTTCCAATGGTCATGTATGGATATGAGAGTTGGACTGTGAAGAAAGCTGAGCACCAAAGAATTGATGCTTTTGAACTGTGGTGTTGGAGAAGACTCTTGAGAGTCCCTTGGACTTCAAGGAGATCCAACTAGTCCATCCTAAAGGAGACCAGTCCTGAGTGTTCATTGGAAGGACTGGTGCTGAGGCTGAAACTCCAATACTTTGGCCACCTCATGCAAAGAGTTAACTCATTGGAAAAGACTCTGATGCTGGGAGGGATTGGGGGCAGGAGGAGAAGGGGACGACAAAGGATGAGATGGCTGGATGGCATCACCAACTCAATGCACATGCTGCTAAGCTGCTAAGTCACTTCAGTCGTGTCCGACTCTGTGTGACCACATGGACTGCAGCCTGCTAGGCTCCTCCATCCATGGGATTTTCCAGGCGAGAATACCAGAGTGGGGTGCCATTGCCTTCTCTGCAATGCACATGAGTTTGCGTAAACTCCAGGAGTTGGTGATGGGCAGGGAGAGTTGACGTGCTGCGATTCATGGGGTCACAAAAAGTTGGACATGACTGAGCAACTGAACTGAACTGAATTTTGCAGAAATGTCACTCTAGGGAGGAGCATGTAGAAACACAAGTGATGCCTTGTGAAACTCAAATATTCTGAAGTGTTAAGTAACACTGGCTATTATCTTGATCTATGCAAAGATAAAACTGAAAATTCAAAGGTTAAAAAGTAATTTAACAATATAAAAGTTGCATATTACTAGGTAACATATGTTAAAGTTCATTGAAGTGAAAGTTGCTCAGTCGTGTCTGACTCTTTGTGACCCCATGGACTGTCCATGGAATTCTCCAGGCCAGAATACTGGAGTGGGTAGCTTTCCCTTCTCCAGGGGATCTTCCCAACCCAGGGATCGAACCCAGGTCTCCCGCATTGCAAGCAGATTGTTTACCAGCTAAGCCACAAGGGAAGCATCACCCCTTCTATAAAAAATTGCCAGCCTCTTGCTCACGGCTCCCTTAGTTCAGTATTTCAATTTATGCTCATATAACAAGAATTTTAATTGCTCAGAGACAAATTAATTTATATTTGTCTAACATTTGGCTTCCTAACGGCATTTTTGTTTGCACCTTGTACTGACTCCACCTCCACTAGAAAGAGAGTGAAACTTAAAACATTAGTCTATTTTACTATGTGTTGGGATAATTAATTACATTTTAGTGAGGGGAAAAAGACACCATTGCTTTAAAGGAGCCTTGAGGATTACTCCCAAAATTTAATTGCAGGAACTTCCTGTGGCCCTTACTTGCATTAATAATTAGGAGATGGCTCCCATATTATTGCTGTTAAGAAATCTATAGGATAAATGTTTCCTGGATCTATTCAATAATCCACTTATTTTAAGCAGTAATTTGGGCAGTCCCTCAAAGCTGAAAAATGGGGAGAATAAAACATTAAGAATTTCTGTCTGAATAACTTTCTTAGCTTTTCCTTTTAGCATGTGTGCACAGATTTGCAGTGTGGTCTATTTTCTCCTTCCTTACATTTGATATTTGTATTGTCTTTTTTTTTTAAAGTCTCACCAGAGGCTTTTAAATTTTATTAGTCTTTAAACTCTTTGTTTTCTTTTGTTGATTCTCAATCACATATGTTTCTATCTCATTAATTTCTGTTCTTTATTATTTCATTTTTTCTACTGTTTGGTACTTATTTTTTGGTCCTTTTATAACCTCTCTAGAGGTAGAATGCTTGCTGATTAATTTTCAGTCTTCTTTCCTACTGTATGGCTTTAAGGCTGCAAATTTCCTTCTAAGGATTTTTTAAAGCTAAACTGTACAAAATTTGATTATACAGTTTGATATTGTTCAATCAAAATATTTTCTAGTTCTGTTGTGATTTATTCCGTTTTGACCATGACTTGTTAGAATATGTACTAAATTTCCAAATAAATGAGAATTTTCTGGTTACTTTTCATTATTCCTTTCTAGATTATGTGTATTAGGGTCAATAATATGCTCTCTCTGGTCTTTATGATTTCATTCATTTGAACTTTGATGAGAGTTGCTTCATGGGCCAGTTTATAGTTTATTTCTGTACACGTTTTGTGTGTGCTTGAAAAGAAAGTATGTTCTGACATCTTGGGTAGAATGTTCTATATTTGTTCATTCAGTACAATTTCTTGCTTATTCTTTCCTGGTATTATATCCTTACGTTTTATCTGTTTGCTCTGTAAATTACTAAAAGAAGTATGTATAAAAAGTTCCCACTCTGATTATGGACTTGCCTGTTTCTCTCTGGTTTTGAGCACTTTTACTTTATGTATTTTGAGACCGTGTTATCTTCTCTGCTTATGATGTAGGGAAAAATAAAGAAGAAAAATAGGTTACAAAGGTAATCCCTCCTCTTTTTAACCAATCAAAAATATTGCTAGAAACATTGCTGGACAAGTAACTCACATTGTAAGACATTTTCCATGATGACATTTGTTCTGGGTTGTAATGTGTCACTCAAAAAAGGTCATGTTGGAGTCTTAATCCCCAGTACCTCAGAATGTGACTTTACTTGGAGATAGGGTCTTTACAGAGTTAAATTTCAAATGAAGCCATTAGAGTGAGTCTTAATCCAATATGACTGATGTCTTTATAACAAGGGGGAAATGAACTGAACACAGAGTTAGACATAGATGGGGAAAAGTTGGCCTTCTACAAGCCAGGGAGAGAGGCCTGTAACAGATTTCCTTCCACGTGCCCCAGAAGAACCAACCTTGCTCTCACCTTAATCTCAACTTTCAACCTCTGGAACTGTGAGACAATAAATTTCTATTGTTTAAGCCACCCAATTTGTGGAATTTTCTTATAGTACCCCTGGCAGACTAATAGGACATTTATAACTTTATAACACAATTTTGTTGTTTTAAAAAAAGTGTGTTTTTTAGCAGAGGAGGAAAAAAATAAAACACTTTTTGCCCTTGATAATGTAAAATGAGGAACCAAGAGTTGAGAAAAGCTGATTTGCTATTTTATAGAATATCCTTTTATATTTTAATAGTAAAGTTAAAAAATTTTAACTGGTATCAGGAGACATTTTTGTTTAATAAACTCGGTGGGTCAGTCTTATTGAGTGAAGGAAAACAGTCCCGATGTTCTCAGAATTGCATTTTATGATTTCGTAATTAAGGATGAGAAAGACAATTCCCAAGTTTCCTTCAGAGAGGAATGGTGCAATAAGCATAATTAACTCTAAGAAGTTTAATAATAAATCACTATTCTCATGAGCATAGTAAATACAACCAGGGAATTATGTTCATAAAAACTCAGTGGAATAACCACAAATTCAACTTCAAAGAAGCATGAATTACAAATATAATACACATACATTAAACTTTTCTGGAAGTCAAATTTTAAAGAAGCTAATTTTCTTAGCATAGATCTTGGGCCATGCCATTTTTGAGGCCATTTCTTGTTGGAAAAAGAGGAATATGACAATGTATATAGCCTTAGCTGTTCTAAGACAATGTCAACAAAAATAACAGTGTCCTCCTACAAACCCTCCATAAAAGCTTGCTAAAGAGAAAATATTAAGCTGCAATTAGCACTGGATGGAAAATGGATCAAGTGATAACTTCTTTAAGATTACCTATAGAATTTCACAATTACATACACAGGTTGTCTTATTAGTAATATGCTGGTCCTTCTAATTCCCTAAAGTATTGGGTTAGCCTTAATACTCAACATTCAGAAAATGAAGATCATGGCATCTGGTCCCATCACTTCATGGCAAATAGATGGGGAAACAGTGGAAGCAGTGTCAGACTTTATTTTGCGGGGCTCCAAAGTCACTGCAGATGGTGACTGCAGCCATGAAATTAAAAGATATTTGCTCCTTGAAAGAAAAGTTGTGACCAACCTAGACAACATATTAAAAAGCAGAGACATTACTTTGCCACAAATGTCCATCTAGTCAAAGCTATGGCTTTTCCAGTAGTCATGTATGGATGTGAGAGCTGGACTATAAAGAAAACTGAGCACCGAAGAATTGATGCTTTTGAAGTGTGGTGTTGGAGAAGACGCTTGAGAGTCCCTTGGACTGCAAGGAGATGCAACCAGTCCATTCTAAAGGAGATCAGTCCTGGGTGTTCATTGGAAGGGCTGATGTTGAAGCTGAAACTCCAATACTATGGCCACCTGATGCGAAGAACTGACTCATTGGAAAAGACCCTGATGCTGGGAAAGATTGAAGGCAGGAGGAGAAGGATATGATAGAAAATGAGATGGCTGGATGGCATCACTGACTCAATGGACATGAGTTTGAGTAAACTCCTGAAGTTGGTGATAGATAGGGAGGCCTGGCATGCTTCAGTCCGTGGGGTCACAAAGAGTTGGACACAACTGAGCGACTGAAATGAACTGAACTGAACTGAGTTGGGCTGGCCAAAATTTGTTTGGGTTTTTCGATAAGATGTTAAATGAACTTTTTGTTTTTTGACTTTTTGTAAGGTTTTTTAAAAATGTTATTATTGGAGTATAATATTGCTTTACATTGCTGTATTACTTTCTGCTGTATAACAAAGTGAATCAGCTGTATGTATAAATACATACATATATATATATACCATATATACATACATATATATGTGTGTGTGTATATATATAATATACACACATATAACCACCCCATGGGCTTCCCTGGTGGCTCAGAGGTTAAAGCGTCTGCCTCCAATGCGGGAGACCCGGGTTCAATCCCTGGGTCGGGAAGATCCTCTGGAGAAGGAAATGGCAATCCACTCCAGTATTCTTGCCTGGAGAATCCTGTGGACAGAGAAGCCTAGTACATTACAGTCCACGGGGTCGCAAAGAGTCGGACATGACTGAGCGACTTCACCACCACCACATAACCACCCCATAGGTCATTGTTGAGCACTGAGCTGAGATCCTTGTGCTATTCACTAAACAAACTCTTTGGCCAGACAACATATCCTGTTCTGATATTGTGAGCATTTTGAGGCTCTTGCTCTTATGTTTGGACAAATGCCTACGATATGCATTTGAAGACTGTCACCTGATGAATTATATGAGAGAAACAGTTTGATAAAGCTCCATCTTTATTAGAGCTCATAAACCCAGAACAAGCTTACTGACAGTAAGAAATATAGCTGTCAATTGCAAGCCCTTGACTATGACATCCAATCTGATATGATAGATATGTAGACAATTTTGGCTGGATCAATGAAAGTCTGATTTGAAGTCCTTGGGTTTAAGTATCACCAAGTCAAAATTTTGATAAAGGGCCACTGTATGCAGGAAACTCATACGGGTGCTCACCTAGCCTCTTCCTTGATACTTCAAGTGACTCGAATGGTAGAAATCTGTCCTATTCACTAGGTATTCCATCCTACCATCTAACTGCTCTAGTTATTAGAAATGCTTTCCCTAGAGTAGCCTCAAATTGGCCTGTGGTTAAGTCTACTCACAAAGCTTAATTTTGCCTTAGGGAGATATAAAAAGGAGTTTATCTTAGAAATGACAACTTTTCAGATATCTAAAGAGAACAATCATGTCTCCACCAAATCTATTTCTATTTACAAAATAAATACATTTCTGTATATCAATAAACACAGAGGATACAATTAATTTTCATTAATGGGGCTTGCGATTAGTGGGGGCTGGAGAGAACGATTTAATGATAGAACTGCTTCTTTAAAGGGATTTTTGACACTGTCTTCAAGCTTGTAATAACCTCCCTACTAATTTGTGTTTGAGCTAAGTTTCTCATTCAGGGGTCCAAGGAATACCTCAGCAGGAAGCCAGGAAGGTACTTGGAGAGAAAGAAATAGTGATCTGGGATAAAGGAGCTTTCAGAGGACATACAAAAAGAAAGATGTTAGATGATTTTATAGATTCTTCCTGTTGTCTGTTATCTCTTTTCTCATTCCTCTATTTCTGGCCCTCTAAATTATAGGCAAGAAAGATCATTATGAAAAGGTTATTCGACTAAAACATGGTAACATACCTCAATTTAGCCATGAATTCCTTTCATTTATGATAAATAGGATTTATACATTGTCCAGCAAATCTATTCTTTCCAAACTTTGTTCCTTTGAAGACTCCTTGGAAAAAAGCATGCATATTAGCTTCCATTAATTTGCAGTTTCTGAAAAATATGATTTTAATCCTTTAAATCTGAGTGCCTAAATTTTGAAAGACAAATGTCTTGAGAAAGATAACTGGAATGGTACTTAACAGTGAATTTAATCAATAAAAATCATCTTTCATTGTTCTGACATCCACTAATAGCTACCTCTCCCTGTGTGAATGCAATATGAAGCAATCTCTTCAACCTACAGATTTTAGGTCTGAGCATTTTACATCCATATTGTATAATAATATATAATGAAGTGAAAGTTGCTCAGTCATGTCCGATTCTTTGTGACCCCATGGACTCCTTTGTCCATGGAATTCTCCAGGCAAGAATACTGGAGTGGGTTGCCATTTCCTTCTTCAGGACATCTTCCTGACCCAGGGATTGAACCCAGGTCTCTTACATTGCAGGTAGATTCTTAACTGTCTGAGCTACCAGGGAAGTCCAATAGTATATAAACAGACTTCTATAATATTTATTTCTGTGTGTGATAGGGGTACAAGTTATCTTAGAGGCCAAAAAAGAGATGATAGCAGGGAATCAGTAGAAGTAAATTAAGACCACATTCCAAGTGGCATAAAAACCAATTCATGTTTATCTCTGTTCTTGCCTTGCCTTTTCATGCTGGTCCAGCTTCTCTACTGAAGCTGTTACTGTTCATTCCTCCAGTCTGTCACCTGTGTACAGCCACAAACATATAGTATAAATCTTTCCCATTTTTTTTCTCTCTTGTTTGCAGTTATCCTACTTTTTACTAGGGCTTCTTTCGTGGCTCAGATGGTAAAGAATCAGCCTACAATGTAGGAGACCCAGGTTTGGTCCCTGGGTTAAGAAGATCCCCTGAAGAAGGGAATAGCTACCCACTCCGGTATCCTACCTGGAGAATACCATGGACAGGGGAGCCCAGCGGGCTACAGTCCGTGGGTCACAAAGAGTCAGACGTGACTCAATAACTAACGCCTTCATTTCACTCACTTTTACTAACCATTATTAGCATCAGCCCCTCTAATGCCTCTTGTAGAACATGGGATTGCCAAAGCTTTAATTATGTAGAAATGATTATATTGAAAAATGTAGGGACATTCTTGATGGATGGTTATTACAGAAACAAAATTATTCAAAAAGCAAAGGTAGAAAAAGAAAACTAACGGCTCAGAAAAAATATATATTGATTATAAGATGCTAAAAGTTCTTCCTGAGAAATACGTTTCTGATAAAGTGTATCATTCATGAGGTCTAGAGACATGACATATTAGTGTGAATTCTATGAATATATTTAAATCTCTCCATAAACATACAAAGCTCAGAATAAAAATACATGCAGCATTGAGAAGCTCATACAAACAGCAAATATATGGGTTGAAATAAACAGTGAAAATTTTGTGGGGTGATGGTCATGTTCTATATCTTACATAGGATTGTCTGTTTAGCAAAAATGTATCAAATGCTATATGTCAGATTTGTACATTACATAAACATTTTACCTCAGAAGAAAAAATTTCATAAGCAGATATTGAAATTTAGTTAAAGATGTACAAGTTGGAGTGTTTAGAGGTAAAGTGTACTGATGCCTGACACTTAACAATACTTTAGGAAATAAGATGGATTGTTGGATGGATACACAGATATGTGAATAAACAAGTACTGTAAAATGTTAAAATAAATAGTATACATCAGTTTAAGTTAAATGGGATTTGTGTAACTGGATGCCATGTGCATAGTATTCTAAGTTGCCAGCTAGAATTGGATACTTCTACTTAATTCCCAAGTGACATTTATTTCTGGGCCTTATTTTGATTATCTTGAAGTTGTAAATTGTCATCTATAATATTAAAGTTAGAAAAAAAAACTCTTAAATGGTATTTGATATAAAAAATAAAGGTGAAGAAAATACATCAGTAATCTTTCCATCAGTTTGGGCTATGTGGAAACAAAGAATTCAAGATCTTAGGGGCTCACAACAAAGGCTAATTCTCATATCTATACTGGGGTGAGGTTTGAGTCAGTTGCATGCCTTTTCCCATTCTAAAACCCAGGATAAAAAAGCAGCCCCTATCTAAAACATAATAGTTTCATGTCAGAAGGAAAAAGAGCTGGTGGTTATGGACCACAAAACTTCTCTGTTCAGAGGTGAGACTGTCAGTTCCAGTCATATTCCAATGATCAAAGCAAGTCACACGACCATGCCTGCCATGAGCAGAGATATATCATCTTCTCATAGGCAGGGGCCTATGGAAAAGGCAGTGAATATTTAGAGTGAAAATGCCATCTATTACAAACTGATAATGTTTCAAATTTCATCATAAATGTATTTATTATGTTTCAGTTCTTCAGTATTTTTATATTAACAGTAAGATAATTAGTATATAATAGGTAGTCAACAAATGTTTGCTGAAGAATGAGTTTTTCCATATTATATCTTTTCAAATTTAAAAAATAATCACAAATTATTCAATGGGATCCCAGAAAAGAGTGTATATAAGCAAGGTATAGCAAGGTCTGAAGTGGACCATGGGGAATAAGTGCCCTAATGGTACCTTCTTGCACTGGTGTGGTACATTTGCCACAAGTGATGGACCAATATTGCTACATTATGATGAATGAACAACTTCAAGGTCCTGAACCTCAAACCCAAACAAATCAAAGTTAGAGAGGTCAAGGCCCATGCAATAAATAAACTTGAAGCTCTAAAAGTCCTTAGGCTTGTAGTCTAAGAAGAATCTAAGCCTCCTACAGTGGGGGAAAAAGACTATAAGTTAGGATCTGGTCAGTGAAAAAGGTAACATTTCTGTGAAAAACCAGGAGTAAGTATTTTAGGCCTTGTGCGCCTACCTCTGTCACAATTGCTCAACTCTGCCGTGGTAACACAAAAGTTGTCATAGACAATACACAAACAAGCGGGCATGGCTGTCTTTCATAAAACTTCACGTAGAAACACAGTCAGTAGCCTGGGTTGGCTCCTGGGCCATAGTTTTCTGATCCCTTTTCTAGACCACGGCTTCTAGATTTTGAGTGCTTCGTGGGATGATGGGATGATCCTAGAGTACAAACCACTTCAGAAAACCACAGAGGTGGCATCAGGTCTCCTCTGTACCCCTCTACCTGGTATAATGCCAAACATACAGTAAGTGCTTAGTAAATATGGGATCAAGGTCACCTGTGAATGCAATATGAAAGGGCCAGGGAACCTGGTAAGACCTGTCCACCCAGATTTCTTGACAAATAGCTCAGAGGGAATCAGACAGTGACAACCAAAATACAGTTTTGATGGCTGGCTTTGACTTGTCTTCACTTTTCTCAATTACTCTGCTTTAGATATTAGGCTAGGTATTTTTTCACAAGTTCATACAGGATTCTCATAACAACCTTGCAAGGAAGGTACCTTTTTTCACACTTAATTAGATATTTATTTATTGAAAGAAAGATTCTTTAAATTCTAGAGTGGCTTTACAATTTTCACATGCATGATTTCATATGATCCCCTAATAATCCTTTAAGTAAGTAAGTAAGTAAGTAAAGTCACTCAGTCGTGTCCGACTCTTTGTGACCCCAAGGACTGCAGCCCACCAGGCTCCTCAGTCCATGAGATTCTCCAAGCAAGAATACTGGAGTGGGTTGCCATTTCCTTCTCCAGGGGATCTTCCCGACCCAGGGATCGAACCCGGGTCTCCCGCATTGGAGGCAGATGCTTTAACCTCTGAGCCACCAGGGAAGTCCAATAATCCTTTCCCCTTACCCAAATAATGCTCCTTCCCTCTTCCCTGTCCCAGCTGGTAACCATCAGATTGTTCTCTTTATCTGTGAGTCTGCTTCTTTTTTGTTTTATTCACTAGTTTGTTGTATTTTTTAGATTCCCCATGTAAGTGGTATCATACAGTGTTTGTCTTTTTCTGTCTTACTTGTTTCAGTTAGCATAATGCCCTCCAAATCTATTCATGTGCTGCAAATGGTATTTTGTTCTTTTTTATGGCTGAGTAGTATTCCATTGTATATCCGTACTATATCTTCTTTATTCATCTGCTGATGGACACTCAGGTTACTTCCATACCTTTGCAATGGTAAATAATGCTGCTATGAACATTGGGGTGTGTGTATCTTTTCAAATTAGTGTTTGTTTCTTTCAGATGTATATCCAGGAATGGAATAGCTGGGTCATACAGTAGTTCTATTTTTAGTTTTTTGAGAAAACTCTATACTGTTTTCCACAGTGACTGCACAAATTTACATTCCCACTAATGGTGTAGGCAATGGCACCCCACTCCAGTACTCTTGCCTGGCAAATCCCATGGACGGAGGAGCCTGGTGGGCTGCAGTCCATGGGGTCGCTAAGAGTCGGACACGACTGAGCGACTTC
Source organism: Aepyceros melampus (assembly GCA_006408695.1). Lineage (NCBI taxonomy): Eukaryota > Metazoa > Chordata > Mammalia > Artiodactyla > Bovidae > Aepyceros > Aepyceros melampus. The sequence goes on along the minus strand of SJXQ01007365.1, from coordinate 28,271 downwards.
ACTTTCACTTCTCACTTTCATGCATTGGAGAAGGAAATGGCAACCCACTCCAGTGTTCTTGCTTGGAGAATTTCAGGGATGGGGGAGACTGGTGGACTGCCATCTATGGGGTTGCATGGAGTCGGACACGACTGAAGAAACTTAGCAGCAGCAGCAGCAATTGTGTAGGAGGGTTTCACAAGGAATGTACTTTTATTCCTACCTAAAGAATGAAAATCCTGAGTCTTACTGGTTGAATTATGTCTCCTCCAAATATGGTGAAGTTTTAGCCCTCAGTAGCTCAGATATGTGACTATATATTTGGAAATAGGTTCATTGCAGTTATAATTACTTAACAGTCTTTGTAGCTATAATTACTTAGGGAGTGTATACTGGAGTAGGTGAAGGTGAAGGTTAAGTCGCTCAGTCATGTCCGACTCTTTGCGACCCCGTGGACTGTAATGTACTAGGCTTCTCTGTCCATGGGATTCTCCAGGCAAGAATACTGGAGTGGATTGCCACTGGAGTAATAGAGTAGGAAATGGCAACCCACTCCAGTATTCTGGCCTAGAAAATTCCATGAACAGGAGAGCCTGGTGGGCTGCAGTTCACGAGGTCACAAAGAGTAGGCACGACTGAACTACTGAGCACATTTGCATAGTGGAGCATACTGGAGTCCATGGAATTCTCCAGGCCAGAATACCAGAGTGGGTAGCTTTTCCCATCTCCAGGGGATCTTCCCAACCCAGGGATTGAACCCATGTCTCCCACATGGGAGGCGAATTCTTTACCAGCTGAGGAGTCTTCACTGGAGTAGAGTGGGTTCCTAACCAAGTGACTAGAGGCCTTGAAAAGAAGACCCAGAAACACAGGGAGAGCGCCTTATGAAGAGAGAGGATCGGAGAGATGTATCTACAAGCCAGGAAATACCCGAGGCTTCTAATACCACACATTAGAAGAAGGCATGAGACAGACCCTCCCCTAGTCTTCAAGAGTGCATCACCTTGCTTACAACTTGATTGTTACAGTCTCTTGGAGTTGCCGCCTCCAGAATTATGAGACAATACGTTTCTGTTGTTTTAAGCCATCCAGTTTGGAGTACTTTGTTATGGCAGCCTAGGAAACTAATATACTGAGACTCAAGGAATTTGTCACTTGTCTAAGATCACCCAGCTAGTGTGAAACAAAGTCAATATTAAAACTTATGGGTTGTCTGTCTCCCAAATCCATGCTCTTTGATTACACATGATTACCCATCTTTATTCTACTTTTCTGTAATGAAATGATGTAAAATCAAAATCAAATACTGACTCATACTAGAAAAGTGATTCCCTGTCTTCTATTCTCACTCTACAGTATTCCCTATGAATAACCAATATTATCTTTAAAAGTAGTATTTCTTATAATATCTTTTATAGCTACAAGCTAAAGCGCTATACAAGTTTTGCTTTTCTTCCTATTCTGGCCTCATGCTGTTCATATTTTTACTGTTTTTTTTTTTCCAAAGTGAACCATCTTTATCTACACATGGCATATTTCTTTTAAAAACTTTTCCAGCACACATCTTAATGGAGATCTCTTAAATTTAATCAATAAATGTCTCCAGGAGATATTTCCTGGCGGCTTCTCATTGCGGGGACTTCTCTGGTGCGGAGCACAGGCTTGAGGGCACGTGGGCTCAGTAGTTGTGGCTCCCGGGCTCCAGAGCACAGGCTCAGTTGTTGTAACGCGTGGGCTTAGTTACTCTGTGGCACGTGGGAATCGTCCCAGATCAGAGATTGAACCCACGTCTTCTACATTGGCAGGCGGATTCTTTACCACCGAACAACCTGGGAAGCCCACCTTATTTTCTGAAGAAGAAGTTCAGAGAAGGTTAAGAAATTACTTAAGATCAAAGCTAGTAGTGGGAAGACACAGCATCTCAAAGCTCAGGGACTGGTGTGGCTACAGCTGTAGGATGAGGCATTGACAGAAGCTCCAGAAGCAAATCTCTGAAGACCTGTGCATGGTTACAGGATCCAAGTCCTGTAAGTGTCAGATGTGACAGAGAGAACGGAGAGGTAAGGACTTTTTCCTTCAAGTAGAGAGGATGAAAAGACAAGGATTAGTGACATGATTGTGGGTAAGAGTTGGAGGCAGTAGCCTGGCTACCAAGCGTTGTACAGTTTCAAATGTGTGGACACTGTATTTTGACAGAAGTTTACATAGTAAAAGGTGGTGGTAATAACTTTTAAGAAAAAACATCAAAGCTAGTGTGTGGTAGAGCCAATATTTCCCCCAGGTCCATCTGACTCCAAAGACTATGCCTTGTATCTTCAGTTTACCCTCAGCACACTTTCCATATTCATATGTGTCACTAAATCCTTGCCTCTCATTTTCAAAATTGGCCAGATGTATTATTGTGAAGTATGCAGAACTCCTGTCCAGGATCCTTATATCTTTTGATCATTTGGCAAGCTTTAACAAGACCTTGCACAGTGTTTCTCTTTTCCTACATTCTTTAACACTGCGATGTCCCTTCTGCATGAGACCTAGACCTCCATTTGGGCTCTTGATCATACTCCGTTCAGTCTCTTCAGGGATATTCCTCTGTCTCGGATCTCTAGTTTCATCACTCCCTCATCCTTTGCTGTATCCTCTCTGCTCACTAACATTCTCTCTTGTAAAACACTATCCCTTATCCTCCTATCTACCCCTCAAGTCACCACCCAAGTCTTTCCACCTTTTTATTCCCAGCCATGGACCGGAGAGTGTAGCTTATGGTTGTCCACTCCATTTCCTGAGAGCACTGCAGTCAGACTTTGCCCCCATCTTCCATTGAAACTGCTCTAAGATTACAAAAGCCTCTTCAATATCAGAGCCAATGCATGCTATGAGGTCATTATCCTACTCCATTTCTCTGCTGCTTGGACAGTTTTTGTCATACCATTATGCTAAAAACCCTCCCCTCCCTTGGTTTCTGAAATATTGCATTCACTTACACTCCTTTCTCCCCTCTTATTCTGTCTTCTAACATGGCCCACTGCTTGTCTCTCATTTCATTCTGTCCTGAGAATTCTTCCTCTCCGAAAATTTCAACCAACGCTCTAATGCAGAACTATGCACCAGAACACTATAGCTGAGCCTGTCCCCATCTGACCTCCTCTTCAGTATTTTCAAAGGACTTATTTTCTCTTAAGAGGAGTTTGGAAGAAAAAGTAGAAATTTGCTGTTAGACTCACAAAGTAGAGAGAGACTATTCCAGGGAGGCAGCTGCAAAATGATATGAAGGAAGAGAAACGTTAGTGCAGATTGAGAGGACCGTCCTCAGTTCAGTCACGATGCAGTGTGCAGGGAACTGCTGGGGGCAGGGATGGGAGGAGAGAAGAGAGGAGGCCAGGCGGGTAGGCAGAGGTCAGACAAAAGGAAGGATCTTATATACCATGCACATTGTTTCAGATTTCGCCTGTGTGAATGGTGAACTGTTATATTTGGAGCAGAAGAGTTCCATGATTGGTTCTGACTTCTAAAAAGCTCATTTTGTTAGGAGGGTGTAAACAGGATGAGACTAGAGGCAGGAGACCAAAGAAGCTGTGCTAATAATCCGATGAGAGATGATAATGGAGTGAACTAGCGCCATAGAAGTATTTTGGAAGAGTTGGGACAATGGTCTTTTCTAAAGTGAAATCAAGAGAATTTAATGATTAATTAATTGGAGAGTACCTAGAAGGTAGACTATAGGATAGTGAGGTTTCTAGTTTAGGTGAGAAAATATTCATCATGATGGATTATAGGAAATAAAGTAGATTTATTGACAGCACTCATGTACCAAACAGATTTATATTTTCCTCATGCTAGGCACTGTGCGAAGCTCTAGAACGATTTCCATTTTGAATATTTTTGAGATACTTTGAAACATTCAGATTTGAAGTGTCTAGGGAACAGAGAGAAAGACATCCAAAACTCAGGAGGCAGATCTCCATTGTGTTGCTATTATCCACAGTGTTGTGACGTAGGTTCTTGTGGGTAGATTTTTGTCCCGATGCCTAATTAGCTTCCCCAGTAGCTCAGTGGGTAAAGACTACACCTGCAATGCAGGAAACCCAGGAGATGCAGCTTCAGTCCCTGGGTTAGAAAGATCCCCTGGGGAAGGAAATGTCAACCCACTCCAGTATTCTTGCCTAAAAAATCCCATGGACAGAGCAGCCTGGTGAGCTACAGTCCAAAGGGTCACAAAGAGTCAGACATGACTGAGCAACTGAGCATGTACGCCTGATTAGCTATACAGTATGAAAGATATTAGTGAAAGGAGAGTTAGTTGAAATCTACCATAATCTTATGCCATGTTATTCATATTACTTAAAAAATAATACCCTGTCAATTTGCTTTCTTGTATGTTTAACATAATTTTCCAAGAAACAACACATGCAATCGCATAACTGAGCCATGTAGGACTGATTTCTGCGAAACTGATATAGAATCAAAGGTTAAAAACTCCTCTTCATAAGCATTTCTATCACTCTCAAAGAAACTGCTGTCTTCACCATAATTTAGTGATGTCCTTTGACTTTACAAGAACATTTTATATATGATGACTACATTTATATTGATGACAACCTTATGAATAAATACAATCCTTTTGGGAAATAGGAAAAATTTAGAAAGAGCTTAAATATATGCATATCTTTCAACTCAGTAATTCAACATTTGGAAAAATATAAGGAAATGGTCCAAGCATAGAAAAAAGCTATATACATCGTATTTGTCACAGCTTTATTTATAATTTTTAAAGAAAAAGAAGCAACCTTGGTGTCCTTAGGAGTAGTGTTTATTTACATGTGACCATTAAAATTATGCTTAGAAACATGATAGACATTCAAAATGCATATAATAGAATGGTAAGAGGAAAAAAAATTGGGAGAAAAATTTTAAATAAACTGTAATTACAATTATGTAAAAAATACCCAGAAAAAATAATGGGAGTAAATTTGCCAAAATACCAACAATAGTTATATTTGAATGAGGAAATTAGGGATTATTATTTCTATTTTACAATTTATCTGTGTGTCAGAGATTGGCCATTTTTGCTTTCCTAGTAACCACTTGCCCTTTTTCTGGTTCCATGTGCCTTGAATCTTCTCAGGGAATCACTCGTTCCTTCTCTGAGTTTAAGTGGTTTCAGTGAGGTTTCAGTACGGTTTCAGTGAGGTGGATGCCATAGGAATATAGCCCAAGCCAAGATCATCAGAAGCAAATAGATTAAATTCTAGAAGGGTTGTTTTTTTTTTTTTTTTTAAAAAAAAAAACAACCTTGTGAAAAAGACACAGGTTTCTTCCACTGCAGATTGCTAAGAGGATAGGAAGTAAGTCTGGAGTTGTGGACAGCTATTTTGTCACCAGGAAGTAGAAGAGATCCAGGGAAAGGGGTTCAAATTACCACCCACCTACGTGGACTTCCCAGGTGGAGCTAGAGGTGAATAACCCATTTGCCAATGCAGGAGACTTAAGAGACATGGGTTTGATACCTGGGTCGGGAAGATCCCCTGGAGGAGGACACAGCAACGCACTCCAGTGTTCCTGCCTGGAGAATCCCATGCACAGAAGAGCCTGGCTGGCTATAGTCCATAGGTTGCAAAGAGTTGGACATGACTGATGAGACTTAGTATACACATGGCACAGAGAGGAAGAAGAAAAAACCACTAAGAAATGTTTCAACTAATGAGTTTGAACCCAACTTGATTAATAGTACCTTCTCTCTGGGCAAGGGTAAAGAGCTTAAAAAAAGTGGCAGAAGAGAGACCAGGAGGGTAGACAATCGGCCAGAAGTTGCCTTTTCCCTAAACACATGCACTGTTGAGCATTTGTAATATGGCTAGGACATCTAAGAAACTGAATTGTTAAATTTATTTAATTTTAATTAATTCAAATTTTAAAGCTATAGTGTTTTTCCATGAAACACAGTTTTATTGTTTTGATAGGATCATATTTCACTTTAAACACTGTGTTGTCTCATATATTATTGTATTAGAGTGTATCAGGCATGTGCACCTTTTAATATACATAAGCACATCACTGATCTAGTTGGTGCTGAACTGTTGATTCAGTTTGAATGATTTTTGTTTATGTAGCAGTGTAACATTATAATGCATTATTTAAATATTTTTATGCAGCTTGAGTTCTGGTAGTATATATGTAAATTATTATCGTTAACTAAATAGAAATACATATTATTTTCATTATAATGTGACTAAATTATTTTTACAAGTTAAAAAATAAGCATGGGCCAATATTTAAGTTGAAAATGAAGGCAGAATTGTAAGGTAGAGGCAAATGGAAATGTAGAAGCTAAGACTGCATCCAGGATAGTAAGAAAAAATACTGAAAGAAGGTGTGTTGCAAATTTTACAGTGAATTGAAATTTGCTGAACAAATTTTAAAAAATTGTTATATAAAAAAATTAAGATAATAAAATGGATATTTTCACCACGCATATAATAAATTTGATCAATAGTCAGATTCAGTGAACTTACTTGCTTAAAATCAAAATTAAATGACTTATGAAAATGTTTTTAATGATTTTTAATAGAACTTGAGCGTGTAGTGTTGGTCAGCTATAAGATAACTTGGCACTCCCCCCGCTACACACACCTAGATGGAGAGATGGTAGGTAAAAGAAGTTATTATTTGTTATGGAAAATTTGTGAGAAAATTATTAATAAAAGAATAAAAAGTATTTTACAAAAAGTAAAATATCTACAGTTAAACCATCAACAATTTTCCTAAAATATAAAACCTTTCTAACAATATCAAAGATCAATTGATTCAAAGTTGGGAAAATTGCCAGAGAAAAACAGTTAATTGCTTCATTCCTCTGTGTGATATATATTGAAAAATATTTGTAGTTCGTTTTCAGAAGCAAACTATGTAAAGTATCATGATAAAATTAATGTTTTTCAATGTATATGAACAAACGCTTATGATTTATTGATAATTTATGGGATGTTGAAAGAAACAGGAGATAATAGAGGTAATGATTTTTATGTTCTTTGCATATTGGTTGAGTAACAGAGAGTTTTATAAAAATTTACTGTACCATTGGGCTTCCCAGGTGGCACAGTGGTAAAGAATCTGCCTGCCAATTCAGGATATGCAAGAGACTTGGTTTTGATGCCTGGGTCAGGAAGACCTTCTGGAATAGGAAATGGCAACATACTCCAGTATTCTTGCTTGGAAATTTCCATGGTCAGAGGAGCCTGGGGGCCACCATCCATGGCGTCGCAAAGAGTCAGACAAAACTGAACAATGATGTGTGCACGCATGTGTATGCGTGCGCGCACACACACACACACATTACTCCAATTTTTCTGGAAACCAAAGGAATGCTTGATTGGGCTTCCCAGGTGGCACAGTGGTAAAGAATCTGCCTGCCAATTCAGGATATGCAAGAGACTTGGTTTTGATGCCTGGGTCAGGAAGACCTTCTGGAATAGGAAATGGCAACATACTCCAGTATTCTTGCTTGGAAATTTCCATGGTCAGAGGAGCCTGGGGGCCACCATCCATGGCGTCGCAAAGAGTCAGACAAAACTGAACAATGATGTGTGCACGCATGTGTATGCGTGCGCGCACACACACACACACATTACTCCAATTTTTCTGGAAACCAAAGGAATGCTTGACAAATATTCAATAATCAAAGGTAACATGGCAGTCCTTACTTACAATTTCTCACATTATACTTCTCATAGAAACATCTAAATCTGAAGCTCTAAGGAAAAGAGAAACACACATAAGTCCCAGAGAGTCAGGTATTGAGGTTGAAATTTAAACTTTTCATAGCACAAATAGATAATAATGACTCTTTAGTCATGATTGGCAGTTTTGTGTTAGCTACAAAAATTACTGGGAAAATTTAAATAATGGTTTGTTAATATTTATACATTTACACTGCTTTTCAATTTACTTAAAATTTCTTTGAATCTGATACTAATAATACAAGAATTAGTGAGTTTGCTTAACTTGGACAAACAGTTTTGAACCTGAAATATATTTGTTTCAAAGTCAAAGCAATTCTTCATAAAAGGATGAAAAAGTTTTAAAAATATGAATGAAGGTTTAAAAGGGTTATACTGTTCTGATACTCGAATCAGTTAGTAGAAAACTTTAAAATATGTTCCAAACATTTTGAGTGTATAAATGGAGTTTCTCAACTGCAAATTTTATGAAGTCTAAATATAAACCAAGGATTTGTGATGAAAATTTAGTGTGTGCATTGAGATGCGCTGTACATGTAAAATACACATCAGATTTCAAAGACTTCATATGAGAAGAGAATGAAAGATACTTTAATATTTTAAAATATTGATTATGTGTTGACATGGTTATTTGAAATATATTGGCCAAATAAAATATTATTAAAGTTAATTTATACATGTTTATTTTACTTATTTAATGTGACTACTAGAAAGTTTAAAGTTACATTAGTGGATTGCACTAAATTTCTGTTGGGCAGTGCTGGGCTGGAATGTCAGGTGTATGGATGTCTGTTTCTCCCATGGACCGATAGCTCTTTGAGGGTGGATACTGCAGCTTGCTGATCCTTTGCTTGCTGTGCATTATCTTCATGTAATGCTATACTTTCATATAGTGGATAATCAAATAAATGTTTGCCAAATTTAATTTCATTTGGAACAAGACACTACACTTTGTTATGAGAAACTACTCTCATCTTATGGATGTTTAGAACATTACTAGCAATGACTATTAAATTTAGGCTTTATTTTTTCAACCAGAGGGGTCTAGTGTATTTCACATTTTTCTCTCTTCCCTTATGTGCCAGTTCTTTGAAGCACTTTTATTTACTTCTGAGTTCACTCCAGTGCCAGTTACTTGAGGATACCTGATAATTTTGCTCTTTCTATACTCATTACTTCTGTCATTATCAAGATAGACTTGCAAAGCTAAAATATCAAGAAAAAACCCTGAGGGAAAAGAGAGGAAAGAAAGTGGGAAGAGAAGAGAGATCTTAAAAACAGAAATAGGGGAGATCTTTGAAAAAAAAATCTAGTTTATGAAGCAAGAAATGGGATTGAGAGTCTGGTTATAAATCCCAAGTAAGCACCTTGAGGAGAAGGACCTTGACAGAACAAAACAAAGAGCCAAGTGTCAGACATAGTTCCAATCAGTGAACAAGAAATTGAGATTTGGAGGCTAAGATGTGGAATGACTGTGTCTGCTGGTTGCTCAGTCGTGTCCAACTCTTTGTGACCCTATGGACTGTAGCCTGCCATGGAATTTTCTAGGCAAGAATACTGGAGTGGGTTGCCATTCCCTTCTCCAGGGATTTTCCTCATCAGGGATCGAACCTGAGTCTTCTGCATTGCAGCAGATTCTTTACCATCTGAGCCACCAGGGTGGACGTGGAATGATTAGTTCAAATCAATAGTCCAAAGCAGCAGTTATAGGTAGTTCTGAAGACCTGAGTCTGGAAGGCACCCAGGAAAATGTTTTTGTTTGTCTTGAGTGAGTTTGACATTTGACCATCTTTATGACCTGTTAAGTTCTTTTGATTCTGCTCCATGGAAGGATGTGCACCAGAGATGCTGCACGCCATCACGGTGCGTGCCATCACCACTCAAGGAAGAACAGGGAAGGGAAAAGAGTTTCCAGTGACACACTCCTTCCCCTAACTGGTCCCACATTTTTGACAGAAAATGAAGAAGCAGGATGGGTTTCTGTGGCTCTTTCAAGATTGGAAGAATGTGTGAAGCATGCTCAGCTGCAGTGTGGGGCAATGCCAACACATAGAAGGCCATGAGTCAAATGCCACTGGAGAGATCATTGTATGCCAAGAGGCTCCTGAATGCCTGTGGAATATCTCCTTGGCTGGTGTGTGCAGTGCTGTGCTGAGTCGCTCCAGTTGAGTCCCACTCTTTGCAACCCCATGGATTGTAGCTCGCCAGGCTCCTCTGTCCATGGGATTTCCCAGGCAAGAATACTGCAGTGGGTTGCCATTTTCTTCCTCATATGTCTTACCTTGTAATGAGATGTTAAATTCTCTTCGCTGGACATTCAAGTCAGCTGTGCCCTTAATCTAAGTATACAAGCACCTTTTTATGAGGATGAGCTACCAATTCCAGCCTGAATTCAAGGAAATTGCCTGGGAATTCTCAGCCTTTGTGTTTCCCTGACCTTCTGGCACTCTAATCCTGCTCCAGCTCCCAGCTTAGTGGCCTGACCTTCTCTCTGGAGACCTGTCTGTACACATCCTACCAGATAATTGGGTCCTAGCTTGATTCTTTGGATTACCTTTAGTTCATTCCTTTGGCTCCCAAGGCACTGGCGACCCCAGGCTCAGTCCTAAGGAATCTAATCGGCCGCAGCCATTCAGCGGACTGCACGAGCCGTCAGGAGCTAGGGTGTGAAGGCCAACATTTTGTCCAAACATTGTGAGAGACTCTCCATGCTCCTCCAGCAAAAATTAATTTACCCATTGGCAAGTTCCACTTTCAGTTTATGGGAAATGGGATGTATGGGAAAACAGAGTATTCCAGAAGCTACTGCCCACATCATTGGCTCAATTACCAGAAGTGATGAAGGAATGTGATCACTGCCTACAAGCCTTATGGACTTTTACTCAGCCTGTCACTTTTTCTCGGATGTTCTAAGTAAGTATGCTGCTTTGCGGGAAGTGTTTTTGGTCTGGGCAAGACAACACTCACCACAAGACCAGAAAGAAATTATAGATGTATACGGCAGAGCTACAAACTTCAGGACAAGAGCCTTTGTCCGCACCACAACACACATTTACTTTGTCGCGTGTGGCTGCTGCCCTTCACAGTGCTATCACATGAACTTCCAGAAGGTTCACTTGACCCTCAACTTTCCCCTGGGTGGCGGGGGTTGGGGGGGAAGGCATCTTCATCCTAAGAGTTAGTGGGACCATATATAAGTGACCAAGCCTCCCTGTGCCATAGTGTCTTCTCCAGTAATATGGAGACAATAACAGTGTCTACTTGAGAATTGTGAGAATTAAATGAGCGAACGCGTGTAAAGAACTCGGAAGGTGCATAATAACCACTCAGTCTAACGTAGCTGCTGCTGCTGCTCCTCTGCTGCTTCAGGAATAAACAGTAAAGGCCTTCCACCTGTTAACACTTCTCAAGGGGATGATGGGAGACAGTCAGTTTCTGCTCCTGTATCCCCAAGTAGCTTCCTCCAGTGGTCTTAGAGCATGGTACATTTGGATTTTCTATTGCTGGCTTTTCTTTTTTAAAAATTTTTATTTATTTTTGGCTGTGCTTTGCTTTATTTTTGGCTCTTCATGGCTGCATATGGGCTTTCTCTGTTTGTGGTGAGCACGGGTTATTCTTTGTGGCTGTGCAGGCTTCTCATGGGGTGGCTCCTCTTGCTGTGGAGCGCAGGCTCTAGGCCTGCAGGCTTCCGTAGGTATAGTACGTGGTTTCAGTAGTTGCGGCCCCCCAGCCCCTAGAACACAGGCTCAGTAGTTGTGGTCCATGGGCTTATTTGCCCCGTGGCATGTGGCATCTTCCTGGACCAGGGATTGAACCCGTGTCCCCTGCATTGACAGGTGGTTTCTTAATCACTGGACCACCAGGAAAGCCCTACTGATGGCTTTTCTGTAAAGAAAGACACTGGTGTTTGGTGACGTGATGTGTAAAGAGACCCCAAGGTGGAATTCCTCCCCTCACCCCAGAAGGAAAGTGGACGTTTGTCTCCTTATCAATGGTGAACACTGCATGTTTCTAGGGAGGGGAGGCCTGTCACATTTATAAAATCTTCTGAGTGGCTTGCAATGCCATCTTGTGGAAGAAAGGACCCTTCTAGTCAGATTTTAGACCTCATTCTAAAACCCAGAAATTATATTTTACCTTGGAAAAAATCACTGATGTATCTATGCCTTTTTTTTTTAATCACATGAAAATTGGGCATTAAAATGCATGAGCTTCAAAGTCCCTTCCAGGTCTAACATTCTAAAATTATGTAATTTGTGAATCACCATGGTTTAGAAAAAACATAAGGAAATAGATCTCTACTTTATGGGGACACACACTCATAATTCCTGAACATTTTATTAAATATTGGATGGAAAACACCTAACAGGCCTTTTGGCTTTTTCAAGGCCCCATTAACAAAGTTTCATGAGACATTTTGATAGCTGACTCTTGTTATAATTCCACAGCTGTAAGTTCAAGAGTGTTTTTATACCGAACTGTGCTAACCTTGGAGAACGGGTGGCTGAGGGAGAAAATGAGTCTAATAGGTTCATATGTCAGTACCTGGTAGAAAACCCTACAGCTACATTGTACATTGTCTAAGATTGAAGAGATGTATCCGACTCAGATGAGGACCTTCTCAGCGCATTTCCTGCTTGGCCATTAGAAACAACCCAAATGCCATCAACAGGAAAACATAAAAAATAACGTACTATTCGTGACTGAGTTCTATAGAGGAATGACAAGGAATGAAATACTGCCGCATGCAACAACATGAATAAATATCACAAACATGAGAGTGATCAAAAGACATCAGAAAAAAACACAAACTGTGTGAGTCCACTTGTCAGTTCATTTCAGTCGCTCAGTCATGTCCGAACCTTTGTGACCCCATGGACTGCAGCATGCCAGGCTTCCCTGTTCATCACCAACTCCAGGAGCTTACTCAAACTCATGTCCATTGAATCAGTGATGCCATCCAACCATCTCATCCTCTGTCGTCCCCTTCTCCTCCCGTCTTCAATCTTTCCCAGCCTAAGGGTCATTTCCAATGAGTCAGTTTTTTGCATCAGGTGGCCAAAGTATTGGAATTTCAGATTCAGCATCAGTCCTTCCAGTGAATATGCAGGACTGATTTCCTTTAGGATGAGTCCACTTATATAAAGTTTAAAAAAAGGAAAAAGCTAATATATGATATTAGATATCATGATAGCAGCTACCTTTGCAGAAGAGGGTGAAAATTATGAAAAGGCATTGTGGGCAGATAAAGTAGGGAGTTCTTGGAGGAAGAGAACCAGATGTAACAATTTAAATACAATTTTTAAAGGCTACAGTCCCTTTTCAGTTATTACAAATATTGGCTATAATCCCCGTGTTGTACAATACATTCTTGTAGCCTGTCTTACACCCAAGAGTTTGTACCTCCCACTCCCCCACCCCTATATTGCTCTCTCCCTGTCTCCCCCAGTGGTTAGTTTTCCATACCAGTGAGTCTACTTCTTGTTATATTAACTAGTTTATTGTATTCTTAAGATTCCACGTGCGACATCATAGATTATTTATCTTTTTCTAGACATAACTTTCTTGACATAAGAGAAGCCATTTTAGGCCTAAGCCAATTTGTGATCTCAAGCTGACCACAGAGCTTGCTCTTGACCAGGTCAGGGAAATGTATCAGTTGTAAAGACTCCCAGCTCTGTTTCAAGGTAAAGATTAGCCTGAAGCACATTCCTGAGTTATTTTGAAAGATTTAAACCCTCTCAACCACCAGACTAACCAGAACCTAAGGAATGATGAGGCTGACCTTTGCTGATCCTCGTGACTTCAATCAAGCAGAGCCAAGACTCTGTCAACCTGTGTTCAATGCTATGGAAATTCTTCTTGGCTCAAGCCCCTTCATAAATATGCATATACCATACCCAAGTCCCTTCTTCTATACATGCACCCTGAGCTAAAACTTCCCCAATTTTGCTATTTGAGAAGATACTACTTCAGAAAATCTCCTCACTGTTCTGCTAACTTGCTGAGAGTAATAAATCCTTTTTTCGATTACAGTTTTCTCAGGGTATATGCCCCATAGTGGGGTTGCTGGGTCATATAGTAGTTTTATTCCTAGTTTTTAAGGACTCTCCATACTGTCCTCCATAGTGGTTGTTATCAATTTGTTTTCCCACCCACAGTGCAAGAGGATGTCCTTTTCTCCACACCCTCTCCACCATTTACTGTTTGTAGACTTTTTGATGATGGCCACTCTGACTGGTGTGGGATAATACCTCATTGTAGCTTTGATTTGCAGTTCTCTAATAATGAGCAATGTTGAGCATCTTATCATGTATTTATTAGCTATCTGTATGTCTTCTTTGGAGAAATGTCTGTTTCGGTCTTCTGCTACTTTTTGTATCTCTCAGGGAGCTCAAACTGGTGCTCTCTGAAAAAATCTAGATGGGTGGGATGGGGTGAGAGTTGCTAGGGAGGTTCAAGAAGGAGGGGGCAAATGTATACCTATCTGACTCATGTTGATGTATGGCAGAAACCAACACAAAATTGTAAATCAATTATCCCTCAATCAAAAGTAAGTAAATTAAAAAAAAAAAATTCTTCCTTCCCCAGCTCTCTGGCTCGGCTGTATCTTGGCTAGACACCCACCAAGAGGCAAACCCAGTTTTCAGGTAACAGCTTGAAAGAGGTTACCTGGATATTTATAATATTCTATTTTTTGATCCAGGAGTATTTACATGGGTGTGCGCACTTCATGAAAATCCAAGTTGTACACTTAAAATACATGGCTTGATAACATCAAGGAACATTTTTAAAATTCAAGTTTTAGCCACAACAAATGATAAGATATACTGAAGGAATGGAATACTCACAGTTTCCATAATTTACTGAAATTGGATTTGCATAGAATTTCCATACATTTTGAGACTAAAGTTGTGAAGATTTTGACAAAATGAGGAGAGGCAAGGGATTTTCCTGGCGGTCCAGTGGTTAAGATTCCACCTTCCAATACAGTAGGTGCAGGGTTGATCCCTGGTTGGGGAACTAAGGCCCCATGTGCTGCAGGCTGTGACCAAAAAGTAAAAAAAAAAAAAAAAAAAAAAAATGGGAGAGGCTAGTACAAGTAGTCAGAGGGACAGGAGAACAGCATGCTGCTGCTGCTGCTAAGTTGCTTCAGTCGTGTCCGACTCTGTGCGACCCCATAGACGGCAGCCCACCAGGCTCCCCCGTCCCTGGGACTCTCCAGGCAAGAACACTGGAGTGGGTTGCCATTTCCTTCTCCAGTGCGTGAAAGTGAAGAGTGAAAGTGAAATCATTCAGTTGTGTCTGACCCTCAGCGACCCCATGGACTGCAGTCTTCCAATCTCCTCCGTCCATAAAGGTAAACAAATGCAGAGAAGGTTCAGTGACTAGTGAGAAGGGGGATATCATGGGAAAGGCAAATGGGAAGGGACCTGGGGAACATACTGTGGAAGATTTTGAATACAAGACAAGGTTTGTTCTTAATCTCATAGGCCATAGATAGCCAATAAGAGTTTTGACCCAGGAAAATTCTTTCCCCTAATTCTTTCTACTTTTAATAGAGTGAGGTAGAGAGAAGGTGGGCTTCCCTGGTGGCTCAGTGGTGAAGAATATACCTGCCAATGCAGGAGACATGGGTTTGATTCCTGCGTCAGGAAGATCCCCTGGAGAAGGAAATGGCAACCCACTCCGATATTCTTGCCTGGGAAATTCTGTGGACAGAGGAACCTTCTGGCTACAGTCCATGGGTTGCAGGGTTGGACATGACTTCGTGACTAAACAACAACCATAGGGAAGGTATCTGAATGTATTCAAAAATATTTTGTCCTAGGCTCACAAACACACACAATGTCCTTATGCATAAATAAATATGTCCCCTACAACAACCCATAAGAAAGTGATACCTAGAAAGGCTAAGTTGTCTAAGGAAAACAGAAGAGGCCTTCTGCCAGTACTAGAATTTTGCTTTCTTTGGAAAGTGACCTGAGGTAACAGAGCCCAGAGGGATACAACAGATTTATTCACTGAGGGTAGGGGGTGGTGAGGAGGGAGAGGAAGCAAAGAAAACTTCAGTAACCTTCTGCAGAGGCCACCATCCAGGGAAAGTTTGGCTGGTGTTGCTTCCATGGTGATGGAGGTAGCCACTCCTGTGGCTATCTCATCCTTCTCTGGGCCAGAGAACCTGATTTGATAATTTCACCCCAGCTGTGGAATCAGAGCCACTCATCCTGTGTCAGCTCAGGGCACTTGCTCTAGAAAAATACTTTTTATTTTAGCAGGTCATTATTAATAATTATTCTTTCTTGTCTTGGAATTGTTCTCCTGCTTCAGTGATATGCTGAGTGAATGAGTGTTTTCTGAAATTTTCCATCTCCTTTGTAGCTTTCAGATTTGGCTCATGTGAAAAAGAGTTGAAAGGGTGGAAAATTTCCTTTATACTGAAAATCTGCATCACTGGTTGTCTCTGTATAGGTAAATCTATGATGTGCCATTTTCTCCTTAGTGTCCAACAGTAGTTTTGATGTCAGATGGTGGTTTTGGTTCAATTCCCAGACCTATCCTTTCCTAGTTCTGTGATTTGGGAAAAGTTAATAAACCTCCTAGAGTTTCTGTTTTCTTATCTATATTATTGTATAGGCTATTACTACCTGTTTTATAATGAGAAAATGGACATAAAGTAAACCCACAGTCAAAAGCCAAGTGAACTATTAATTGCATATCTAGACTATTTTCTGGCTTTTCCACCACTAAAGGAGAATTTCTTAGTAATTTTTAACACTTATTATCCTAAAGGCCTGGGAAATGTAGTATTTCAACTAATTTATTACGAGTTACTAAGTTGATATATATACACACACATATACAAACAAAAGTAACGTATGAGAGTAAGAATATTTAGGGAATAAGACTCACAATTTTATTCAAGAGGCAGTATTACTGAAAGCACTAAAACTTAGGATTTGGATCCAACTGGCTCACTCCAGAATCTCCACTTTCCAAAGATATGATTCTAAATGAGTTCCGTGTGTATCCATTTTACAAGTACATAAGCGGAGGCATTTTCTTTTTATCTACAAATTTATTACACCTGAAAACATGATGCCTCATTTTGTAATCATCAAAGTCAGTTGAACTCTGAAGGTTCCTTTTCCTTGAGAAAACGTATGGAGACAGTATTAACAGCTCCCTTTTGGAGTTGTGAAATTTAAATAAGACAGTCAATAAAAAAGAATTTAAGGTAAGGTGGCTAGCGGTAAAGGATCCGTCTGCCAATGCAGGAGACATGGGTTCGATTCCCTAGTCAGGAAGATCCCCTGAAGAAGGAAATGGCAACCTCCTCCGGTATTCTAGCTGGGAAATCCCACGGAGAGAGGAGCCTGGCGGGCTATAGCCCACGGGGTCGCGAAGAGGCAGACAGGACCGGGTGACTGAGGTCGCACGCAGGTGTACACCCATTAGATGTTCGTGTAATGGTTTCCCTTTTTCTTCTAGTGCCCCACCTGGACCCTCTTGACAGGCAGCGCGCCCATCCTCGGGCTGCTGGTTCTAACGATTGATAACATTTCACAGCTGCCCCTTACCTCTGAAAATAGTCCTCAGCCAAACAGACGCCTCCTTGCCCAGGAGGCAACGCCCACTCCCATCCCAGGGCAGAGCTCAGCCAGTGGAAGCCGACTTGGTGGTACAAAAGGTTGCCTCCCACACCGCCTCACGCCATCCCTCTCCGTCTTTTTGTGGTGTGACCTGTCTTCAGCACTCCTATTTAAGCCTTCCCTCCCGTCCCACTCTGCTTTTTACCACTCCTCTTACCCTGAGAGCACTTTCTCGATCACTTTTACAGATCTTCATTTCAGCCTCCACTTCTCAGGAACCTGATGCTAAGAGCTGACTCATTGGAAAAGACCCTGATGCTGGGAAAGATTGAAGGCAGGAGGAGAAGGGGCCGACAGAGGATGACATGGCTGGATGGCATCACTGACTCAATGGACATGGGTTTGGATGGACTTGGGGAGTTGGTCATGGACAGGGAGGCCTGGTGTGTGCAGTTCATGGGGTCGCAAAGAGTCGGACACGACTGAAAGACTGAACTGACTGAACTCAGGAACCCGATTTAAGAGCTCTGGCTTCAGAGGTGAACTTTAGAAACCCCTTGTGAGGCTGCGATTCTAGAGCTGGCTTGCTCGCCCTATGGATGACCATGAGGTGAGTGGTGAATTGCTAATTCCTGCTATGCTGCACAGTGTGACTGCTAAGATTTCCATGTGGAATGAGCTGGAGTGGAATTCAGGTGGAAGGCAATGTGCTAATTGGTGCAGTGAGTCAGCATTTGAGACTTATTTGTGAGAAATTAATGGCTATAAGGCCTCTTACAATTTGATGAATAGTTGAAGGGAGAAAATTACAGACTAGGATTTATTGGTCAAAATTTTATAGCAAAATATGAGAGTCAGAAGGTGGTACATCCTGAAACGAGGGTGGGGGTGAGGCAGAAACAGCTGAAGATCAGGACTTAATTGCAATGGTGGGAAGCTCTAAGAAGGCTGAGTTCTCATCCTCCACAAGCCGATTAAGTTAAAGTTGGTGCCTTAATGAGTAAAGAGTGCGACTGAGATAAAGACATCTCTATGTAGATGCGCATTGAACTTTGATTCCTGTGAACTCTGATTCCGAAGAAGCCGTGTATTTCTCTATTGAGGATAGGGCCTCCTACCCCCATCTTTCCTGAAGACTATAAAGAGATTTCAAATAAGGCCTTGTGAAATAGTGCAGAGTCCTCTTCAGGATATGTTTCCATTCTACTCCTAGCCACCAGATTCATAACTAGTATCAGATCTAAGCAGAGTTCAATCAGAAAATGCTGGACCAGGCCCAGGGAGTTTCCATTATATACTGAAGGAGCCTCGGGATCTAAAGAGAGTTTATTGCCTGAACCTGGGAGAGTGTGTCTGAGAGAGGCCCCTGAGAGTGCTTGACCAAGGAAGAAAAGAGTATAAAGTTTAAGAGTAAGTGTGTGGATATAGGAGCCTTCCTTCAAAGCCATGAGATAACACACTAGCAAAGGCCTAGCAGATGACTCTAAGTTTTTGCTGGCATACCTCCCAGAAGATGGGAAAAAGCAATGACCTACCCAGAGTAAAGTAAAAATGCAAAATAGCTGTTGAAAATAATGGAGGAAAGAATCGGGGAGCTCAGAGAAGTAACTTTACTGAATTGGATCTGCTGTATAACACCAGAAAACCCACCAGCTGACAAAATTTTCAGGAGGAACCCAAGGTCACACTATTTAGCAAGGCAAACAAAATTTTTCTCCACGTCCTCACCAATGTATTTCTTGTTTTTTTTTTTTTTTTTTTTATAGACATTCTGACAGGTGTGAGGTGATTGTCTCATTTGATTGCTTTAATGATTTAAGATATTGAGCATCTTTTCATATACCTGCTGTCCACTTGTATGTCTTCTTTGGAAAAATGTTTGGATCTTGTGACCGTTTTTTAAATTGGATTTTTTGCTTCTTTGCTATTGAATTACATGAGTTCCTTGTGTGTTTTAGATGTTAATCCCTTATCAAGTATGAGTTGTAAATATTTTCTCCCATTCTATAGATTGCCTTTTAATTTTCTTTTGCTCTATAGAAGGTTTTTAAATTTTAGTTTTGTTTGTTTATTCTTGCTTTCATTGCCAGACCCAAAAGATCATTACTAAGACCAAAATCAAGGAGCTTATCACCTCTATTTTCTACTGGTAGTTTTATGGTTCTTACATTCAAGTCTTTAATCTATCTTGAGTTAATTTTGAGATATGGTATAAGATAGTGGGCAGTTTCATTTTTATGCATGTGACTGTCCAGTTTTCCCAGCACCATTTACTGAAGAGACTCCCCCTTCCCACACTGTATATATATTCTCGGCTTGTCATAGATTAATTGAACATATATGAGTATGTTTATTATCTGGTTGCTCTAGTCTGTTCCATTGATCTATGTGTCTGTTTTTATGGCAATATCATACTGTTTTGATTACTATCGATGTAATATAATTTGAAATCTGGACCTGTGATGCTTCCAGTTGTGTTCCTCTTTCTCAAGATTGCTTTGATTATTCAGGGTTTTTTAGGATTGCTTGTTCTAGTTTTGTGAAAAATGCCATTGGGTTTTTGACAGAATATATTTACATATAAGAATTTGTGGCACATGAAACATCAATGGGAAAAGAAAACATTCTGTGTAGTAGCAGTGCTGGGACTAAGAATTTGTAAACTGGTGGAAGGCAGGGACTTCTGTTTATCTTGAACCTCCAGCATGTAGAACATAAGCACACATTGGACTTATAAAAAATTAATCATAGTAAAACAATAAGAAATTAAGTGGCTATCAACTTTCTGCAGAAATATGTGCTTATAAATAATAGATCATCAAGGAAAGAATTAACAGATTTGTTTACATAAAGATTTTTAAATTTTCAGTATATTATTATACTAAACACAAGTAACTGACAAAAGGTTAATAGAAGTCCTCTAATAAGGAAAGCACTAAGTAGATTAACAAACTTTATGGAGAGTTGATTTATTAAAATGAAATTATTATAAATAATTATACATGTATGGCAAAACCAATACAGTATTATAGAGTAAAATAAAGTAAAAATTAAAATTAAAAAAATAAATCATTATACAGAAAAATACCTACAAGGCCATTTCTTCCTCCTAAGTTAGCAAAAAAATTTTCAGTAAGAATGTACCGTGCTGGTGAGTGTGTGGATAAACATACATGCAGGTGTGCCTGGATGCATCATGTACTGGTGTGATTGTGGAGGTCAGTTTTGTTTTAATTTTATTGTTTTGCCGTTTGGCTGTGCTGGGTCTTCATTGCTGTGTGGACTACTCTCTGGTTGTGATGCTCAGGCTTCTTGCTGCAGTGGCTTCTGTTGCTGCAGAGCACAGGCTCTAGGGCTCGTGGGCTTCAGTAGTCACGGCTCCTGGAATCTAGAGCACAGGCTCAATAGTTGTAGCTCATAGGCTAAGTTACTCCTCGGCATGTGGGATCTGCCTGGATCAGAGATCGGTCCTGTGTCTCCAGCATTGGCAGGCAGATTCTTTATTACTGAGCCACTAAGGAAGCCTGGAAGTTGATTTTTTTTTTTAAAATCTACCAACAATCATGAAAATATAAATAAGATTTGCTCTTGCCTTTACAATTTTGGAGATAATCCTAAAGAAATATCCATCCTAGGGAAATAATCCAAATTTAAATTAAAATTTAGACAACTAGATATCCACGACTATCTTATTTATAACAATAGAAGATTGGAAACATAAGTCTGATTGAAAATGTAAGTCTAAGTATAGTGGAAGGGTTAAGTAAAATATGGTATATCTGTTCCATAGGATATTTATAATCACTAAATGTAACAGCCATGAAAATAATACAGTGCCATGGAAATACAATTATTGCATAATGTTAAGTGATAAACACAAAACACAACACTGTTGTTGAACGGAGCAGACTCTGCGAGATGCTTGCCAGTTATACCGCTTCCTTTTGTCAAACTAAGTGGTGGCCTTGCTTCTGAGGGGTCTTATTTTACCCACGGTTTGTTGGGCCTTATAAGACTCCTGATCATAGTTTTCTAGCGTAGGACTGTGAAGAAAGCTGAGCGCCGAAGAATTGATGCTTTTGAACTGTGGTGTTGGAGAAGACTCTTGAGAGTCCCTTGGACTGCAAGGAGATCCAACCAGTCCATTCTGAAGGAGATCAGTCCTGGGTGTACTTTGGAAGTACTGATGCTAAAGCTGAAGCTCCAGTACTTTGGCCACCTCATGTGAAGAGCTGACTCATTGGAAAAGACTCTGATGCTAGGAGGGATGTGGGCAGGAGGAGAAGGGGACGACAGAGGATGAGATAGCTGGATGGCATCACCGACTTGATGGATGTGAGTCTGAGTGAACTCTGGGAGTTGGTGATGGACAGGGAGGCCTGGCGTGCTGAGATTCATGGGGTCGCAAAGAATCGGACATGACTGAGCAACTGAACTGAAGATGAATGCCTGTGTCAATGGGATCTTTTAATCTATAGAGTTGTAGGTTATAGTCTATGGGTAACTTCTGGTATTACTTCATAGAAAAATTCCTCCCTTTCTTTTTTCTCTGTACTCTTGGTGGAGTCCTAACAATCGGGTGGATTATAGATTTAACTTCTCTGTCTTTTACAAAATTATTTCCTGATTTCCTCAACTTTATCCTCTAAATTCTCTATGGAGATATAAATTTTAGCTATCATATTAATTTTCAAGAGCTGTTTCTTACTCTGATAGTTCTCATTGCAGGGATATTAGACTCAACAAACATTCCACATGCTTCTATTTCCCAACCTCAGTTAGATTTGGACTAGTTTTGGTCACTGGTCAGTGAATAGGAGTGACAAATGTCATTCCCGGGCTGAAGCCATTAAAATTAAAATCTGGGCCTCAGTCCATCAGTCTTTCTTCCTGCTGTGATATCCTTGTAAGCTATGTGCAAAGGTGGTGACATCATAATAGCGGGAACCTGATCTCAGAGTTCCAGATAAAAAAGAACAACTTTTAATTGATTTGGACTTGGCATAAATAAGAAATAAGCTTTTGTTGTTCTAAGTCATTGAAAATTGAGTGTGTGTTACTATAGCAGAGCCTGTTATGTTTTAACTAACACAGTTCTTTTTCCATAGTACTCTGACTTGTTTCATGAGTGCAATATTTTTCTCTCAGGATACTGTAATTATTCTTCTGTTCTTTGTATAATCTTTGTTTCTCCTCTTATTCATTTTCCACATTTGTTGTCTATCTTTAATGTTTGAGGCTTTCCTAAAAAGTCTTAGGGCTTTTGAGGATTTAATTTTAAAATAATGTACAAGATCTGATGTGAAACCTTGTATGCATGCACAGGTCTTATATAAGTCATGGGATTTC
Source organism: Aepyceros melampus (assembly GCA_006408695.1). Lineage (NCBI taxonomy): Eukaryota > Metazoa > Chordata > Mammalia > Artiodactyla > Bovidae > Aepyceros > Aepyceros melampus. The sequence goes on along the minus strand of SJXQ01007365.1, from coordinate 5,617 downwards.
ACCATGACATTGGGCTGGCCAAAAAATTTGTTCAGATATTTTGTAAAATGTTATAGAAAAACCCAAAAAAACTTTTTGGTCAATGAAGTAGAGTCAAGGGTTAACTCTTCATTGGGGTACCCACGTATGTCAGTATGTGATTGTCTTTCTCTGGGGTTATGTATGATAGTGGAAGACTCCTTCAATATCATGTCTGGGAAATTGGATGGCACATGTACTTGACCATGTTCTGGGAGCAAGGCTGCAAAAGGAAGTAAAAGGTTTTCTTGTTTAAAGTGCAGATTTTCACTAAATTCTCGTTTTCAGTGCCTGGTGTTTTCACATCTGCAACCCTTTTATTCAGTTTCACTGGAGAATCAACTTCTGATCTTTTTCAGGGCCCTGTCATGTGGCTGTAATTTTAGAAGGGGGATCTGAGAGGATTCAATTCTTTGTTATATAGATTCCAAACAAGCGCTTTATTTCCAGTCTTCCACTTCACTTTCATCTTTGGTACTGCCTCTTTCTTAGGTAAGTTCCCTTGGTCTCTGCAGGCATGTGAACTGGAGCTTACTCTGCTGTGCCTGTCTTCATCCAGTATTTTAAACTCGGTAGAAATGAGATCTTCCCAAAATGCTCAATCTTCTTATCTATGGTTTCCTTCTGTGGTCTCCTGTTCCTTGTGCACTTACATATTTTTACTCTTTCATTTTGCCTTTATTGCATTTATGCACAAAGAAGAAATTCTTCTGAAGCAAATGGTAAACCACCTCATTTGCCTGGAGATACATTGCTTTTGTGATGGAAAAATCTGGAAAAAAAAAAAGGAAAATGCCAGCACAGCTAATAACAGAAGTCTGCAGAAATACAGCAAGGTGACCAGCACACATGAATACATGATTTATTTGACCTTTCTCTACTTTCCTCCATCTAACATAAGCAAAGTTTTCAGAGTTGCTTAGGTCCTTGTGCAGTTTTGGAATATAAAGTTTAGTAATTCAGTTTCACAAATATTTATTGATGAGGAGATCAGATCATTGGAACTTCTTTTCCTGAATTATTTTCTTGCAAGTTGACATGAATGAGGCATGCAGGAATTAATATTTTAGCTTTTTACTGTTTTGTTCTTTGGTTATTTCTCTGAGCAAAGCTGTAAACATAAAAAAAAAATGACTTTTTTTTGGAGAAGGGAATGGATATAAACATTATCATTTGAATGGACTATACTGTAACATATAACTTCAGATATATTTTCCAAATGCCATTGATTTTCTTTATTGTACTTTAGTTCTATTAAAGTTCATAACTAAGTTCTATTGTTTCATAACATTAATTTTCATTTCCTCTTGACAATGAGTCAGAAGCTGTTTGTTCCTTTAACCATCCTCCATCCATTATAAGGTTATAGGGAAGCATCCATTCCCTATAACCATCCATTATACTTCCTTCACTGGGGAAGTATAAATAAAATTGGTCCTCATCATTATGCATTTTGGGAATCCATTCTAAGAAAAACCCCAAAATTAAAGGCATTAAGATAGTCACGACGCTCTTATTCACAATAGGAAGAAATGAGGGGGAAAGAAACCTGCCACCCATCCCTCAAACACACAATTTACCCACCTAATCAGGCATTAACGGCTTATGGGAGAAGCTGGCTGGCTTTAGAGAGGTGTGTTTAAAAGCCCACCTTTTATAACAGGATGAAGGCTGCGTTTCTGGGTGCAGATGGTTGGAGGTGGTAAATGACGTAGTGGGAGTTTGTGGAATTCTCTTTTGCTTCAATTTTGTGAGGGAAGTAAGAGGCAAGATTGTCAGCTAAGAGTGGTCATGGGGGCAGAGGTGTTGGACTTGGAGGAGAAAGAAGTTGTGAACTAATCATCTCAGGGTGGGAAGGCAAAGACTCTACGGGAATCTTATGTGGCCACTGGGTGGCATCAAGGGCCCCCTTGAGGTTCGGGGCAGAAATTTAAAGCACAGAAGTCAGCAGAGAGAGAGAGAAAAAGAAGAGTGTTTCTAGTTACTTCAAGCTATGTTGAGTTGGTAGGCCAATGTGGCTGGCAGAAATGCTCAAGTTTGGAGTTTAGCCAAGTGAATACAATGAATCAAGGAATATGGAAAATGATATGCACATAGAAGTTACTAAGGAATGACTATGGAATACAAGCTGACTAAGGAGGGGAAGGGGGCAGGAACAGTAAAAAGACAGAATCACTGGAATATAAATTCAGGTAAAGTCAGAATTTTTTGGATCTGGGATGGTAGGGGGAGATAGCTGAAGTTTAGGGGAGAGGGCTCAAGGGGAGCCTACATGGGACTTATATCCTAGAATAGTTGCAAAGGTTTGTTATATAAAGTCTAGGATGTCACCATGGGGATAGACAAAGGGTGGAGGGCAAGAGCATCAAGGTAGGCAGATTTGTTGAGGTGAGTGGCTGGGATGCGTGATGTTTCACTTTCTTGTATGGTGGCTCAGGTGGTAAAGCATCTGCCTACAGTGCAGGAGACTTGGGTTCAATCCCTGGGTCAGGAAGATCCTCTGGAGAAGGAAATGGCACCCCACTCCAGTACTCTTGCCTGGAAAATCCCATGGACAGAGGAGCCTGGTAGGCTACAGTCCATGGGGTTGCAAAGAGTTGGACACGACTGAGTGACTTCACTTTCACTTTTCAAAATCACCAAAAATGAAGACAGAAGTGAAGCAAATGTCAGTAAGTTATATCTACAGTGAAGGGTAGTGAGTGGGCTAGCCTGATGACATATGACTCAAAGCTGGGGTGTTTTGGGAAGAGAGAGAAAAAGAGCAGGGTCTGAAAGTGGCAAAGAAGAGCAAGGAGGACCTCATCCTCTTTCAAGCCCAGAGTCAGGGCTGTGGGAGGAAACATAGCCCCTACTCTCCTGGAGGCAGTAACTTCTGGGGAGAGCCTCCTTAGAGCAAGAAAGTGAAAGGACTGTTCAGAGGAGAGATTGGGCCCTAGGGGATGTTTGCTAATGACGGATGTGGATTCCAGACAGCACAGTGGGTGATTGGGGAGCTTGGAAGGAATGGGGTATTGAACAGAATTGGGTTATATAGAGCTGTAAGGGGGCTTCCCTGGTGGGTCAGATGGTAAAGAATCTGCCTACAATACTGGAGACCTGGGTTTGATCCCTGAGTGGGGAAGATCCCCTGGAGGTGAACATGGGAGCCCACTCCAGTATTCTTGCCTGGAGAATTCCATGGACAGAGGAGCCTGGCGGGCTACAGTCTATGGGGTTGCAAAGAGTCAGACTCACTGAGCAACTAAGCATGTGCACAGAGCCAGGAGGGATGGGAAGATAGGCGTGGGGGTTACCTGGGACTCTGAGGCTTTTGTGGTGACCGATAGAAACCAGGATAAAAGCCATAATGGACTTTCATCCAAAAGTCTGCCTTCAGTGGACTGAAGGCAGAGTTTTAATTTTTTTTAACAACTGTTTTGGAAAGCCTGTACATTTAAAATTTTTATTTTTGGTTGTGCTGAGTTGCTGGGGTCCAGCCCCGGTGGATCCAGGGTGATTCGAAGGGGGGACAGCGTCAGTGAGGAAAAACTTGTTTATTTAGAAATATAAGAATAGATTAGGAAGAAATAGTGTAGTAGGAAATTTGAGATGGAGAAATGAAGGCTGAATAACTTGGTTTACGTGGAAAACCAATAAAGTTCCAGACAAGGAGCTTGCACCATCTACATTAGGCCACTGGCGTCCATTTGAATATCGGAGAGTGCCCCGCTCTGGGCTCTCTTACAGATCTTAGCAGCTGGGACAGGTAAGTAGACATGGTGAGCCTCCACGCCTCAGATGGGAATTCAGCCAGAAATTAGAGAAAATAGGAGACACGGGGGAAGCCCAGCGTCGGTGCAAGACTCCAAAAAGGGAAGTTTATTTTTCAAAATCAGCTTATATACCCCAAGTTGTACATAATGGAATATGCAGAGTTATGCAGGGGCAGCAGTCCTGACCCTCATTGAGACAAGGCTTTCTTTTTTGCATACCCTCTCGTTACAAAAGGTCTCAGGTGGTTTACATTATCTCTGGCCAAGAGGCCTGTTAACATTTCTATGGCTCTCTTCTGATGAGGTTTTGTTAACCAGAAGACTCATTTGTGTTAATCTTTCCAAAGTCTGAATGCCACTCTCAGAAAACACTAAATAAAAATACAGCAATTTGTAATAAAAGGAAGTACAGTGATTTATAGCAAAAGAAAAAGTAATTTACTCAAAAGTCTAGTATTGCTAACATCAAAACTATATCCTTTTCCATATCCCATTTACATTGATTACATCTTCCCGGGTGCCTGATAGATAAAAAATGAGGTCTGGAAGCAATCATTGAGTTAACTGTGAAATCCTGTCACCAATATGAATTTGAAAAGGCTCTGAAACTTTAAGATACTTTAAGGCTTTTGTGCCCCTCACAGTTGGGAGGCTGTGAGTAATTTACAAGCTTGTAGAATGTCAGGGGAACTTGTTAGGCAGGCTAGAACGTTATCAAAGCGGGGTGGGCTGAAACACTCCTTCAAATGCAGAAGACTAAAGCCCTGAATTAACTTTTTCCAGAGAAGGTCAGAAAATAATGGGAAAACAGACAAATTCTTATTTTGCGGGGTACATGCTCAGGAAAAACCAGGGAGAAATCCGAAGACTCAAATTGCTCTGCCCTCTGAGTCTGCCACGTGACTCTGTCACAGGTGGGATTCCTCACTCTGGCTCCCGACACTGGGTCACTGTTGCTGTGCTCAAGCTTCCTCTAATTGCAGGGACTGGGGGCTACTCTTGGCTGTGTTCACAGCTTCTCATTTCACTGGCTTCTCTGGTTGGAGAGCACAGGCTCCAGGTACCCGGGCTTAGTTGCCCCGAGGCATGTGGGATCTTCCCGGTTCAAACAGGCATGCTCTGCATTGGCAGAGGGACTCTCATCCACCGTACCACCAGGGAAGTCGTATACGTGTTAAACATACAATATTAGTAAAATTTGATGCCTTTTCCAGTTTTATTTAGACACGACCTATAATATTATCTAAGTTTAAGGTATACTATGTGCTGATTTGATCTCTGGTTCTCTGGTTCTTGAGATCAAATTGCTAACATCTGCTGGATCATTGAAAAAGCAAGAGAAATCTAGAAAAACATCTACTTTTTACTTTATTGACTACACCAAAGTGTTTGACTATGTGGATCACAACAAACTGTGGAAAATTCTTAAAATTGGCAGAGGGACTCTCATCCACCGTACCACCAGGGAAGTCGTATACGTGTTAAACATACAATATTAGTAAAATTTGATGCCTTTTCCAGTTTTATTTAGACACGACCTATAATATTATCTAAGTTTAAGGTATACTATGTGCTGATTTGATCTCTGGTTCTCTGGTTCTTGAGATCAAATTGCTAACATCTGCTGGATCATTGAAAAAGCAAGAGAAATCTAGAAAAACATCTACTTTTTACTTTATTGACTACACCAAAGTGTTTGACTATGTGGATCACAACAAACTGTGGAAAATTCTTAAAAAGATGGGACTACCAGACCACCTGACGTGCCTCCTGAGAAATCTGTATGCAGGTCAAGAAGCAACAGTTAGAACTGGACATGGAACAATAGACTTATTCCAAATCAG
>SJXQ01007364.1:189681-201992 GCA_006408695.1 Aepyceros melampus | reverse complement strand
AAGAGATGGGAATACCAGACCACCTAACCTGCCTCTTGAGAAATCTGTATGCAGGTCAGGAAGCAACAGTTAGAACTGGACATGGAACAACAGACTGGTTCCAAATAGGAAAAGGAGTACGTCAAGGCTGCATATTGTCACCCTGCTTATTTAACTTCTATGCAGAGTACATCATGAGAAACGCTAGACTGGAAGAAACACAAGCTGGAATCAAGATTACCGGGAGAAATATCAATAACCTCAGATATGCACATGACACCACCCTTATGGCAGAAAGTGAAGAGGAGCTAAAGAGCCTCTTGTTGAAAGTGAAAGAGGAGAGTGAAAAAGTTGGCTTAAAGCTCAACATTCAGAAAATGAAGATCATGGCATCTGGTCCCATCACTTCATGGGAAATAGATGGGGAAACAGTGGAAACAGTGTCAGACTTTATTTTTCTGGGCTCCAAAATCACTACAGATGGTGACTGCAGCCATGAAATTAAAAGATGCTTACTCCTTGGAAGGAAAGTTATGACCAACCTACATAGCATATTCAAAAGCAGAGACATTACTTTGCTGACTAAGGTCCGTCTAGTCAAGGCTATGGTTTTTCCTGTGGTCATGTATGGATGTGAGAGTTGGACTGTGAAGAAGGCTGAGTGCTGAAGAATTGATGCTTTTGAACTGTGGTGTTGGAGGAGACTCTTGAGAGTCCCTTGGACTGCAAGGAGATCCAAATTGTCCATTCTGAAGGAGATCAACCCTGGGATTTCTTTGGAAGGAAAGATGCTAAAGCTGAAGCTCCAGTATTTTGGCCACCTCATGTGAAGAGTTGACTCATTTGAAAAGACCCTGATGCTGGGAGGGATTGGGGGCAGGAGGAGAAGGGGACAACAGAGGATGAGATGGCTGGATGACATCACGGACTCAGTGGACATGAGTCTGAGCAAACTCTGGGAGTTGGTGATGGACAGGGAGGCCTGGCGTGCTGCAATTCATGGGGTCACAAAGAGTCGGATAGGACTGAGCGACTGAACTGAACTGAACTAACTGAACTACTCTTCATCAAAAGACACCATTCTAGAAAATGAAAGGAAAAGCCAGAGACTGGGAGAAAATATAATATAATAGATTTAACAGGGGCTTATATTTAAATTAGACAAAGAAAACTTGTAACTCAGTAATGTAGGCCAAATAAGCCTGGCAGAACAGAAACAGACACTTCCTAAAAGAAGATATCTGGATGATTAAGAGGTACTTAAAAAGATACTCAATATTAATCATTAAAGTGAAGTCGCTCAGTGGTGTCCGATTCTTTGTGACCCCATGGACTGCAGCCCGCCCAGGCTCCCCCGTCTATGGGATTTTCCAGGCAAGAGTACTGGAGTGGGTTGCCATTTCCTTCTCCAGATCATTAATTATTAGGGAAACACAAATATACAATGACTTGCTGCTTCATATCAACTAAAATGATAATAATAAAAAGCCCGACGATGCCCACTGTTATTAAGGAGATGGAGCTACAGGAGCTCTCAGTGTGTTTCTGGAGGAGTGTAAAATAGTGCAGCCACTTTGGAAAACTGATAGGCAATTTTATTCAAAGTTTAACATTTCTTGTGTCCTAGAAGTTCCTCTTCTCATGTAATAAACACAAGCAAGATGAAAGCACGCAATGACAAAGAATACAAATACAAAAACTTTCGCAGCAGAAAATATTAAACAAGAGAATAATAGTTAATCAACTAAGTAGGATATTCTATTTAACAATAAAAAGCATAAACTACTTATATACATAGACAATGCTAGTCGCTCAGTCCCCATGGACTGCAGCCCACCAAGCTCCTCTGTCCATGAAATTCTCCAGACAAGAATACTAGAGTGGGTAAACTTCTCCAGAAGATCTTTCTGACCTAGGGATTGAACCCAGGTCTCCCGCATTGTAGGCAGTTTCTTTACAGTCTGAGCCATCAGGGAAGCCCACATAGAACATGAATGGATCTTAAATGCATTATGTTGACTAAAACAGTGCAGAAATAAAACATATATGTTCCATGATTCCATTTACATCAACTTATATAAAGAGCAAAATTTAACTATGCTGATAAAAATTAAAGTAGTTTTTGTTTCAGGAGATTTTTGAGCATTGACTGAAAAGAGGCATGAGGTTGATAGTACTATTCTGTTTCTTGACAAAGATTTTTAGTTACATGTGTGTATATGCTTGCCAGACTTCATCAGTTAAGATCAGTTACCTGGATAAAGGAAAAAACGATACACAAGTAAGTCACCAAAAGCAAGAGTGCTTCCTTAGAAAAAGTTGAGAACTAATCAAATCTTATTCTTTATTATGTGCATCCTCAGTCCACTTGTTTAAAACTAATTTAGAAAAAAAAAATCAGTAGGTTAACAAACTATGAGAAGCCAGTATTTTTAAAGTAGAAGCAGAAAAATTTTTTTCCTGTTTTGCCTCACTGCAAAATCACCCCAACTATACATTTTAAATCACCAGGCTTTCCCTGAAGGTCCAGGGTCCATTAGAGCTCTTGATTAGTATAAATTTGATTTTTTGAGGAACTCAGGATTAACATTGTTTAATCTCTGATCCTAGTTTGAGGTGGTTTTGGTATTCTACTTATTTGTCTTTGAATATGACTCATTGCTTATCTTATACACTCAGTTTCTAAGCATTTACCCAATTTCTGACTATATTGATCTTCCCTACTTGTGCTCAAGTTTTATCAGGACTGAAATTCTTTCCACACCTTATGCTACAACTGTTTATTGAGTTTACCATGTAGATACTATATGATAAGCATAGGGTATACTACACAGATTGCCTGGGAAAAAAGCTGTACCACCGTTTTCTACTTTTGGAGAAAATTAGAATTGTGCCTTTGAATGGAATGCATATCTATTTGAATAAATCATTAAACATTATATTAATAGAACACAAAAAATGTAGTGCTTCCTAAAGGGAAAATTGTAATATCAAAGTTAAAATTTATTTAAGTATTTATAAAATGAACCATTATTACCTGTAGTTATCAATTTGGTATTCACAAGAACTTTATCAATAATTTGTAGTTTAAATTTTTATGCTACAAAACTTACCATATTTATACTATGATTAAAGACAGTCAATTGCCAGCTGTATATAAAGGTTTTCATTTAGACATATTTTTGAATTAATAATCATAGATATTTTTTAAAGTTTATAGAAACTTTTAATATGAAATACAGATTTATTTCAATATGTCTTGTATGATGTGTGAATTGGGGTAGACTATGCTGGAGTAACAAATAGGCCCCAGAATAGAATGAGTCAACAAATTATAAGTGTTTAATTCTCACACATGTAACAGTCTATGGTGGGTGGATCCATGTTAGTAGAAAGTGGGGCTGGGAGAAGTCAAAGTTCTACTTTATTGGAGCAGAGTAGGAACACAGTCCATGGGGTCGCTAAGACTGACACAACTAAGCGGCTTCACTTTCACTTTTCACCTTCATGCATTGGAGAAGGAAATGGCAAACCACTCCACTGTTCTTGCCTGGAGAATCCCAGGGACGGGGGAGCCCTGGTGGGCTATCGTCTATGGGGTTGCACAGAATCGGACACGACTGAAGCAATTTAGCAGCAGCAGCTAGAACAATGGATTAGTCATGTCCATTGGTATTCTTTATGGTATGCATTACTCTGACTCATTTTCCATCGACTAAGTTTGGTCATATGGCTGTGCATAGGTGGAGCTTTGTAGACTAGATAAAAGAATAGAAAATAAAATGTGGTGAACAGCTTATCAGTTTCTTGGTCAAGGAATGCCTTAGAGATAATGAAGATTCTCCTACTGTTTATTACCACTACTTTTACAATTATGCCTTTGCTTATTACCTATTTCTTAGGTCTTAGACATTTTCAAAACTCAGAATTGGTTCCAATAGAATTTTACTTTAAGTAAATGACTACAATGAATACTCGTTTTACAAACAGATACTTTTTTCCAACTCTTTTTATAACAAAATTACCTCTTGGGTTTTGTTTTCCTTATTGAAAAGTGGGAAAATTAATTTCTTCAAATAGTTATTTTATATTATCACTAAATGAAAATAACTTAAATATCCTGATGCCACCTTAACTGAATCCACCAACTTAAACTCAAATCAGTGTAAAATGTGACTGCATTTTATACTTGTATTTTCTCCTTAGACTCTAGCCTGGGACCTTATGTCCATAGTAAGTGTTACTGCATGTTTGTTAAACAAGTTAGAGTTGCTATGCCTGAAGAAAAGCAAGATGCATGGTATATTCAAGAATTTTATGCAGTAAAATTGCCTTGAAAGTTTTGTTGGCTGTTTTCAAAGATGATCAAATGTTACTTTTCCTACACAGTCCCTTTATTGCTTGTCTCTATTGTGAAAGTCAGTATACTTGGTCCTATGAGAATTACAGATAATTTCAAGACACTGGTCCTTGACTTCAAAAGGCTCCTGTGGAAACAAGAAAGAAAATTATGATCATGACAGTGAATGAGTATTAGATAAGACTAATTAGAGACTGAACAATTGAAAAGAATATTTTTGAAGAAGACTATACCTGCCGATGAAGCAGATGGAAGAGAGCCAGGTTCAGTCCCTGGGTTGGGGAGATCCCCTCCAGAAGGAAATTGTTACCTACTCCAGTAATCTTGCCTGGAAAAATCTCATGGACAGAGGAGCTTGGTGGGCTGCAGCACATGGGGCTGCAAAGAGTCAGACATGACTGAGTGCTTTGGAAGAGAGCCAGGTTCAGTCCCTGGGTTGGGGAGATCCCCTCCAGAAGGAAATTGTTACCTACTCCAGTAATCTTGCCTGGAAAAATCTCATGGACAGAGGAGCTTGGTGGGCTGCAGCACATGGGGCTGCAAAGAGTCAGACATGACTGAGTGCTTGTCCACAGCAATAAACCACCTAGCTTTGGATTTTTAGTCATTTGTTTCTCTGGAGGTCCAAAACAAAACCAGTCAATTTGTGAATATCTCCTTTAGATCCTTTACTTTAAATATCATAATGTGCTGTTTCAATCATACTTTTAAAATTTATTTCCCCAACTGTTCTCATGGTTGTAGTATTATAAAGGTTAAACTTACAAACCCATAAACTTACAAACCCATTCATCTCAATTATTCCATTAACTTTAAACATATAAGGGCCAGTATGTTTAACAAAGTTATCACAAGAGACTATTAATAGAGCAGTACTTCATAGAAATGCTTTTGAAATTATTCCTCATTTCTTAAAGTGCTCATTGCCTTCTGTTTGGAAGGAATAAAATTGACTCACAAGAGTGGTCTTTATTCAATTTATCCTTAGTGGTATTCCATTAGCAGTAAGATGTGTGTGTGTTTGTGTGTGTGTGTACTTCTCAATAGCTTAGTCACTTTATGAATCTCCGTGAATGCCTACTTATGATCTTTCTGTTAACTCTAGGTAATACTGGTCAGTCAATGCAGGCATCCCTAGTCTAACCACAGATACAACTAAAACTCATATAGAAATGAGAGGTGGCTGCAAATTCTTAGTCTTCTCTTCAAGAGTTTAAAACTAGTTCCCTACCCCTTGAATCTGCACTGACCCTGTGATACATTTAACAGATAAAAAGTGAAAGAACTTCAAGGGATGCTACAAATGAACGTATTTACAGAACAAATACACCCACAGAGTTAGAGAATGAATTTATGGTTATCAGGGATGAAAGGTGTTGGGGATGATAGGGAGTTTGGGATTGGAATGTACACCCTGCTATATTTAAAAAAGATAGCCAACAAGGACCTACTGTAAGCACCAGGAACTCTGCTAAATATTATGTAGCAACTTAAATGAGAAAAAAATCTGAAAAAGAATAGATACATATATATGTATAACTGAATCACTTTGTCTTATACCTGAAATTAATACAACATTGTTAATCAACTATATTCTAATATAAAATAAAAAAGATAGAAAGAACTAAGTAATATTGTATGATTTCCAAGACTGAGTTTTATGAGTAATAACAACTCCTGCTTGGCTATTTTAGAATATCTGCTCGGAATTCTTTCTCAGGCAGATTCCCTATCTCTTCCTCTTTTGCTTGGTTTGGTGGGCATTTATCCTGTTCCTTTACCTGCTGGGCGTTCCTCTGTCTCTTCATCTTGGTTTTTTCACTACCATTATTCGGAATTCTTTCTCAGGTAGATTCCCTATCTCTTCCTCTTTTGCTTGGTTTGGTGGGCATTTATCCTGTTCCTTTACCTGCTGGGCATTCCTCTGTCTCTTCATCTTGGTTTTATTGCTGTGTTTGGTGTGGCCTTTCTGTATTCTGGGAATTTGTGGAATTCTCTTAATTATGGAGTTCCCTCACTGTGGGTGGGGTTGTATCAGTGGCCTGTCAAGGTTTCTTGGTTAGGGAACCTTTTGTCAGAGTTCTGTGGGGTACGGCTGGATTTCTTCTCTCTGGAGTGCAATGCAGTGTCCAGAAATGAGTTAGGAGACGTCTATGGTTTTGAAGTAACTTAAGCTGCCTGTATATTGAAGCTCAGGGGTGTGGTCCTGTGTTACTGGTAAATTTGTGTGGTATGTCTTGCTCTGGAACTTGTTGGCCCTTGGGTGGTGCTTGGTTTCAGTGTAGGTATAGAGGTGTTTGATGAGCTCATATCAATTAATGTTCCCTGAGTTCAGGAGTTCTCTGATGTTCTCAGGATTTGGGCTTAAGTCTCCTGCTTCTGGTTTTCAGTTTTATTTTTACAGTAACCTCAAGGCTTCTCCATCTATATAGCACCAATGATAAAACATTTAGGTTAAAGATGAAGAGTTTTTCCACATTGACAGACACCCAGAGAGGTTCACTGAGTTACACAGAGAAAGGGAGAGGGAGGAGGTAGTTAGAGGTGACTGGAATGAGATGAGGTTGGATCAAAAGAAGAGAGAGCAAGCTAGCCAGTAATCACTTCCTTATGTGCGCTCCTCAGTATGGACCACTCAGAGATGATCACTGAGTTATACAGGGAAGAGGAGAGGGAGGAAGTAGTCAGAGGTGGCCAGGAGGATAAATGAGGGAAATGAAAAGGGGGGAGAGACAGATCCAGCCAGTAACCAGTTCTCTAAGTGTTCTTCATTGTCTGGAACACACAGGGATTCACAGAGTTGGGTAGAGAAGAGAAGGGAGAGGGAGGAGAGAGAGAAACCTGCTGGGGAGAAAGGAGAGTCCAAAAGAGGAGAGAGTGGTCAAGCCAGTAATCTCACTCTCAGGTAAAACTGGGTACTGAAGATTGGGTTTTTAAATGTAAAAAATTGACAGCAAATACCAAAAAGCAAAGATTAAAAGTTTAGAGTCGAGGTTGAATTTTCAAAAATACAATATTAAAGAAAAGAAGAAGAACAAGAAGAGAAGAAAGAAAAAAAGTCATGGGAATTATAAGGACCAACACCAACAGCCACTCAAAAACAAACAAACAAACAAAAAAATTGTATATATATGTATATATGGCATTTGCTTTAAAAATAGGGTCTCTTTTCTTTGAAAAGTGATAGTAGGTTATAAAAATTAAAATTAAAAGAGAAATAGAGGACTTGAAAATTTAAAAAAAAAAAGAAGAAAAAGAAAGGAAGAAAAAACAATCAAACAAAAACGTCTACCAAAAATAATAATAATAAAAAAGAGAATGGTCAAAAAATAGTAAAGGTATTTCTGGGACTTTCTCTGGTGTTGTAGGCAGTGTGGGGTCACTTCCAAGGCGGTTCCTTCTGTTTAGCTTCTTCTGTTTGCTGGTCTCTTCAGTGTCTGATTTCCGCCTTGACACAAAGGGGGCGGTGGAAGTCACTTTTTTTTTTTTTTTTTTAAGGCTCACTTGGTCAGTCGTGCTGTGGGGAGGGAGGGATGCTGCTACCAAATAGCTCTGGCGTGTATTTGCAGTGTCTCAGCCCCGCTGGGCCTGCCCCTACACCTGGCACACACCACTCAGGCTCTACGTTTCTCCGCTGGGAACCGTCTGAGGCCAGCCCTAGGCTGCATGCACCTCCCTGGTCTAAGCCTCTCAGGCTCGGTGCCCAGGTAGTCGCAGATTTGATTGGGCCTGTGTTTTGTGCCCTTCCCTGGACCACGTAGCTCAGGTATTTGGCGAGCGCAGTCGTGCAGCTTATCACCTTTTCCTGCTGCTCAGTTTTCTGGGTGTACCCCTGGCACCTTCTTTCAGGCAGATTGGGATGTCCAGCACCCCAAGAAGTCTTAGTTAGCAAAGAAACCTGCTTGCAGCTTGGTCAGTGAAGTCTCTCTGGGGCTGCAATTGCCACATTCCAGCCCTTATGGCTCTGGCTGCCTGTCACCGATGGTGGATGTTCTACAGCCGGCTATTTCAGTTCCATCCTTTGTTCTGTGCGTGGTCTTGGCGGTGTCTTATGTTAGAGCTTTTCGCGTGGTAACTGTCCCACAGTCTGGTGTGTTAGCCTGAGTTAGTTCACTCTGGTTACGCGCGGGTGTTCTGGCCCGATTCTTGAGAAGCACTGCCACCCGCGTCTCCCGCGCCTCCTTGCCCAGCCCCCATTTGCTAGTGGCGGATGCAGGCGTCTGCTCTTCTTCTCCGCTGGGGGAGTTACCATTGGGCTCGTAATCTGTTGGTCTTAATCACCCATTTGTTTTTCTTCCCTGTTATGTCGCCCTCTGTGCTTCCAAGACTCGCCACAGATTTGGCAGTGAGAGTGTTTCCCGGCATTTGGAAACTTCTCTCTTTTAAAACTCTCTTCCCGGGACAGGACTCTCTTCCCAGGACGGAGCTCCCTCCCTACCTCCTTTGTTTCTTTTTTCATCTTTTGTATTTTTCCTACCTGTTTTTGAAGACAATGTTCTACTTTTCTGGATGCCTGATGTCCTCTGCCAGCATTCAGAAGTTGCCCTGTAGATTTTACTCAACATTGAGATGTTCTTTTGATGAATTTGTGGGGGAGAAAGTGGTCTTCCCGTCCTATTCCTCTGCCATCTTAGGCGCCCTCCTCCCATACTATACTAATAATTTTTTAACTTCTCAAAAGAGTCTGTATTTAGAAAGTTTTAAAGCATCTCATGCTGCTCATGGCTGGGAGGCTGTAAACAATCACATGTGGTTGGACAAACCCACTCAGGCAGGCTAGAGAACCTTCAGAGGAGTTTGTAATTTGAAACACTTGTCACACCTAGGAATTTTCATTAACTGGAGCTGCAAGTTAATACCTTCTCCAAGAGAAATGGTGATGGGGAGAGCCCCCTGTAAAGTCAGAGGTGTAGGTGAAAGCATGACACAGTAAAGTAGGTAGACTCTGGTTTTGGGGGTAGATGCTTGGGAACAGGGGGTTTCCTGAAGCTCGATCCCACCTTTGTGTATGCCAAAGCCTCCTTCCTCATGACCTTTGCCATCCATAGGCAGAGTTCCTCACGCTGGCTCCTGGCAATACAGGACTACTGGAAAAACCATAGCCTTGACAAGATGGACTTTGTTGGAGAATGAACACATGCAAAGGTACTCAACATGATTAGTCATTAGGGAAATGGAAATTAACACCACAGTGGAATACCATTACACACCCATTAAAATGTCTAAAATGGGACATGTTAAGACATTAAAAACAGATGAGTATACTCCTAAAATGGCAATTCCAGGGCTGTAATTTACATGATAATCAGGGAAATAGAAGAAATTGTGTGTCAAGAATGACAACGAGAAAAAAATATGAAAGTGCTTGAGTAGAAGGGAAGAAGTGCATTTAAGCAAATACTCCCTTTGATTCATTTGATTTCTGCTAGGGCTGTCCCAATATAGATAGACTTAAGATTATTTCTATATATATTACTGTATATAAATCTAAGATATTTTCAGAAAATCCTTTCAAAATTTTAAGGAAATAATGTGTGTGTGTTCTTGTTTATTTGACATGGAAAAGAAATGCAAAAGAGCAAAATGACTGTCTGAGGAGGGCTTACAAATAGCTGTGAAAAGAAGAGAAGCAAAAACCAAAGGAAAAAAGGAAAGATACAAGCATGTGAATGCAGAGTTCCAAAAAATAGCAAGGAGAGATAAGAAAGCCTTCCTCAGCGATCAATGCAAAGAAATAGAGGAAAACATCAGAATGGGAAGGACTAGAGATCTCTTCAAGAAAATTAGAGATACCAAGGGAATCTCATGCAAAGATGGGCTCGATAAAGGATAGAAATGTTATGGACCTAACAGCAGTAGAAGATATTAAGAAGAGGTGGCATGAATACACAGAGGAACTATACAAAAAGATCTTCACAACCCAGATAATCATGATGGTGTGATCACTCATCTAGAACCAGACATCCTGGAATGTGAAGTCAAGTGGGCCTTAGAAAGCATCACTATGAACAAAGCTAGTGGAGGTGATGGAATTCTAGTGGAGGTATTTCAAATCCTGAAAGATGATGCTGTGAAAGTGTTGCACTCAATATGCCAGCAAATTTGGAAAACTTAGCAGTGGCCCCAGGACTGGAAAAGGTCAGTTTTCATTCCAATCCCAAAGAAAGGCAATGCCAAAGAGTGCTCAAACTACCACACAATTGCATTCATCTCACACACCAGTAAAGTAGTGCTCAAAATTCTCCAAGCCAGGCTTCAGCTATATGTGAACCATGAACTTCCAGATGTTCAAGCTGATTTTAGAAAAGGCAGAGGAACCAGGGATCAAACTGCCAACATCCGCTGGATCATGGAAAAAGCAAGAGAGTTCCAGAAAAACATCTGCTGCTAAGTCACTTCAGTCGTGTCCGACTCTGTGTGACCTCAGAGACGGCAGCCCATCAGGTCCCCCGTCCCTGGGATTCTCCAGGCAAGAACACTAGAGTGGGTTGCCATTTCCTTCTCCAGTGCATGACAGTGAAAAGTGAAAGTGAAGTCGCTCAGTCATGTCCAACTCTGTGAGACCCCATGGACTGCAGCCTACCAGGCTCCTCTGTCCATGGGATTTTCCAGGCAAGAGTACTGGAGTAAGTTGCCATTGCCTTCTCCAGAAAAACATCTATTCCTGCTTTATTGACTATGCCAAATCCTTTGACTATGTGGATCACAATAAACTGGAAACTTCTGAAAGAGATGGGAATACCAGACCACCTGACTTGCTTCTTGAGAAACCTATATGCAGGCCAGGAAGCAACAGTTAGAAATGAACACGGAACAACAGCCTGGTTCCAAATAGGAAAAGGAGTCCGTCAAGGCTGTATATTGTCACCCTGCTTGTTTAACTTCTATGCAGAGTACATCATAAGAAATGTGGAGCTGGAAGAAGCCAAGCTGGAATCAAGATTGCTGGGAGAAATATCAATAACCTCAGATATGCAGATGACACCATCCTTATGGCAGAAAGTGAAGAGGAAATAAACGCCTCTTGATGCAAGTGAAAGAGGAGAGTGAAAAAGTTGGCTTCAAGCTCAACATTCAGAAAACTCAGATGATGGCATCTGGTCCCATCACTTCATGGGAAATAGATGGGGAAACAGTGTCAGACTTTATCTTTTTGGGCTCCAAAATCAGGGCAGATGGTGACTACAGCCATGAAATTAAAAGATACTTACTCCTTGGATGAAAAGTTATGATCAACCTAGATAGCATATTGAAAAGCAGAGACATTACTTTTCCAACAAAGGTCCGTCTAGTCAAGGCTATGGTTTTTCCAGTGGTTATGTATCGATGTGAGAGTTGGACTGTGAAGAAAGCTGAGTGCCAAAGAATTGATACTTTTGAACTGTGGTGTTGGAGAAGACTTTTGAGAGTTCCTTGGACTGCAAGGAGATCCAACCAGTCCATCCTAAAAGAGATCAGTCCTGGGTGTTCATTGGAAGGACTGATGCTGAAGGTGAAATTCCAGTACTTTGGCCACCTCATGCGAAGAGTTGACTCATTGGAAAAGACCCTGATGTTGGGAGGGACTGGGGGCAGGAAGAGAAGAGGACGACAGAGGATGAGATTGCTGGATTGCATCACCGACTCTATGGACATCAGTTTAAGTAGACTCCGGGTCTTGGTGATGGACAGGGAGGCCTGGCGTGCTGTGATTCATGGGGTCGCAATTCATGTCCACGGGGACATGGGACACGACTGTGCGACTGAAATGAACTGAACCGAACCTTTACATAGCTATCCATTGAGATAGAAACAATTTTGTGGAAACTTGGCATTTTCTTTCTTGTTTGGTATCAGAATTCTTTTGTGTGTCCTCTTCAGTTCCTAAACTTTACCCCCAGCATATACCTGTGCATAGAGACTATGCAAATTTTAACATATACTTGTAATTTATACCCTGCTGATTTCCAAATGAGGCAAAGGAAACTCAACC
>SJXQ01007364.1:6204-184735 GCA_006408695.1 Aepyceros melampus | reverse complement strand
AAGCGACTTAGCAGCAGCAGCAGCAGTAGCAGCTAGCTTACCGCTAGGATCTCAGAACAAAGCACCTGAGAAAGTGTACAAGGTTGGGAACTGTGGACACCAATAGGAAAATAAAATAACTCTGCTTTGAGATAACTGTGGGCGACTCTGACACTGTCACTTGGGGCAATATGTCCCCCTGGAAACTCAAAAAGCCACCATTAAGCAAAGCTTGGGAAAAAATGAATCACTCCTCTGAGACGCCAGGAAACATCGAAGAATCCTTCCCTCATGGGTGCCCTGGAGCCTGCGGGCATTCCTTCCCACTCGTCTCTCCCCCTCACCCCCAGACTCTAGAGTTCACGCCGCTGGAGGTGCCCGGGAGTCCAGGAGAGAGCCTTTGTCACAGTGAGGTGTTAGCTTGCTCCTCCGCCTTCTGTCTGAGGTTTTTCCTTATGTGGTTGGCATGTACCCAGCTGCATCCAGTTTGCCTGCAGCAACAGCACAGCATGCGAGGAAAGACCTTCTCAGCAGCGTACACGTGGGACCGGAAACTCTGAGAGCGAAAGTGTTGCCTCTTATAACGCATTCAAAGGGAAAGATTACTGAAAAAAGCCCCAAACCAAAGAAAAAGAGAACGACCAAACAACTGAGTCAGGCATCTGGCTGTGTCCAGACTCTTCTTCCAGGCTTCCCTGTGACTCAGCTGGTAAAGAATCCGCCTGCAATGCGGGAGACCCCAGTTCGATCCCTGGGTTGGGAAGATCCCCTGGAGAAGGGAAAGGCTGCCCACTCCAGTATTCTGGTCTGGAGAATTCCAGGGACTGTATAGTCCATGGGGTCATAAAGAGCTGGACATGACTGAGCAACTTTCACTTCACTTCAGGGCCAGCAAAGAGAGAATCCATTTATGGTTTTCTAAGGTTATATTTTTGTGGTGGTGGTTTTGGGGCTTCCTGGTGGCAGAGTGGTGTAGAATCTGCCTGCTACTGCAGGAGACACTGGTTCGATCCCTGGCTTGGGAAGATGCCTTGGAGCAGGGCATGGCAACCCACTCCAGTGTTCTGGCCTGGAGAATTCCACAGACAGTCCATGGGGTCGTAAAGAGTTGGACACGACAGAGTGCCTTTCAGTGCAGTAGAGTTTTCTTCCAGCTCTCAGTTCTCTCAAAAGGAAAATCAGGGGCTCACATGCTCACCAAAGTCTCTCTCAACTACAGATACTTCTTTAAGGTCTTAATTTAATCTAGTTTTGTCCATCATTTTGTCCTCCTCATGCTCACGCTCAGTTGCGTCCAACTCTCTGGGACCCCATGGACTGTAGCCCGCCAGGCTCCTCTGTCCATGAGACTCTCCAGGGACTGCAGCCCGCCAGGCTCCTCTGTCCATGAGACTCTCCAGCGAAGGACACTGGAGTGGGCTGCCATTTCCTTCTCCAAGGGATCTTCCCAACCCAGAGGTTGGGGGGCCTCCTCCATCTCCTGCACT
Organism: Aepyceros melampus; assembly: GCA_006408695.1. Lineage (NCBI taxonomy): Eukaryota > Metazoa > Chordata > Mammalia > Artiodactyla > Bovidae > Aepyceros > Aepyceros melampus. The sequence continues at coordinate 183,269 of SJXQ01007364.1, read as the reverse complement.
GGCAGGCAGGTTCTTTACCACTGAGCCACTGGGGCAACCCCTCTTCATTTTAGATTACTCCATAAACAACAGAAATTGCCAGATAGAGAACTTTTCAGACAACCTGAAGCTTTCGTTTTCAAGTAAACACCTCTAAATTTCAAAACCAAGCAAAAATAAACCTGTGTAGTCCTGGGTATTCTTTGGAAGGAATGATGCTAAAGCTGAAGCTCCAGTACTTTGGCCACCTCATGCGAAGAGTTGACTCATTGGAAAAGACTCTGATGCAGGGAGGGATTGGGGACAGGAGGAGAAGGGGACGACCGAGGATGAGATGGCTGGATGGCATCACTGACTCGATGGATGTGAGTCTGAGTGAACTCTGGGAGTTGGTGATGGACAGGGAGGCCTGGCGTGCTGCAACTCATGGGGTTGCAAAGAGTCGGACACGACTGAGCGACTGAACTGAACTGATATCTTTAAGAACAGCTGTGCTGTGCTTAGTCGCTCAGTCGTGTCTGACTCTTTGTGACCCCATGGACTGCCAGGCTCCTCTGTCCATGGAATTCTCCAGGCAAGAATACTAGAGGGTGTTGCCATGCCCTCCTCCAGGGCATCTTCCTAACCCAGGGATTGAATCCCGTCTCTTGCATTGCAGGCAGATTCTTTACCATCTGAGCCACCAGGGAAGCCCTTAAACTTGGCTGCCTCAGATTAAGTTCAACCATTATGTAAAGGTCACCAAGATCAGCAAATCATGGGTTGTTCCAACACGGAGGCTCCTGCAGAGGCAGTTCATAAACTGTGCTTGCGTTTATTCTTGCTCCCAGCCTGCTTTAGCAAAAATGGAATCATTCTGGTGTGAACAGACATTGGTGAAACAAGGGCTTCACACTCTAAGCATGTAGGATGCGGGAAGAGCGTCATCCCGAGTGGAACAGTCAGGAGCTGGAGGGCCTGGCTGGTCGGAGCACACGGCTTAGAGAAAAGCACTCACACATGTCCTGACAAGAAGACGACTGCGGGCCCAGCAGAGACTCGGCCCTGGAGCCGGCACTCTGTGAAGTCTGAGAGACAGAAGCAAGCCACCCACGTGATACGTGTGGACACCAACCAGTGAATAGACCTAAGTTTCAATCATCACCCACTGTTCCACTTTGAAATGCTGGAGGGCCTGGCTGGTCGGAGCACACGGCTTAGAGAAAAGCACTCACACATGTCCTGACAAGAAGACGACTGCGGGCCCAGCAGAGACTCGGCCCTGGAGCCGGCACTCTGTGAAGTCTGAGAGACAGAAGCAAGCCACCCACGTGATACGTGTGGACACCAACCAGTGAATAGACCTAAGTTTCAATCATCACCCACTGTTCCACTTTGAAAGGCATATGTGGGAATGGCATGCTTTCATGTCGTGTGAGCTAATAAAGGAGAAGATGTTCTTTTCTTTGGTTTCCCTTTTACCTCAGATGGTAAAGAATCTGCCTGCAGTGGGGGAGACCCAGGTTCCATCCCTGGGTTGGGAAGATCCCCTGGAGAAGGAAATGGCACTCCACTCCAGTATTCTTACCTGGAGAATCCCATGGATGGAGGAGCCTGGTGGGTTACAGTCCGAGGGGTCCCAAAGAGTTGGACATGACTGAGCGACTTCACGTCTTACTTCTTCCTAAAATTGAGATGATGCTTTTCAGTGCTAGGATGCTGCCTTTGAAGGAAATGCTTACAGCGCGGTAGATACAGACCCCCGCTCGGTGCCATCTGGCTCCGCTGTGAGGTGTGTGCTAATGCTCTGCTCTCAACTCCAGTGGGGCTCCACGCTGGGCTCCCCGAGCCCCCGCTAAGTATCCCAGTTTCTCTGGGAATGGGCACTCAAGGCAAGCAGCTTGGAGCTCCTCAGGGCATGGGATAGAGCAACCCAGCACCCCAACTTCATCATCCATGGAGCCCAGAAATGCAGGAACTGACGGGGCTCCCTGCAGAAGACCACCGGGGAAGCGCCTGGAAAACACCTCTCTTCTGCACGGTGAGGGGGTGCAGAGAAGAGCCTGCTTCTTGGAAAGCAGCCCCTGGGAAAGAGCACATTAAAGAACTGAAGGCCTCTCTGGCACTAAGCTTTCTACCAGGAAATGTTAAGGGTTTCTCCCGCCTCCACAAGTGTGCGTCCACCTTTTGCTTACGCTCCCTGTCTGTCACGACTCACACGGATGGATGCTCTAAAACAGGGAGTGGTGCTCCTGGCCAGCAGCGCCCAGCCTGCAGTGTTGGGCTCCTGTGTTTTCATGATGCGACTTGACAGGCCAGTCTGCCAAAGATTCTCAGGAAGTGCCGGCTCATTTGGTTACCTGTCTCCTAGGGGCTGGGAGAAATACCAACAGCCTCAGATATGCAGATNGTGGCTCAAATCATGAACTCCTATTGCCAAATTCAGACTTAAATTGGAGAAAGTAGGGAAAACCACTAGACCATTCAAGTATGACCTACATCAAATCCCTTATGATTATACAGTGGAAGTGAGAATTAGATTTACGGGTCTAGATCTGATAGATAGAGTGCCAGATGAACTATGGAATGAGGTTTGTGACATTGCAGAGGAGACAGGGATCAAGACCATCTCCATGGAAAAGAAATGCAAAAAAAAAAAAGCAAAATGGCTGTCTGAGGAGGCCTTACAAATAGCTATGAAAAAAAGAATCAAAAAGCAAAGGAGAAAAGGAAAGATATAAGCATCTGAATGCAGAGTTCCAAAGAATAGCAAGGAGAGATAAGAAAGCCTTCTTCAGCGATCAATGCAAAGAAATAGAGGAAAAAAACAGAATGCAAAGACTAGAGATCTCTAGTCTTCAAGAAAATTAGAGATACCAAGGGAACATTTCATGCAAAGATGGGCTCGATAAAGGACAGAAATCTTATGGACCTAACAGAAGCAGAAGATATTGAGAAGAGGTGGAAAGAATACACAGAAGAACTGTACAAAAAAAAAAAACTTCATGACCTAGATAATCACAATGGTATGATCACTCATATAGAGCCAGACATCCTAGAATGTGAAGTAAAGTAGGCCTTAGAAAGCATCACTACGAACAAAGTTAGTGGAGGTAATGGGAATTCCAGTTGAGCTATTCCAAATCCTGAAAGATGATGCTGTGAAAGTGCTGCACTCAATGTGCCAGCAAATTTGGAAAACTGAGCAGTGGCCCCAGGACTGGAAAAGATCAGTTTTCATTCCAATCCCAAAGAAAGGCAATGCTAAAGAATGCTAAAACTACTGCACAATTGCATTCATCTCACATGCTAATAAAGTAATGCTCAAAATTCTCCAAACCAGGCTCAGCAGCATGTGAACCATGAACTTCCAGATGTTCAAGCTGGTTTTGAAAAGGCAGAGGAACCAGAGATCAAATTGCCAACATCCGCTGGATCATGGAAAAAGGAAGAAGTTCCAGAAAAACATCTATTTCTGCTTTATTGACTATGCCAAAGACTTTGACTGTGTGGATCACAATAAACTGTGGAAAATTCTGAAAGAGGTGGGAATACCAGACCACCTGACCTCCCTCTTGAGAAATCTGTATGCAGGTCAGGAAGCAACAGGTAGAACTGGACATGGAACAACAGACTGGTTCCAAATAGGAAAAGGAGTACATCGAGGCTGTATATTGTCACCCTGCTTATTTAACTTATATGCAGAGTACATCATGAGAAACACTGGGCTGGAAGAAGCACAAGCTGGAATCAAGATTGCTGGGCGAAATATCAATAACCTCAGATATGTAGATGACTCCATCCTTATGGCAGAAAGTAAAGAGGAACTAAAAAGCCTCTTGATGAAAGTGAAATAAGAGAGTGAAAACGTTGGCTTAAAGCTCAACATTCAGAAAACAAAGATCATGGCATCTGGTTCCATCACTTCATGGGAAATAGATGGGGAAACAGTGGAAACAGTGTCAGGCTTTATTTTTGGGGGCTCCAAAATCACTGCAGATGGTGACTGCAGCCATGAAATTAAAAGACACCTACTCCATGGAAGGAAATTTATGACCATCCTAGGTAGCATATTAAAAAGCAGAGACATTACTTTGTCAACAAAGGTCCATCTAGTCAAAGCTATGGTTTTCCCAGGAGTCATGTATGGATGTGAGAGTTGGACTGTGAAGAAAGCTGAGCCCTGAAGAATTGATGCTTTTGAACTGTGGTGTTGGGGAAGACTCTTGAGAGTCCCTTGGACTGCAAGGAGGTCCAACTAGTCCATTCTGAAGGAGATCAGCCCTGGGATTTCTTTGGAAGGAGTGATGCTAAAGCTGAAACTCCAGTACTTTGGCCACCTCATGCGAAGAGTTGACTCATTGGAAAAGACCCTGATTCTGGGAGGGATTGTGGCCAGGAGGAGAAGTGGACAACAGAGGATGAGATGGCTCATGGCATCACCGACTTGATGGACATGAGTTTGAGTGAACTCCTCATGAGAAACACTGGGCTGGAAGAAGCACAAGCTGGAATCAAGATTGCTGGGCGAAATATCAATAACCTCAGATATGTAGATGACTCCATCCTTATGGCAGAAAGTAAAGAGGAACTAAAAAGCCTCTTGATGAAAGTGAAATAAGAGAGTGAAAACGTTGGCTTAAAGCTCAACATTCAGAAAACAAAGATCATGGCATCTGGTTCCATCACTTCATGGGAAATAGATGGGGAAACAGTGGAAACAGTGTCAGGCTTTATTTTTGGGGGCTCCAAAATCACTGCAGATGGTGACTGCAGCCATGAAATAAAAGACACCTACTCCATGGAAGGAAATTTATGACCATCCTAGGTAGCATATTAAAAAGCAGAGACATTACTTTGTCAACAAAGGTCCATCTAGTCAAAGCTATGGTTTTCCCAGGAGTCATGTATGGATGTGAGAGTTGGACTGTGAAGAAAGCTGAGCCCTGAAGAATTGATGCTTTTGAACTGTGGTGTTGGGGAAGACTCTTGAGAGTCCCTTGGACTGCAAGGAGGTCCAACTAGTCCATTCTGAAGGAGATCAGCCCTGGGATTTCTTTGGAAGGAGTGATGCTAAAGCTGAAACTCCAGTACTTTGGCCACCTCATGCGAAGAGTTGACTCATTGGAAAAGACCCTGATTCTGGGAGGGATTGTGGCCAGGAGGAGAAGTGGACAACAGAGGATGAGATGGCTCATGGCATCACCGACTTGATGGACATGAGTTTGAGTGAACTCCAGGAGTTGGTGATGGACAGGGAGGCCTGGTGTGCTGCGATTCATGGGGTTGCAAAGTGTTGGAGACGACTGAGTGACTGAGCTGAACTGAAAGGAGGAAAGTAAAACAAAATGAAAACAAAACAATGGGGAGAAAATCATAAAATGAAAATAAAATTTAGCCATTCTTGTTTTAGTGGAGCATGTGTAATAGTATATATCTGTGTTATCTGATCACTTATTGATGAGAAAAATGAAGCTGTTGTTCATGATTTTGTAAGAATTAAGACACAAGCAGTGCCACTTCGACACCAAGATATCAAAGCATCTGACTTAGCTGGAGAAGATACTTAATGCATTTCCAGTTTGAAATTAGCATTTTTCTATTACCCATCGAGTGGCAAATGCACAGAATACAGCGTCGAGTTGTATCTCTACCTTGAAAGGTAGGTATTATTAAAAAGTGCTTACGTGTTGAGGCAACAAAAGGAAGACCAAGGTAAACTTTCCTGAATCCCTATGCGATGCTTCTTTCTGAATACTATCAAATAGAAAGGAGGAAGAATGAGGGATGTTAGACTTGGAGAAATGTAAATTTTTTGAAGATTAGATGAATGATTATAGCCATTTTCAATTTAGGCTGTAAGATACAAGTGACTTTGATGAGACTGTAATTCCTTCAATACACAGATCAGGCTGTTGGGCAGAGGAACTTAAATCTATCCTAGAAACAAAGCACCTGATGTAGAAGAGCATTTGTGCTTCAGGCACAACAGAAACGACTGATGAAATGATGAAAACTGAGACTATGATGGTAACAAAACCAAAATGATATAATTTAGATAAAGTTGTAAGATGTTAACTTATTGCACATGGAGCATCAGGAAGAGAAAGGAATTAGAATTAATTTCCATGGAACTGAATATATAGTGATGCCATTGAGTGATGTGGGAAATATGAGAAAAAATTGAGAAGGAGCAAATTTTCCAAAGAAGAAAACTAATTCCATGTAGCACCTGTGTGTTTGTTTTCTGCCTAATATCCTACTAAAGATAGAAACTGATGGTTAGGAACTTAATGAACTCAGTAGAGAGATCAGTGATAGAAAATTATGTGATAAGAATGATAAAGCCATTGGTGAACAAATGGCTTACTAAGCTACCAAGTAAATTATATCATCAAGAAAAAAGAAGTGCAAAATATAGAAAAGAAGAGAATCGAAGATTAAGCCTTAGAGGATAAGAAAATTCAAAACACAGACAGAAAAGGAGGCTGAGAAGGACTGATCAGAGAGACTGGGGAGACTGCAGATAAAAGAGTATAGAACATACTTATAAGAAGACTGTGTATAAAAAGGAGTAATTTGAGCATGCATCCTATATACTAGGATAATTTTTATTTTAAGAAGAAGAAATGGTGCATTTTTGGAAACAGAAACTGTAAACTTACCTAATCCAGATGGAACATAGAAAGAATAAATCTTAGAGTAAAAATTTATTCCATAGATTTATTTATCAGAAGAGTTAAATCTATTTATTCACTTTTTAGAGCATTAGAAAACATCTTGTAATAATATATTTACTTTAAAATAATGAACATATTTTCTTGCCTCATAGCTGTCTTCCATTTCTCTGAGTGTATTTAGACTCAATTTCATTCATGGTATCAGAATCTCTCCTAATTCAAGGAGAAGCTTATTCCAGGGGCTGTGTTAACATATCCAAATTTATTAGAGTTTAAGTGACCCATTCTAAACAGCTCTTTTGGTATTTTTTTTCCTATGTTAAGTTTAGTTCTATAAAGTACATTTCAAAATTTAGGTCAATAAATTGCATTTCAACTAATAACTTTAGTCTGTTTCTTGAGCATCTTGAGAATTCAGCTGCTCATTGTAGCTTCTTGATAGATCTCCCCTAGTTTCACTAATGTTTTTGACATTGACACTGCACTTTTCAGATTACTGTCGTTGCCTGCAATGGGAATACTTAAGTTTCTGCATCTCTTCAAAAGGCTAGCATCACTTCTAAATTCTACCCTTTTTAATCTAAGCTTCTCTAGGGGTTCTGAACCTGGAATATGACTTATTAAGATTATTTTTTGCTTCTTTTTTTCTCCCTTCTTATTCTAAATGAGTTTTTAGACAGAGTTCTAGGGATGGATTGGTAGGGTGGTGTGTTGTCATATTTCTAGATAGGGAGAAGGGATCAAATTCCCATTTATATGACTGTCACATAAGTAAATATCGGCTACATTTCAGGTCATCCCAAATGATTTTCTCTACCATTATTTACATTTCAAAGAAAGAGTAAAAGACTAAACTTGTAAAAGGAAAACATAGAGAGTCAAAACATTTCTTCTCTTGAAAGTAGAAATGGAAAAATGGAAAATTAGCAGATGATTATAGGCAAACGAAATATAATAGAGGGCTTTATTAACAATTCAGGGCAGAGACTCTATAAACAGTAGAATTAGTAACATCAACTGGCTTATAGCTGACTCACTATATATGGACACTATTTAGTATGTCATATTTGGAAAAAATAATTAATGTTGCTGATGCAGGATGCAGGATGCTTGGGACTGATGCACGGGGATAATCCAGAGAGATGGTGTGGGGCGGCAAAACAAAGCAAGTAGTAGAATTAGTAACATCAACTGGCTTATAGCTGACTCACTATATATGGACACTATTTAGTATGTCATATTTGGAAAAAATAATTAATGTTGCTGATGCAGGATGCAGGATGCTTGGGACTGATGCACGGGGATAATCCAGAGAGATGGTGTGGGGCGGGAGGGGGGAGGTGGGGGTCGGGATTGGGAGTTCATGTACACTTGTGGCTGATTCATGTCAATGTATAGCAAAACGAATACAGTATTATAAAGCAAAACAAACTAAAAACTAAAAATTAATTAAAAATAAATTAAAAAATTTAAAAAAGTAAAAGAAAGAATGCTTGTCATCATTTTGTAGCCTTTGAGTAAAGGACCCTGTTATATACTCCCTGTATCATTAATATACAGGAAAACATTCCTGATCACTTCAAGTGTTTTAGTTACCCACATGTATATTTAATATGGGCTTGTTTAAATCAGTTTCCACTTGCACTGTTAGCAGAAAACATTTCCACTAGTTTGGTCTAATATAATTGAGTCCATTTATAATCAGCAGTCTACTGGCAAGCCACCTGAACCGCATGCTGGGAGAACTCAGTTTGTGCAGGCCTTCTCCCAATATCTATAGTTACTGGCAATACATCCCTGTTGTTCTATCTCTGGCCTCCATATCCTATGGAGAGGTTCTTCTCTTTTGGCTCTGCATGCAGAATGAATTTTGGTAATAGGTAATCTGACTGTGTTTTGGCAGATAGTCATCATATCTTTTCATGATGTGGTCATTTTAATCATCAGGATCTTTTCTAGGATCTTTTCTCTCTTCATGAATGATTAAAACTATAATCTCTGAAAACTGTGCTAAACAGATCACATTGGTAATCATCAGTAATGATTATGTAAAGCAATTGTATCTTAACACATGAAATACTTTCTTCCATAAGAGGCTGGAAATTAGTTCAAAAGTTCACTAAGAAAAAGAAATGATAAAGTAACAACTCGATACTTTAATATTTTAATCAGTACAAGCACTTAAACCCAATAGGTAGGTCCAATACAAAATTTTAGGGCTTACTTTACATGATTCAAGAAAAAATATTAATGTCTAAAGAAGAACTTATTTTCCATTGTCTTACTGAAAGAGAAATGTGGTAGTCCACAGCTGAGTGGGTAGATCATGTTTTTACAGAATGACTGCAACTCACACTGGAGAGACTGTTTTGAAAGGAATACCTAATAAAAATTGGAGAATGAACAAGTGGGTAGTAATGTGTGTCGATACCCAACATAACTCAGTTACCCTGTCTGCAAGTCAAAGTCTATTACACTCTGGTGAAACAGATGGATTTTCTATTTTCCAATTATAGTCTAGATTTTTACTGAGGTCAATAAACATCAATGTTATGGGCCTTTCATAGTATTCTTTTCCAGAGAAATATATGTACTTTAAATGCCACAAAGTACATGCCAGTATATAAAAACAGTAGCAAGAATAAAACTTTATGAGAATGAGAAGCAATGGTCATAATGAAGAAATAATGCTATGCATAGAGTTACATTTTTCTGTATTTAATTATTCCTTGGGTGTCCTAATTAAATCAGTGGTTCCCTGCCATAAATTGTGTTCCTTTCTAACGATGTTTTCTTTGGTGTTAACAAAAAACTATAGATTTCATATCATTATTTTTAAGATTGAACTTTATTTTATTCATTCTTTTTTTTTTTGGTTTGGAATACTATAATCCTAAACTTAATTTTTAGTTTTTAATTTTTTAATATTGGTAACTGTTACTAACCTCTACTGATCCTGGAAGAAAAGTTCAAAGAATAGTTTTGAGAATATTTTGCCATCCCATAACCTTCAAATCCTTTAGTTATATTTCCTACAAACAAGGCCATTATCCTATATAGCCATAACATGCCACCGAAACCATGAGTTTAACATGTATACATTCATATCATTTAAGTCTCAAATCCCACTCGTGTCCTTCATTGGTCAAATATTGGCTTGTATGGTAAAGAATACAGTGTACACTTACATGCTGCATTTAATTGTCATGTTTCTTGATTTCCCTTTAGCCTGGACTATCTCCTTAATCTTTACTTGAGTTTCATGACCTTGACATCTTTATGATTATAAGTGAATTACTTTTGCAATGTGTTCTATTTTGATATAGATTTGATTAGATTTAGGTTATGAATTTGGGTCAATACTATCAGAAATGGTGTTGTGGTTTTTTCGTGCATCTTATAAAGTGGCACACACTTTCAATCTCTCCCATTATTGATCATGTTTACTTTGATCATTTGATTAAGACTATGTCAGCCAAGCCATTCTACTGTTAAGTTTTTCTATACCCCTTTGTAATTACTACACATTTTCTGAGAAGGTAGTTTGAAATGATACATACCCCATTCCTCATCAGATATCAATATACCCATTCATTGTTTTATATTTATATTGACTTACTATTTGCTATTTTGTTTGATAGATTAAATCCATTATTATTACTATTTTTGATGATCAAATCATTCCATATTTGAACAGTGAGAATCCATTCAAGCAGATTTCTGGAAGTTTTCCCATCATTTTTGAGTCTTTTTTGACACTACAAACTCAAGGCTCATCTTGTACTTTTTTGCTAAATCTGATTTGAAATCTGAGATGCTTCTCACTACTCTAATCATTATATTTGTAAATGAGTTATAAAAGTAATAGAAGCATTTTCCCATTAAGAAGTCAATCCTCCAAAGAATATTAGTACCTTTGATATAATTCATTTTTCACTTCCCTCATAGCTCAGTCAGTAAGGAATCTGCCTGCAATGCAGGAGACCTGGGTTTGACTCCAGAGTCGGGAAGATTCCTTGGAAAAGGAAATGGCAACCCATTCCAGTATTCTTGCCTGGAGAATCCCATGGACCAAGGAGCCTGGCAGGCTACAGTCCATGGGGTTGCAAAAGTCGGACATGACTTAGTTATTAAATCACCACCAACAACAACAGTTAGTCTGTGTCAGGGCCTTAAATGTACATCGGACTGAGGCACCATTCCTGTGTACACAGAATTAGCAAACAGTGGAAGCAAACAAAAGACAAGAGCAGAAGAATAACAAAAAGGGAAGGTCAGGTCAAGTTTTAAGTGCCGAGTAACTTATGAGAACTCAGTTTCAGAATAGTGGATAAAAAATTAGAAAAATAAATGCATGTTTAATTATACAAAATGTTTTACCCTGATACCAGAATTTGTATGTGAAGACTGTTTAAATAATTATTTTCACATTAGAAGGCACGGCATCCTATTGCCACCAAAGGACAATAGTAAGAAAGGACAGATTTTGAGAAGATAAAACGATGGTAAAAATTTTGCAGATATCTTAGTTTATATTAAAATTACTAGACCTAAGTGGCCATTAAGTCTTTTATTTAACTTAGACTTGCTTGTCAGAGCACACTTTTCAAGAACTGGCAAATCTAATCTGAAATAAATCCAATATGCTAATCTCTGAGAGGAACCACTTTACCAAGAGATGGGTAAATCCATGAGAACTGAAGTCTAAGGGAGCCTGCAAATATGAAGCCTGAGACCAGTGTGACGTGGGATCAGCAGCCAGGCCTGCTGTGAACAGAAGTAACCATTATATACTTGTCAGACTTTATGAGGCAGTTTAGTATAAACAGCATGAGTAGCAGCCAGATCCAGCCTTTCCATTCCTCTCTTCTTCTCTCTGTAACTGGGGCTAAAACCTGCGCCAGTGACCACTGGGATTTGTAACACCCTTTTGCCAGGAACAGAGGCCAGACAGTCATTAAATTGGATATAAACAAGGCAGGAATTAAGAATGGGGAATGGGCAGGCTAGACCTCCTATGAAAGCATCTGGAGAAAACCCAGACTTCCCAGATGTAATCTCAGGCCTTAGAGTTCACATCAGCAGCTCTGCCCTAAAATAAATGGAGGAAAGCCCGTTTTGTGTAAGGGTGGGGAAAATTTTTTTAAAACTCTCACCCCCTGAGTTAATAGAGTGCATACATGTACATTTGAACTTTCCCAGGCTCACTCTGACTGTACATATATTTATGCATCTGTCTTTCCCTCTCATTTTATCCATATATCTGCGTAATTATCCATAATATTACTGACTCAGATTAATTTGAATAACCAATGCATCTTTTAAATAATTAAATGAATTTTAATCTTATATGCAGAGAAGGCAATGGCACCCCACTCCAGTACTCTTGCCTGGAAAATCCCATGGACAGAGGAGCCTGGAAGGCTGCAGTCCATGGGGTCGCTGAGGGTCGGACATGACTGAGCATCTTCACTTTCACTTTTCACTTTCATGCATTGGAGAGGGAAATGGCAACCCACTCCAATGTTCTTGCCTGGAGAATCCCAGGGACAGGGGAGCCTGGTGGACTGCCATCTATGGGGTCGCACAGAGTCGAACACGAGTGAAGTGACTTAGCATTAGCATAGCAATCTTATATGAATAAAGAAATCTACCTAAAAATCACACTAGTTCTCATACAGTTTAAAATTATTCTTCAAATTAAGTCCTCTTGCATTTAAGGGAAACAGAATCCCTTTAGGTCATGTCTCCTCAATGGGACCCTGGGATTTCAACTCTCTGGTCTTCTTCCAACCTAAGGAGAGTTGCTCAGATGAAAGAGATTTGAAACAGATTACAAATCAGCTACAGAGAAGACCCTTATTTTAGTACACTATTATAGTACTAAACAAAAATCTCATTTGGTTAAACTGTGGCTTCAGAGACCCTCATTTGCATGGACTACTTCCACACCAATGAGAGAGGCCCTAGCAACTTCATATTAATTATTATATACTATATATCTTAAATGAGACCCTCCAAATTGTATAAGTTTAAAGCTCCACAAAGGCTATAGGTATAAGAACTGATCCTATTATCTCCTAACTAAAATGATTTCTAGCCAGAGCATACAATTGTTGATTCATTCACTTGCTTACTCAAGTGATTTTTCTTCAAAGCACTAGGCTCTGTGGAAAAAATAGGGGGATGGGGGAGTCGAAGAATTGGCTTTCAAAGGGTTTATATGCTAGTAAGAGAGAGACAGAAGCAACAGTGGAAGCTAAATATATTACATTCAATGTTCTCTGTACCTAACACACATTGTGTTGCAGAAAAATAGAGAGTTCAGTACGAAAGTCAGGGTATCACTGGAACACACTGAACCTCTGAGTGTGCTTTGACTATATTTATGTTATTGTTAAGGTATCTTTTGGGCTAGTATTGTCTAAATTTACTAAAGGTCTTTAGAGATATAGAATAATTGGCAGAAAGTCAGGAAACATTTGGTAATCATCATTTAAACAAGAAAAAAGTTATTCATATTTCAGTGCCACATTATGTTTTGAAAGTGTAATGACTCCTCTTAGAAATCAGGCTGTGGGAAGTCATAAAATACCATCCAAATTTAGCTTTTACTTCAGAGTTAAGGGAGCTTCTCTTGTGGCTCAGCTTGTAAGCCTGCAATGTTGGAGACCTGGGTTCGATCCCTGGGTTGGGAAGATCCCCTGGAGAATGGAAAGGCTACTCACTCCAGTATTCTGGCCTGGAGAATTCCATGGACTGTAGACTTTCACTTCACATCGGAGTTAAGGACACAGTTTTTGTCTTCATTAGGTATCTAGATTTTTCTTTGGCAGTTTGAAATAGTTCACTCTAGTACCTACCTTTTCTTCCGATTTCTATTGAGTCTTTCAAATGAAGATGAAAATAGAGCAACATAATAGTAGGCTTTAAAAATCTTCATGAACTTTAATTTCACTAGTATTTCATTAACTTCACAAATATGTTAAGATCAGAATTTCTTTCAAATACCATGTGAATTGTAAATATCTTCCAAAATAAAGTATGTGACTATGTATGCAGTATTCACACAATATATATACACTCAATTTTAAAGCTAATTGCTTGCCACTCCCTCAGTTATTCACAGAAAATACGGCGCTTGTGAACTTCAGCTATATGAACAATAAGTTGTCTAATTCATAGCAGGCATATTCTCATAGTGAAGTTATAATCTTGGCTAACTATTCAAGAATCATAAATTCAGTGCCTAAAATGTATTGGATAATAGGTTAGACTCTCCTTAGAATAGTATTGAAAATCAGTGAAAACAGACACAAAATACAAAAATTATGGCCCAGCAAAGAAAGTGCCATAAGTAAGACCAAAATGTGATCATAGCACCCTGAGGATGTAACCAATTGCTCGATTCTCTAAGAGAAAGTGACAATGTCTATCTTTAAAGAAAAATACTTGGAGCTTTCAGATAAAGAACAATACAGGTTTTTTCAGGCAGGGAAACAGATTACAAAATGACGTGGAGCCACACCAAAGTTGACAGTACTCCAAGAATGAGAGATTCTGTAGCTGGGATTGGGAAATGGTTCAAACAGGTGCTGAAGAGGTTGGTAGGATAAAGTTAAATCGGACTGTGGAGGGCAGAACTCAGTCCTGTGGACAACAGTAACCTAAGGGAGGTTCGAAGCTGTGAAATGACATAATCAGGTTTATTTTGTAGATAGGGTTTGGTCGCCATCAACATGCTTTTGATAATGTGGAAAATGAAATATGGGTGATAAAAGTGAAGAAAGGTGTGACCGGAGGAAAGGCATTTGAAACAGGCCTTGTAAAAGAGGATGTGGATCTGACCTAAAAGCAGTGGAAATAAGGATGAAGAGGAGACATCAGATTTAAAGATATTGCTCAGACAGATTCTGTAGTATCTGATGACAAGACAGAGTAGAAGGAATCATTTATATTATATCTATTGTTTGAAAGATTTAGGATTCTCTTAGCTGGGACATAGAGTGCCATAAGAGTACAGTACTGAAGAAATCAGGATTTTGAACATACTGAGTTTGAGGCTCCTTGAAACGTGCCAAGTGAAATAGAAATTTATCTCCAACCTAATAAACCAATATTTTGGCCTCTGGTCCCACCCATACTCCCTGAAATTCATCTTCTACATTACTGTCAAAATGACTTTATGAAAATTCAACTCTAACCATGTTATTCTTTTTCATTAAATCTTTTGCAGACTCCATATTAAATAGAGAAAAATAGTCACAGGTTCTCTTAGAATTCCACAATCTGGACCCACCTGCTTCTCTAGGTTCTCTCTTGTTGCACTCTTTAAAAAATTACTTCAAGTACACTGATTTCTTACTCTTTCACATTTCCTTTTCTTTTTTTTTTTACCCCTTGACTATTCATTCTGCCTGAGACACCCTAACAAGCGAGCAATTTTTTTTAAGACTCAAATCAAAAGTTGTGTCTATCATGCCTTTGCTAAAGTGAGAAGTGACCATCCCTCTGCACACTGTATGTGCCCATCTGAGCACTGTCTATAACCATTTAGCGCACTTCTTTGTCAATACAGCTTCTACTAAAACATCAGGAATGATTGTTCAGTCGCTAAGTCATGTCTGGCTCTTTGAGACCCCATGAACTGCAACATGCCAAGCTTTCCTGTCCTTCATTATCTCCTGGAGCTTGCTCAAATTCACGTCCGTTGAGTCAGTGATGCCATCCAACCATCTCATCCTCTGTCACCCCCTTCTCCTCTTGCCCTCAGGCTTTTCCAGTACCAAGGTCTTTTCCAATGAGTAGGCTCTTCCCATCAGGGGGCCAAAATATTGCACAGTGATTAGGTCTGGTAGAAAGGAGAAAGAAAAAGACTAATAGAATGAAGGGGAGATATTTAAATGTAATACCTTCAAAAAATAATTATGCTTTTGAGAATCCAACACTATAGATGTTACATGTGTGCATAGGTACATGTAGTAAAATGTTAATTGTCTTAGTGGAACCTATCGATGAATGACAACCTAGATGATCATCAATGAAAGACTGGTTAAATGAATTTTGATACAGCCAAAGAATGTAATACTTTTCAGAGACTAATAGAATTTGGTTCATTTGCATATATTGATATAAAAAAGTTGAAGACAATATGCAAAATCATAGTGAAAATCACTGCATATAATATGTTATTTCAATTAGAGGTAGGTGTATTAAATTCTTAGGAGAGACTTGACACATTGCCACAAACTTGGTGGCTTAAAGCAACAGACATGTACTGTCTCCTAATTTTAGGAGCCAGAGGTTTGAAATCGGTGTCAGCAGGGTCACATTTCACGCAAAGACTCTAGAGAGTGGTTGCACATCTCTTTCACTTTCTGGTCATTTCAGGCTTGCTTGTTTGTGGTGACATTACTCCTGTTTGCCTCCACTTTTACATCTCCTTTTGCTTTGTGTATCTCTCATAAAGATACTTACCACCAGATTAGGTCTCAGCCAGACAACCTAGGACTATCTACTCACAAATATTTAATTTAATTATATCAACAAAGTTCTTTTTCCCAAATATGTTAACACTCAAAAGTTTTGGAATTTAGAAGTGATGATATCTTTTGGTGGGCCACCATTTGACCCACTGCAGGCAGTTTCTTAGGGTTTCCCAGGTGGCAGTAGTGGTCAGGAACCCACATGCCAATGCAGGAGACATAGAAGTCATGGGTTCAATCCCTGGGTCAGAAAGATCCCCTGGAGGAGGGCATGGCAACCCACTCCAGTATTCCTGCCTAGATAATCCCAAGGACAGAGGCTCATGGGGTCACAAAGAGTTGGGCATAATAAGCATAGCTGCAGCAGGCAGTTTCTTGTATTCATTTAAATATGTATATTCCCTGGTGGCACAGATGGTAAAGAATCCGCCTGCAATGCAGGAGACTGGGTTCAATCCCTGGGTCAGGAAGACCCGCTGGAGAAGGGAATGTCTGCTTACCCACTCCAGTAGAATTCCATGGACAGAGGAAACTGTTGGACTACAGTCCATGGGGTCACAGAGCCAGACAGAACTGGCCAACACTTATATATTATCTAAAAGGATATGCAAGAAATTACTGAAGTTTTGGCATTTTGTTTTTTGTTTTATTTTGTGTTGCCGCTCCCTTGCCAAACTGTTCATCCAGCATGGGAAAGAAAATGCTTTTTTATACATTAATTTATTGTCTGAACTTTACTTTTTACCATAATTGTTTCCATTTGCAATGAAATAAAATGTAATCTAAATCTTAAAGTGGTTGCAAAAAGCACTTGATTTAAAACTGATTCATTTATTAAGGAATGAATTAAACTGTTTTTAAATTAATTAAATTATTTAATTCAACTATTTAAACAATTTATTAATAATAAAATAACATGAAAATTTACTTTAAAAAACCCCTTGCTATGGTCTGAATGAATATTTGTCTCCCTCCGTAATTTTTTAGTTTAAAGTTTGATTTATTTCAGGGTCTTGTCTTCTCCTTATTTGTATTTAAATGGTAATCAAATAAAGGTAACAGTGGTATAGGGAATCTCCTATCATAAAGTGAATATACAAGTCTAGCACTGTTTTTAATTGACAACATTGCACTAATTGGCTCATTATGGTCCACAAGCTTATCTATGAACCAAAGCATGTAATACTCTGGCCAGTTTGGGCCATGTGCCCAGTGCTGTTGTGGCGGATAGAGAGGAAGTAGGAAGTAGGGTTACAGAATTAACTCCATCAGGTGAAGAAAACAAGAGTCTGAGCCAATTAAATTTAAAATAATAACACTATAGTTACACTAAATAAATTCATGACAGGTCCCTTAGTAAGGGGTAAATGTCATACAGACCCTTTGACTTAAAAACTATAGTCAATATTCTTTTCATCAATGAAATTAATATAGCAATGGGATAATATGTGAAAATAACAGTTAAAAATACTGAGACATAGAATCTTCTATTTTTGTTTTTATTTGACTGTAGCTAATTAAATTAGCAGCTTTCATTTTCACAGAGAACTGTTTAGTTTTTCCAGTCCTGAGCAACTTCACTTTCTCTTTTCACTTTCATGCATTGGAGAAGGAAATGGCAACCCAGTCCAGTGTTCTTGCCTGGAGAATCCCAGGGACAGAGGAGCCTGGTGGGCTGCCATCTATGGGGTCACACAGAGTCGGATATGACTGAAGTGACTTAGCTGTAGCAGCAGCAGCAGCAAGGACATCTAGGAATAGAAATGGAATATAAAAGAACAAAATTAAATGATCAGATTATAATTATAATACTGAAGTACTCCTTTAAGCACATACATTCGTGAACTAGTCAATTTCCCTTTGAAGTTTTCTGCCCACCCATCTTTCCCTCTGTTATCAGCATTGCTAACATCCTCATTCAATTTCCACCAGCTGTTCTGTGCATGTGTAATCATTTCATACCTTGGGGGTAAAGCTTGATCTTTTAACTGAAGGAATAATTAGGATTTCAAGTAGCTCTCTTTATTCAGTTAGAATCCTCTGGGTTCAGTCTGGCTTCCATCCTTTGTATGTTTATTGGTACTGGAATTTTGTAAGCTACAGAGAGATTTTGGATCTGATTTCTTCCCTCTTTCCTCACTTCTTCCACACTTCAACATAGAGCTCTTTCTTTCCACATTAACTTAAGCATGTGACAAATACTGTGTAAGACACCGAAACTGCTTTTAATGTGACCTAATTTTTTGTTCCACATGAGCTGGAAAATTTGACTTCTAAAAAGTAAATTATGTCTTTGAAGTAATGCTGATCCAATTTCCTAAAACATTTGTAATTTTTTAGAATATTTATATTATATATAATATATATATGAAAGTACAGCTAATTGAAGAACCAGATAAGAACTGTAGCTCTTGATTATTTTTCCATGAAAAATGCATAACTTCAGGGAAAAAGTACATTTTTTGATTCTTGTAAACAACAGCAATCAGGTAATTACTCCTGATGAATAAATATTATACATTTAAATGTTTTTAATTATTTATATGGATTGTGTTATCAGTATTATAAAGTTCTTGGTATGTTTTTCATGTCAGCTCCACTGAGAGACATCCTTTAATCAATTGTGACTCCTTTGAAATCTCTACCAAGTATGCAGTTTTTCTAAAATTGTTTAAAATTATTTATTCAGATTTGTTATTAGTGGAAAGAATGGCCAGGAGAGAGAAAGGAAAAATTTTCCTGCCTATTGGTATGATATGCTGAAATCTGTTGAGATATGGAAATTTTTTTAAACTACACATGCTTCCTCTAACCCAGACATATGATAATGATACAAAGCTCCTATGCCTTAAGAAATTCTATCTCTACCAGCTACTTTACTGCTAAAAATATATATTTCATTTCTCAAGTTTTTGACATGGTCAGAAGTTTGAGAACTCATTAAATCAGAAAAAAAGTGTTAAATCAAACTGTTTAACAATTAGTGAATAAAACATTCTGATTTTTTTTTTCTGTATTCACTACACATTTTCTTATGATATAGAGTAGCTTTCATTCAAACTTGGCATTCACCTTAAATCATGTACATGGATATTTTCAAGAAAATATCTGGGAATAAATTAGTTCTGTTAGAACAGTAAGCATTTTAAATTATCCTCTCATCAAAGTATGCCATAGTCATATTATAAAATTATTTGTTTGCTCAAAACCAGTATCTACCACACTAAGTTCTGGGAGTCTTGGAAAAGTATACATTTTGTGTTCCATCCTCAGCATAGTAGACACTCACTGAAATTTTTAAATGAAATAAGACATTTTAGAGTGAAAGATAGATTTTCACAATTTATTTGGATATTGTTTACACCACAGAGTATAATAATAGGTGTATTATGCAGAAATTTTGGGAACTTTACCAAAAGGACAACGTAACCTAAATATATATCTTTAAAACAGAGCCCACAAGGAGATAATAACCCAATGGAAATAGTAAGAATAAAATAACCAAAGATCAATAACATTGATCATGCATAACGTACATACAAAAGATCTTCAAAATATATACTAAGTCAATAATCTGGCACAACAACATAAAAAAAAGTGTTTCCAGAAATATTTATCAGTATATGGCAGAAACATATTCTTTTCCTCAAATTTAAGTTATTTTTATAGAAATTAAACATGAAAGCCACAATACTTACCTGATAGAGTTAATTTGTCAATACTTTAACATAATGAAAGATCATTTCCACTTAAATGTATGAGAATATATAAAAATATTTAATTAAAATATTATCATTTGTTATCACAGTTTTTCAAGCATGATGTCAGAAGCTTACTGCTAAGTCAAGGAAGAACTGTTTCTGTCATCAGAGTGGCAGTAAACAAGCAATACAAAATTACAGTTGTGTAAACAAGCTCGAGATGAATGATTCACACACTGTTTTCCTTTCATTGGCCCCTTCCCCAGGTCAAATGACCCTTTAGACCACCTACTCTCAATCTCACCACACACAGACACATAGTTCTTATGGTTTTCTTAGGTTTCCCGCTGGCCACACCAGCACACAAACTTGATTTTTTTATTTAAAATTACTGAAAAATGAAAAATAGAAGAAGCAACTAACAGAGAGAAAGAAAGGAAAAATCCAACACCTCATGTGTCCTTCTCCAAGATGCTGACAACCATTTACCTAACTCATGCAATGTTGCAAATTTAGTCTAAATCAATGGTAGGTGACTATAGAAAGAAACTCCAACACTATAGTGATTCTCAAAATGCTATTTCATTTTTCTTTGTAAATCAATAAAATTGACTCATTCCCAATAGAATGCTGCAACATTGGTATCTATGACTTGATATTTCTCAGCAATTTAGCACTTTAAACAAGACCACAGTTATATATAATCCTATGCATTCAACTCCGAAACTCTTCATCTTTAGTGATGTTTTCTGAAAAGCTAACTGAATCTTTGAACTAAAAATACTTGTTTTTTTTTTCTTTTTCATTTTACACTTTGTCTCCTACATTCATTTTTTCCCTTAAAATCTTTCTTCTCTTTTTACAAAGATGAATTGCTTATCATTTGCCTTAATTTGTACCTCTAACATTGAAGTTTAAACACAAAATGGAGCAATTTTACTTAAAGAACATGTATTTGGAAGCCAAATAAACATACATTTATTAGTACATTGTCTTGATTTAATAATGGATATGTTAAATTTCATTAGACTATGACTATGAACTGTTTTCAAGCTCACTGTACCATTATCACATTTAATAAAGCATTTTGCTTAGAATCCACAGATCTGTGTTTTATGGAAGGTATTTTAAAATACCCCATATCTGTTTTATAGCTATGAAGTAATCTTGCTAAGTTTTTAAATTGGTGCTTTCAAAATGCATTTTATCCTTAAAGTTAGAGAATCAGCAACAATTAGTTTATTTTACAAAGCTCTTTGAGTACTCTAAAGGATTTCCTCCAAAAGCAGACAAAACTAAAGGTGATAGTGAGTATATCCACATGTAAAGAAGGGACATCAAAAGAAAAAAAATCATAAAACAAAGATATCTCTAGACCAGAAGATGTTTCCTGTTTCCGATCTTAGATGTGTTAAAGTTTTACAGATCATTTTCCCCAAAATGTGTCTCATTTGGTATTTTTCCAAATCATATTTTGGAAGAGAAATAATTCAGACTTTATTAACTACAAAAATCAGATAGTTTGCACTACTTGTCACTCTCTCAGTAAATTTACAAATAATAAACAGTTTCTGTGGCTACCACTGAGAAAATGTGGTTTTTAAAAGATTCATGGAAAGAAAATGTGTTACAAAATGCCACATGACAAATTAGAAAAAAAGTAAGTGTACTAAAAGAGAGACAGTCTAAACCACCAATTTGGAGTGTCACAGGAGTCCATTCCTTTTGTAAAGGAACCTGACAAGCATTTCCTCAGAGACATAACTAGACAGAAAAATGGATGTTAAACAAAGAAAAATAAAGTCAATTAGAAGCAGGATAGAGAAAGCGAAGCTAGCCTAGTTGGGCCATTAATTTAGGGGGAAAAAAAAAGAAAAGCAAGGAGTATTAAGATAAATAAATAAATAAATATATATATATAATATTTATATCCAAAGTAGAAAAGTTATTTAATAATAATGCCAATATTTGAGATTAATGTTTAGAGTATTCAATATTTCATTTCATGAAAGGGAAAAACAAATATAAAAGGGAATTGATTGTTCAAAACCCTTTGAAATTATCAGTTTTATTCCATTATTGAGGAACCTCAGAAACTAGTTTAACCTCAGAAGCTAGTTTAATGAGAGAAAGGTACAGAGTTGTGCTTTGGGTCTTCTCTAGATAGTTTTTACTAAATATATAGATTATCATTTATATGACAATACATGTCTACATGTTAATTTTCAGCTACATGAGTTAATATGGAGACATATGAAGGTAGGACATTAATTTAAAAATCATGTATTTTATCCAAAAGGAGAATAATATGTATAATAATTTGGGAGGCAGGAGCTGCCTACTATCTATAATTTTAAATTGAATTAAGTCATCTGTGTATGCTGTACTTATTTAAATAAATAAATTTTACACTTTCCCAATATTAACATAACTCATGCCTATAAAGAAAAACTAGAGAACATGAGAAACATTTAAAATTTTTAAAAATTATTACCCAAAGAAAATAACTCATAAAAAGATAATCTGTTTGTCTAGTCTCTTTTTATTTATGTAGTTCATTATTGTTCTTTTTTTTTGGCTTTGTTCTAATATTGTTTTTCTTTTTCTACTGGCTATCATGTATAACTAGTTTTTTTTTCTTTTCACTAAAAAACTTCTATCATAAACATTTTTATATTAGTATAAATGAGCATAGAGAGCACTTTCAGTCATAATATAATCATGTGAAAAATTCTATTTTCTAATATTCTAATTATACTTATTCTTTTGTTTATATATTTTACTTAATAATTAAATAAGATTTTAGTTTGGTATAAAACTCTGTTTAGCTTAAAATAGACTATAATAGCTATAAAATGTGTTACGTAAGCCTCATGTAATCACAAAAAAGCCTGTAGTAGAATCACAAAAGTAATGCTATAAAAACTGTCAAATAATAAAGGAAGACAGCAAAAGAGTAAAAAGAATGTGCAAAGTAGAAAACAAATAGGAGCACAATGACAGAATAACTTTTAATCTAAAGAGCATTTCACAGAGATACATTATAATCAAGCTCTTGAAAATCAAAACGAAGATTTGTAAGCGGCAAGAGAAAAGTGAATTGCCACACGCAAGGTCACATACAAAGTGAATTGTCACATAAATCCATAGGATGTCACCAGGTGTCTCAGCAGAATCCTTACAGGCCTGAAGATGATATATTCAAAGTGCTTGAAGAAAAAAGACTGCCAGCCACAAATACTTTGCCCAAAAAAGCCATCATCCAGAAAAGAAGAGAGGGAAAGACTTTCCCAGACATAAACCTATGGCTGATTCATATTGATGTTTGGTAGAAGCCAACACAATACTGTAAAGCAATTATCCTTCAATCAAATATAAATAATAAAAAAAACTTTCCCAGACTAAAAAGAAAAAAAGCAAAGACGATTCATCACCACTAAACCTGCCTTATAAAATATGCTAAAGCTATTTCTTCAAGCTCAAATGAAAGGAAGCTAGTTAATAACATGAAGATGAATATAAATATAATACTTGCTGGTTTTATTAAGTGTATGGTCAAAATCAGAATACTCTAACACTGTAATGGTGGTGTATAAATCACCCACTTGACCTTGAAGGATACACAGAGGCTGAAAATGAAGGGATGGAAAAAATATTCCATGCAACTGGAACCAAAAGAAAGCAGTATTTACATTTATATCAGACCGAGTTTAGACCTTAAGTCAAAACTGTAACAAAAAAGACAAAAAATTATTACATAATAATTTAAACACTTACTAATTCAAGAAGATATTATAATTGTAAATATACACCTGGGTGTTTGAGAGAGAAGTCAAGAATAACTCCAAGATTTCAGCAAATGTAAAAAAGGGGATAACATTCACTGAGATACAGACTAGTAAAAGCAGAATTTTCCAGGGAAGGGTGGGTTGGAGTGGGGATTGGACGGCAAGATCAGGAGTTCGGTTCAAAAATAAGCTATAAATTAGGCATCCAAGAGAAGATTTAAGGTAAGCATTTGGATACATGAATCTGAAATTCAGGAAACGTGTGGACTGGAAATATAAATGTGAGAGTCACTGGAATATAAATAGCTTTTAAAACTCTGAGATCATCAAAGAAGTGATGATAGATAGGGGAGAATTCTAAAGACCATGCTCTGGGGACACTCCAGTGTTAAGCAGTTGGGCAGGAAAAAGAGACTAAGTAGAAGATCATCTAAAGAAACCACTGTTACTCTTACTTAGAAGAGAGAATGAGAAATGGATACAGACCACTCTTTGTGGGGATATTACTGAAGGGGACTCAGGAAATGATGCAGAAATTTGTGGGCAAATTTTTGAGAAGAGTAGTTTTCAGTTTGTTTAAGATTTTGAAAACAATAGCATGTCTGCATGCACAGGAGAATGATTTGTTAGAAGAAAAGCCCATTACTTAAGAGAGAGTAAAGAAGTGATGAGTAACACCGTGGAGGCAGAGTTGAGCAGATGAGATGTGGTCCCCAGATGGGGAGCTGATTTAGAAAGGAGCAGAGCTGGACACGGAGAAGGCAATGGCAACTCACTCCAGTACTCTTGCCTGGAAAATCCCATGGACAGAGGAGCCTGGTAGGCTGCAGTCCATGGGGTTGCTAAGAGTCAGATATGACTATGCAACTTCACTTTTACTTTTCACTTTCATGCATCGGAGAAGGAAATGGCAACCTACTCCAGAGCTCTTGTCTGGAGAATCCCAGGGACGCGGGAGCCTGATGGGCTGCCATCTATGGGGTCACACAGAGTCAGACACGACTGAAGTGACTTAGCATCAGAGTTGGACACGACTTAGCAACTGAACAGTGATGGAGCATTCTCCTATATTAACGGGCAGAAAAGTCAGAACATATGCTAGAAGGAGGGTAAATGTGTCACTGGGAGCTTGGGAAGTTGGTTTCTGGTTGCTTTTATTTCCTCACTAAAATATTTGTGGATAACATCATCAGCTAAAAGTGAGAATAAGAAAAGAGTTGTTTTGGGTTTGAGGTTTGTGGCCACAATTTAAAGTTAGTATCAATACAATCTACTTGGCTGAGAGATTTAATCCGGCTTTCTTCTGCAACTTGTATTATTTATATTTTACAAATTAATGTTAAGCCATACTTCTTTTCAGGATTTTTTCAAAGTGGTTTTAAAATGGATCTCCTTCATCTGTTCTCTCAATTCAGTTGATGCTGTGAGCTGACTTTATGATGTTTATAGCTCCGTAACAGCTTTCTTTTTGAGGTTAACAATCAGAATAGCATCTTGTTCCTTCAAATTTTACAAAGAAAGGTAGGGATTGGCAAGATGACTAGAAAATATCCAGAAAGGGCTTGCCATACTTGCAATAGAAATATTTATTTCTTAGTTGACTCCTTAATTCAGTGTTTCTGTGGCTGTGTATGGGACAGGGATATGTCATAAGTATATGACATTTGTATGTAATTGCATGTGTTCATGGGTACAATTTTAAAAATCTATGTATCTATATAATTTTACTATGTAGAATCATTCTAGAACTAAATGAATTCCTACTTTGGCTGGAAGTATACTGACCTCTGGAGTGTAGGTGAGGCATAGTATTTCTCTAGTGGAAAACCAAGACCAAGGCAGTCTTTCTTCTATTCTGGTAACCGTCTAATTGCCACAAATTGAATCAAGGAAAGCTCCTTCAAAGTATATGACTTTAAATAGGGACTAAGCTCATGAGGCATGGGAAAAAGACATCATTTGCTGTTTGTTGATTTGCTCCTAACTTTTATAAAAATTAAATTTAGGAGTTGAACTTTTCTTCCTTTAACTTTAAAATACTGAGGTAGTTTGAGGAAAATATGGTCAAAACTTAAATTTGTGCCAAATGTTAATATTTATTTTATCCAAGGGAGTTTTCTTAGCCAATATTTAAAGAGAACATGTGGTTCTTTGTGTGGAAAATACTTAATTTATGTATTTAGAAATTTGAAAATAATAACAACAAAAGTAATCTATCAATCGTGTATTTCTAAGTGCTCAGGCAAAAAAAAAAAAAACAAACCATAAATAGTTTTACTTTCTTAAATTTTATCCAGCAGTTTTAAAATTCAGTGTTACATTTAATTTTGGCATTATTTGTTTTACCATTTCTTACTCATTAATTTTTTTAGTTGTTTTACTTTCCTTACCTTATTTATTCATTCAAAAAAAGTAATGATAACATTATTTTGTTTGTAATGAAAAGCTAAGTTATAAGTAAGTAAGTAAGTAAAGTCACTCAGTCGTGTCTGACTCTTTGTGACCCCGTAGACTGCAGCCCACCAGGCTCCTCAGTCCATGGGATTCTCCAGGCAATAATACTGGAGTGGGTTGCCATTTCCTTCTCCAGGGGATCTTCCTGACCCAGGGATTGAACCCGGGTCTCCCTCATTGGAGGCAGACGCTTTAACCTCTGAGCCACATTTTTAATACTTAAATTATTAAATATGAAAATTTATTCACTCATAATGAAAGTCCAGGTTGCAGATAGTATATAGATTATTATCAAACCAAGTATTTCAAGTTTTCAAGTTAAACTTTCATAAAATGCAAATTAGAATCATAAGGTTTTCTACAACAATTTTTTCCCTTGTTTTGTTTAGCTTTTCATTTTAAACATGAAATTTTTCATCTCCAAATGTGCAGAGCTGAGAGAGTCTTATGATTAGTAAAATCATTTTTATCCCAACTCCATAGTAGGTTGCCATTGCCTTCTCCAATAGTAGAAAGAAGTCAACTCAGGTAAGATTTTTAAAATATTAAGTACATGCTTAGATTAGGTTAATTATATTAAATGTATTTTTTTCCCCCTTTGTTAAATTTACAGTTTTTTCCCGGTGCTGGGTCTTCATTGCTATGCAGGCTTTCTCTAATTGCGCCGAGCAGGGGCTACTCAATGCTCATTGAGATGTGTGGGCTTCTCATTTCGGTAGTTTTCTTGTTGTAGCGCACTGGCTCCAGGGCGCATGCGCTTCAGTAGCTGCAGTGCATCGGCTCAGCAGTTCAGCTTCCAGGCTGTAGAGCACAGGCTCAATAGTTGTGGCACATGGGCTTATTTGCTCCAGGGCATGTGGAAGCTTTCCAGATCAGAGACTGAACGCGTGTCTCCTGCATTGGCAGGTGGATTCTTTACCACTGAGCTACCAAGGAAGCCCTAAATGTATTCTTGGAAACAACATTTTAAACATGTGGAAATGAAATTTTATATACTGGGAACACCTTCAAAGAAGTATATATGCTTAAGAAAATTTGAAATAGGTAAAACCTCTCCAATGTCCTCTGGATAAGAGATCAATATGGATTTAGGAAATTTACCTCCTTTATTTGAAGGGAATTTGGTAAAATAGTTTTAGATTCTAGCATATATTTTTTTAATAATGAGTATGCTCTGATGCTGGGAGGGACTGGGGACAGGAGGAGAAGGGGACGACAGGGGGTGAGATGGCTGGATGGCATCACCGACTCAGTGGACCTAAGTCTGAGTGAACTCCGGGAGTTGGTGATGGACAGGGAGGCCTGGCGTGCTGCGATTCATGGGGTCACAAAGAGTCAAACACGACTGAGCGACTGAACTGAACTGATGCCTATTTATTAAGGCATACAAATATTAAGGCAAGAAATGAATATTGCTGTGTATTAAAGTAATGCATATTACTTCAGTGCATTAAATGCAAAAGGGCTTAAGAGAAACACATAAGCAAATATACAATTTGGGGGAAAGGTAATAGCAAATGATAATGACAGAAAATAGTTTAGGAATAAGTATGATAGTCATGCATAACAAGAGTGTAGAGTTGACTCATCAAGATTCAGTGCTCATTCTACATTCTGCTACCATGTTATGAACATTTTCCTTGACCACTTCTTTCTGCATAAGATGGTGCTGCAATTAATGCTAAAATCCATAAAGGCAGTCTAAAGTGCATTAAGAAAAGAGTAAAGAAAGAAAGAAAGAAAATGCTCACACATTATTTACATTAATAAATGCAGGTTAGTGACTAAATTGATCAGTTTTTAAATATTTTATTTCAAGAATTTTAATTTAGAACATAAACTTTTATTTAAAATTGTATTCACTTTCACAAGCAATTTAAGGAACATCATTTTGTTCTTTAGAAAATAGAAAGTATTAGTTGCTTAGAAATGTCCAACTCTTTGAGACCTCTTAGACAGTAGCCTGCCAAGTTCTTCTGTCCAAGGAATTCTCCAAGCAAGAATACTTGAGTGGGTTGCCATTCTCTTCTCCAGGGATTGAACCCAGGTCTCCTGCATTACACACAGATTCTTTGCCATCTGAGTCACCATTTTAAGCATTGAATTCTTAGAATTTTGATGTGCTATCATAAGTATAAATAATTTAAATAGAAAAGATATCAATAGTTTGGTGTAAATACTAGAAATCGTATTTGAAAAAAAAAAGTTAAAGGGTTATTATTTGCATTTTCATGATAAGACTCTTCTCTTTAATTAGCCCTAGTGATCTATCTGCTTCAAAGTGATTAAAATTATTAGAGTAAGAGTTTAAAAGGAAGATAAGACACTAATATTCAGCTTGCTGTTGTTTAGTCACTAAGTTGTGTCCAACTCTTTGCGTTCCCGTGAACTGCACCACACAGGCTTTCCTGTCCTCCGCCATCTCCCATTAGGCTCCTCTGTCCATGGGATTTCCCAGGCAAGAATATTAGAGTGGGTTTCCATTTCCTTCTCCAAGGGATCTTCCTGACCCAAGGATCAAACCTGGGTCTCCTATTTGGCAGACATATTCTTTACCACTGATCCACCTGGGAAGCAGTACTCAGATTATGATATTACAAATTTGAATTGTCAGGAGGGTAACCTGATTTGAAAACCAAGAATGACTGAGGAAGAAATGAGTTTTTAAATGTTTTTACCTCCCATTTTAACCATTCACGACTCAAACTCTGTGAACTAGATAATAGCAAGAAGCCCTAGGCTGATAGGAAGAAATAAACAGACCCTAAAATCCTGGACATCACAGGGCAAATACCAGGAGAGGAAGCTGTCAGATTTCTGTCCTAATTTCTCCTCTCTCTTTGGCCTTCAGAAGTAGGTGTGGTCAATTAGTTGATAAGGAAATTAAGGTTGAGGAGGAGCTCTTGTCCAGTACTCCATCCGGGACACTTGGAGAAGTCTAACTGCACAAAGCCTGTGCCTCCATGAAGTGGAGCAGTATGACTAAGGCAAGAAGAAAATGTGCCACCAGCAAATAGAGTCTGGAATGATCTCTCAAGCTTCTCTTGATTCTTACGTGGCAAGAACGAGTGGACTGTGATAGAGTGGACTGACTTGACCAAGGATCCAGACATAAGAGGTGGCAGGAAGTCTGTGAAGCAACAAGGGCTGAGTAAGCAGAGAACTGTTGATTGAGCAAAGAAAAATTGCATTTTGTGTTCATCAACCCCAGATGTCAGCAGCAAATGCCAACAGAAAATCCTTAGAAATGATCAAGCCAACCAAATACTACAGCAGACATGGAACACCCACTCTGCAGTGGTCTGAAAACCAGTAAGTATATGATGGATCCAAAGACTTCTCTTTTCCCTTGTCTGTTCACAAAAGCCCCCAGTTGGCTCCTTCCCCAAATTCAGCCTAACACCATCTTTAAGACTATCAAGTGCATGGGAAGAGCGGAAACAAAAGAGCCAAGCAGTCATTTTCCAGCAACCAAGTATTTTCTTAAAAGATTGTTACAATTACTGGAGTGGATTAAGTTTTAAACCAACTTGGACTAAATGTAGCTTTCTATTTCCAACTAATCATAAGGGAAGATGAAGAACAGAACTGTTGTAGACAAAATAAAGCAGAGAAACTGTTTTGTTGTTGTTGTTGTTGTTGTTGCTGTTGTTCCTCTGATCAAAGTGTGAGCAACAGTGGCATCTCTGTAACATCAATTCAAGTGGACGAAAAAAAAAGGAAAAAAAAATGTTGATGTTGCAAAGGTTAAAGATCAGTGAACTACTCTAAATTTGAAAGAAGAACTAAGGGTAACAAATTTCAGTTTCCTTGCTGATACTGAACACTTTTAAGCATTTTACATAACCCAGTTACCACTGTACACTTAAGGCTAAGAAAGTTTAAGTGACATACTTGGTCACAAGCTTTGAGGTATTGACCTTGATGATCTTCTTATAAACTGTTCTGCTAGGATATTATGTGGTACCAATCAGTAAGTTTATATTCATATTCGAATTGTTATATCATATTATTATTTGGGTAGATGTATAATTCAAGATCCAGGTTTAGTTATTTAAGGAATATTTTAACTTATGGAGTATTTTTCTGCAATAAAGTTTATGGTAGAATATAGCATCTCTGCTTATTATATGATTTAGAATAAGTAGATGAGTACAGGCATGAGAAACTGTAATTGTTAGGAAAATAGGTCTATAATTATTTTAAGCCAAAAGGACTATAATACTTTTATGAAAGTGAAAGTTGCTCAGCCGTGTCCGACTCTTTGCGAGCCCATGGATTATACAGTCCGTGGAATTCTCCAGGCCAGAATACTGGAATGGATAGCCTTTCCCTTCTCCAGGGAATCTTACCAACCAGGGATCAAACCCAGGTCTCCAATATTGCAGGCAGATCCTCTACCAGCTGATAAAACTTTTATAAAATTATATAAAACAATAAATATAATTTTCTCTCTCCAAAAGTTGAAACAACTATATTGGAAGAGGAATGAACAGAATTTATCTGGAAGATCTTTAACTCACTAGACTATTAGGAAGATAACCCGTAAGTACACCAAAATTGTAATAGTATAAATCTAATACCCAGTCTTCATGGTGGAAATGAATTTAATGCCTATTGCCTTTCATCTATGCTAATAGATTTCAGTTCAGTTCAGTTCAATTGCCCAGTCGTGTCTGACTCTTTGTGACCCCATGAATTGCAGCACGCCAGGCCTCCCTGTCCATCACCAACTCCTGGATTTAAGATCTCACAAAATAGCTCTTGAAATAGTATTCATTTATTGAATCCTATCTCACCTTTAAAAGAATCTTAAGTGGCCTTGCCAACACATTTCTATTGTTAGGTTGTTGTGTTAGTTGCTCGGCTGTGTCCGACTCTGAGACCCTATAGACTTTAGACCGCCAGGCTCCTCTGTCCATGGGATTTCCTAGGCAAGAATACTGGAGTGGATTGCCATTTCCTTCTCCAGGGGATGTTCCCTAGACCTGGGTCTCCTGCATTGCAGGCAGATTCTTTACCATTTGAACAATCAGGAAATAGTGGCTTATTGTTGGAGGGGGTCCCTATTTTACAGTATAATTTATTTGTTACTATTATTGACTGCCTCATAATAAAATGTGTGTGTACTGGTGTATGCACACACATAGCTTTAAAACAGTAGGCACCCAATGAAAGTATAATATAATAACAACTATAGTAGCTATGATGACAGAGAGTGAGATGGTTGGATGGCATCATTGACTCAATGGACATGAGTTTGAGCAAGCTCCAGGAGATGGTGAAGGACAGGGAAGACTGGCATGCTGCAGTCCATGGGGTTGCAGAGTCAGACATAACTGAGAGACTGAACAACAAACAGCTGGAATACATATGTTTAGGAGAAAATAAAAATTATGTGTTTAGCTAAATTTATGGATGAAGAAGAATCCAAGCAAATTTTAAACTGGCCGTAGCATTCAGAGCGATCTAGACATTTGTTGTTGTTGAGTCACTAAGTCATGTCTGACTCTTTTGCAACCCCATGCATTAAAGCCTGCCAGGCTTCTCTGTCCGTGAGATTTTTCAGGCAAGAATCCTGGAGTGGGTTGCCATTTTCTCCTCCAAGGGGTCTTCCCAGCCCAGGAATCAAACCCAAGTCTTCTGCATCGGCAAACAGTTTCTTTATCACTGAGCGATCAGAGTAGCCCCGATCTGGGCATAGGTCAATATGACCAGGAAGAGTGAATGACTTCAGTTGAAAGAGTGCCTCCTGCAAATTTTCTACTAATTTTAATTGTATTCAATGTGTATACTATACTTCTTTACTGTCTGAGCCAGAAAGGAAGCCTGATACTAGGCTACTGTTATTGAATTCTTTCAAATCTAAAATGGTAAGGCACAAACTGAATTATTCAATTTTTTATTCAATTTTGAACAAGTTGTTCCATTTGCTCAATTATTCTAAATGTTCAGTTATTTTGAACTGAATGTTCACTTTGTCTTATAGAAAAGTTACATACAAGGTTGAGATTTCTCAAAGCCAGGGATTTTGGAAATTAAGTCATCTGAAAACAAGTTGGAAGCATATTATGAAAGCTATGCTTTTCCCGAAGAAAAATATTTAGTAAAATAACTGGAATAAATAAAATAATATTAGGAAAAACCTATTATCTATCCTAGAAAAATAACTCATAGTTTATTAAACAAGGTTATTTTCCAATTCAGGTATACTTATTTATTCTCTAATTCTTTCATAAAAGTAAAGAGACCTGATTTAGGATGAAAGAGAATTTGTAATGAAATATTGTTTCTACTCTAATTTGAACTCTAATGTAATTAGAAAGTCAAGTGTAACATTTTTTGAATTGATATTCTGGAAATTAAATTCAAGTTCTGATGTCTTCACTGGGTGGCCTTGAGAAAATAACGTAGCCTTCTGTTTGTTCCAAAGTCAGCAAAACCAAGGTGTTAGATTACCACCAAAGTTGCTCCTGACATTCAATTTCTATAATTTTAGGGCATCCGAAGTCTGGTAAAATGGACAATTCTAGCTGAATTACTTAACAGTGAAATCAGCTGCGTAAGAAAGGATTTTATGAAAGACGGTCTCAATCTTTTTATAGTTTGCTTATGGTAGAAGGTGTAAGTTAACAGTGAATCAGCACATTTCAATTTAATCTTCTCAGGCAAAAATTGGAGATAAAGTACCAATTTTTTTTTCCATTTTATTTATTGGAACTCCACCCAGATATACTTTGCAACCACACAACTCCATGGCCGTGTAGAGAGCAGCTGGTGATGGGAACAGCATAGGGGCTGTTGCCTAGTCCTTCAAGTAACAATCTGACATATTGCATATATGTTGAGTCTCAACTTTGCTGTGATTATGCTCCACTTTAATATTTAAATGGAAAAAAAAAACTGAGACAATTTTTTTCCCTCACACAGATACACACATATTCACACAACTGTGTATTCTATGATTTCAAATTCTGCTGGAGGAATAGAGCCATTTTGGTTAAAGATCATGAATCTTTCCGTTTACCATCATCATAAATAAGATAAATATTACTCCAACAGATGAAAAAAGAAAACAGAATTAAATATATTTATGTTTATTTTATTATTATTACATCATGCACGATATAGTTCAGTTCAGTTCAGTCGCTCAGTTGTGTCCGACTCTTTGCAACCCCACGGATTGCAGCACGCCAGGCTTCCCTGTCCATCACCAACTCATATGTCACCAAGACATCATAGTTTGAGTCTTTGAGAGAGGCTTCAGTCATTTATTGAGAATTTACATCAGCCTGTCCTCAGCCTTGGGAAGAGAGCAAGGTAGCAATGGCCTCTGCTATCAAAAACTGCACTAAGAGAGACACACATATTAACAAAAAAGCAAATGACAGATCAGAAAAGTGATGAAGATGAAAGTGAAAGAAAGCTTGAACCAAATTGATATAAATGCTAAAGGAATTTAGAGTTTCACAAACTCAAAGCATCTAGGAAGCAATCTGACTTCAAGTGTGATTTGGTTCAAGGCTGAGGCCATGTGACCTGGAGTTGAGTTTTCTTATTCTATTTCTTAGCTCTGGTTTCTCAGATGCTTGTTCTGGCTTTTCCCTTCATTACTACAAGACAGTTGCCAAAAAATCCCAGTGGGTAAAAGAGTTTCTCCCCCTTCACTGTTGCTGCTGCTGCTAAGTCACATCAGTCGTGTCCGACTCTGTGCGACCCCATAGACAGCAGCCCACCAGGCTCCCCCGTCCCTGGGATTCTCCAGGCAAGAACACTGGAATGGGTTGCCATTTCCTTCTCCAATGCAGGAAAGTGAAAAGTGAAGGTGAAAGTGAAGTCATGTCCGACTCTTAGTGACCCCATGGACTGCAGCCTCCAGGCTCCTCCGTCCATGGGATTTTCCAGGCAAGAGTACTGGAGTGGTGTGCCATTGCCTTCTCCGCCTTCACTGTTAAAAAAATGTTTCGATTGGCTCTCAGTCTCCCACATTTAAATGTGCCCACTGGAATCAACCACTGTGGATCTGGTGAATTCAGTACCAAACAAATGATTGAAAATGAAAGAAGAGTATTATTCCAAAAGAAATTTCTGGAATTGCTATACAGAAAAGATTAATGTCAAGTGACCAAGAAAAAAAAAAGCAAATGTCCCACTTGAAAAGCAAAATGATTAAGAGACAAGGCCCTAAATCAGGCTGTCTGGTTTTAAATCCTCGTTCAAGTTTGGAAATATTTCCATGTCTTTAAGTCTCTTTGTATGAGTTGAATGATGATAATAATAGTGTCAGTAGCCTAACATCATGTGAAGATTTGATGACAATCTGTTAAAGAGCTAGCACAGGCATAGTATGTAGTATGCAGTTTATCAATGTCAACTAATTATTGATTTAGTTTTCTATTTTCCTTTTCTACAGCATGAACTCTGCTGTTTATCACTTTTGATGAAAGTTAAGTTCAATTATTGAATTTTAATTCCCTTACCATATTTCCTTATCTCAGAAACCCCTACTGTTTTGCAATCTCTTTCTTTTGAGGTTTTGAGGGCTCATTCTTTTGTCCTGACTGTAGAGGGTGTATATTCCTAGACAGCTGATCTTTTTTCTTTTTTTTCTCATTCCACTGGAGGTGATTGGGTTCAGTGTGCTCTATAAGGAATGTCCTTAAAGTGATTGTGATGTCTTGACATTCCATTGTGTCTGTACATTTTAAAATCAGCAATTATTGCAAAGGAAATCTGCATTGTTCATGACAATTGCACCTCAACCTTATCCTTCCATCTCAGCCTTAGCCTGATTACATTATGACTGTTGCCTAACCTTTCATAAAGGTTGTATCTGTTTAGGTTGTATCGGTTGCTGCTGCTGCTGCTTCTGCAATAGTAAAAAGCAACCCCAAAATATGATGGCTCTCAACAATATATATTTTTAAGTTTCACATTATATAATTACTTGGCTCTGATTAAATCCACACAGTCTTCATGTTGGGAAACTGCTGAGCTTGCAGCAAAAGAAAGGTAAAACAATGAAATATCTTTTAAAGTTTATTTTCAAAAGTGGTACCCATTAATTCTGCTCACATTTCATTAGTAAAATGAATCATATAGGTAAATCTGTCAATAGAGAAGGAATTTATAAACCTCCCATAGAGAAAACAATGAATATTTGAACAAGAGTAAAAGAATGAAGTCTACCACAGCAAGCAACATTTTTCCCCTTTCTATTTTTTTTTGAGACAAAAACTTTCAAATTATGAGAATAATTTAGAGTTTTTTTCTATCTAAATGCCATAATACTTCTTTTATTGTGATTCAATTCATGCCTCTGTGGTTGACAATTACTCAGTTGGTCAGCTTAATTATTTACTTGATGTGGGATCCTATGGTTGACTCAGTCCAGAGTATGCCCTTTTCTTTGTCACTCAGTGGCTCTTAAAATATGAGATATAGATGCTTGGGGGTCCTCAAATCCCTTTATAAGATCAAAACTATTTTCATAATAATTCTAAGACACACATTGTATCACTGTGCTGACAACATTTGCATTAATGGCATAAAAGCAAAGATGGGTAAAAACTACTGAGTTTATGGTGGGCATTTTATTACCAACCATGGCACTTTATTTTCAATCAGTTTTTTCTGTGTTCATGGGATGAGATGACCTCCCACTCCACCATCTTGATCTCCTGGGGTAACTTGTTTTGGATCACACAATTGGTATCAAATTTCAGACCAGAAAGTTGTGTTCTGACACCAGTTCAAAAGCTAGTTCATTTCTAGCCCAGCATTATGCTTTCACAGAGATGATTTTTGGTACCATGCTCTCCACTACGTTCAAGCTCCTCAAATATTTAGATTTTGATACCTCAGAGCAGTGATTCTGCCTGCCAAAGGCTAACTTAGCTTTAGTCATGTTGCCACATTTAACAAGAGGGTCATTCCGCTATCTGTATTGGAATGCACTACTATTTTGTTATTATTTAAGAAAAAAGTATAAAAATAAATAAATGTGCTATAACTAGTGATTAAAATCATTGGCTCATAAAGTTCGTTCATTTGTGGTAAAGATGGAAGTCTCTTGCTCTGTTCAGTCTGCAACATCCAGTAGCATGCTCACTGTGTTCAACAAGTATTCTATCCATTCTTATGAAGTTGAATTGACCAAAAATGAAGTAAAGTGAAGTGAAGAGATTATGAAGTGCACTGAATTCAACTGAATTAAAAAGTGAGGTGCTCACATTGTGATAACTCTATGAGGCCACTAGGAGGAGATGCAATTCAGAACATTAAATTATTTCCGGGAAACCACAACGACAACTTTTCTCCAACCCTAAGTCTTATTGACAAAATTTAAACCAGTGTTACACTTAGCATTCCAAAAGAAGGTGAGAATATGCAATCATCAAAAATCTTTCTTTTACTAGATTAGGTAAAAAATAATGTACTGTTTATTTGGAATAAAAATAATGTCAGATTTGAGTCAGTACAGTAGGTTTATTGAAGGGGTGAGGGATAGTCTGGGAAAAGACCTTGAGAATGTCCTGCTATCCAAGAAAGATAACTGTCTTTCTTTTTACAATATTCTCCAATGATGGGAAAAACCTATCCTGGTCTGAATTCCACATAACAAAGAAACAAACAAACCCTGCCTGTTATTAATCTTAAAGTGATATATACAACACAGATGGTGGTAATGAAAGATGCAGTTGGATGCTTCTCTATAATTGAAAAGTCTTAAACTGTGTAATTGTTGTACTATTTCACCTCATCCCCTTCTGTCATTTTAATAATATATCGAAGACAAACAAAGAAATGCCTATAATAAATTACTATGAGAGTATACTTAATTTTCTCAAGCACAAATCTGATGAAAATGGAACTTTAATGATTCTGATTCTGCCTGTTCAGTCTTTCATGGAACCATTACATCAACAAAGCCAGCTGTTTTAAGTTTCATTAGGAGCCAGTATTAAAAATAAAGTAAATATTAAGTCTGAGCCTAATTCTATTTTACAAATATTGTCGTTGATTTTTAAAAATACTTTCCTTGATTTATCTTTTTAATTTAACTTCTTCTACTAGATTGTAAAATAGTTTTATTCCTCATTTCATATGTTAAATAATATGTTTCTCCCTGGAAGTAAGATTCTTTGAACATCCCTTTCTACTTTACTCACCACCTCTGCTCTTCAAGGACTCCAAGATATTTCACAGAAGAATTATGGTAGAACTAAAGAGTGATTTTACATAAATTACTCAAGTATTTTATAAAACCTTTATGTAAAGTTTCACTGCTTTGGTATGATCCTCGGAATTCAGATGGTTCAGGAGATTGGGTGAATGGAGATGTATGCTCTTACCAAATCAGATTTCAAAACAGAAAGGGTGAGTAGACTTTCTCGAAAGTTAGTTTATATGCAAAATAATGAAGAGAATGTGGAAGACATACATCCTTATTACAGATTTAAAATCCTGTACTTGGGAAAGTTAAGAAATATCCTCCAAGTCTCCCTCTTAGTGATCAGCAAAGCTAACATTCAAACAATTTTCTGTCTCCTGACTAATGGCTTGTATTGGTTTCTCTACTATGCTCACTCCTCAGTGGTCTTTATAGTCTCCAAAGGTTATCTTAACCCATTAGCTTTGATACTACCTGTCTACAAGCAGTAGTGGAGTCCCTTCTAGGTGGCAAATATAGCTCTCAAAGGCAAATGATTCCATTTTTCTCAAAGCATCTTCTAAATTCTTTTCCTAGCTCTGGTCTCTGAAGACTACAAATTCCCTTTGCATATCACTCACTCATAAAATGAGTCATCCAGTTTAATTGGGAGTAGTTACTTCATCCCTATTTTTTTAGCTGCCTTCAAACTCTTTGTTATTATAAAAATGACACAGGAAAAGAAAATTTTTTAAAATATGTTCATTATTTTTTAGAAGGCTTACAGTTAAATTTATTTGATAAACACCTTGAAAATTATTTTATTCTTAAAAATTGTTTGATATTTGGTAAGTTTGAAATTAGAATTAATTTATTTGCAGCTTGTCCCTGAAGAGAATTTAATCTTTTTGCATACATATAAGCAAGCCCATAGAAGATACAGCAACAATGGTGACTCATATAAACATACAGGAGTCCAAAAATGTAAAATTAGTTCATTCTGTATTATGCACACTGTCTTGATTAAAATCAGGCAAATCAAGAAATTATCAATTAAAAGAAATACTTTCGAGGCACCTGAAATCATCAACAGTAATTTCTTGGGAACTCGAAAATGTTCTAATTTTCTAAAAACTTGTTACTGTTTTCTATGAACTCTGTTCTGCCAATTCTTTAAAAAAAATTTTTTTAAGCCACTAATTCCCTGTACCAAATACCCTCCTGCTTGAATTATCTAGAATAATTTCTTTTTTCCTGAACAAATCCTCACTGTTAAAAATCTGCTTTGCTGTTTGTAACTGAAACCATATACTGAATCACAACCTGACAAATATATATTTAATATGTAATTACATAAACATATTCTTTATAAATAAATGGAAAGTTGTAGTGGGTGGACACATGAAAAAAAGTCGAATAAATGGACTCACCAATTTATTTTGATCATTTTTGTTTTATCATCATCTAAATTAAAGAGCTTTCTTCAAGCCAAAATAAGAGGAAATCAGAAAGTATTATAATTCTCATGATTTTAATTTATAATACTTCAATTTTAATTATTTCAAAAGTCCATGGATTGCTAAAATGCTGCATAACAATTACATTCAAGCAAAGAACAAATTTAATTTGTTACCTGAAGTCATCTAAAGGCAGTACTATATACTCATTAATTTCTTTCTAAGTAGTATTATTTCCATGTGCTTATAAAATGAAATTACATAATTTCAGTGAGAAACACATTTCCAACATCACAGTCTAAGATTTGGAAAATTTTTATTTAAACTAGGTCATACTGGCTACTATAAATGAAATAGATTCATCTTTATTCCCATCCAATATGATCCCAAGTGGAAATATTATCAAATCTTTATTATTTTTCCATCCCTTTATCAAGTATATTCACTATATACTTGGATTTTTCTTCTAAATATTTCTTAAGGTATTTTCATAGTGTCTATTAATTGACTTCTCTGCCAATAGCTTCTTTTTTATTTTCCTTGTATACCACAATCAGAGTAAATTTTCTAATCAAATTATGATTATATCACTTCACTTAAAAAAAAATGATTTCTAGGAAACAGTCAAAATTGTCAAGATTTCAGATTACAAGATTACCTCCTACATTCAACCAAGAAAGGCATGCAATATTCTCAACATGAAAGACAATAACTGGGTGCTGATTGTATGATGGGAATTCCCACCTCCTTTAAGCACATACTACAAGCTTAGCTTGTATCAGTTCAATTCAGTTCAGTCGCTCAGTCGTGTCTGACTCTTTGTGACCCCATGAATCGCAGCATGCCAGGCCTCCCTGTCCATCACCAACTCCCGGAGTTCACTCAGACTCACGTCCATTGAGTCCGTGATGCCATCCAGCCATCTCATCCTTGGTCGTCCCCTTCTCCTCCCGCCCCCAATCCCTCCTAGCATCAGAGTCTTTTCCAATGAGTCAACTCTTCCATGAGGTGGCCAAAGTACTGGAGCTTCAGCTTCAGCATCATTCCTTCCAAAGAAATCCCAGGGTTGATCTCCTTCAGAATGGACTGGTTGGATCTCCTTGCAGTCCAAGGACTCTCAAGAGTCTTCTCCAACACCACAGTAGCTTGTATAGTGAAATATTTATCCAGTCTAAATTGTACTGTCTCTAGTTGAGAGCATTTTCCTCTACCTCTTTAGTTATAGGGAGACAGAGAGAGACCCATTAAAGGTGACATCAGAGCATGTTGGAATCACATTTATCCTAGCCCTGACTCAGAATTTGCCTGACTACATATTTTAATCAGTGTATGTACTCATGTGGGAAGAGAGATGGAGAACTGAATCCCATCAATGCAGACGCTCTAACCAGAGTGACCCGAGCAAGGGAGACTAGCACTTGCCTGAAGATGACCGCAGCATTTGAGAGCGACAGGGTATATCTTCCCTATCACTTCAGCATAAGACATCAACCTGCAAAGTTTTATCATGAACAGATCTTTATAGGTATTTATTTAACAAATCTCCATTGTTGTCCATTTCTCTCTGTTTTCTCAGAAAGAAAAAAAAGGAAAGGAAAACTTTTCCTGATCACAGCTCAGAAAGATCACCAAAGTTACTGAACTTTCTGAGAGGTGGAGAATATAATATATAAAATTAAATACCTGTCTATCATCTATATCTAATTTCTCATAGGAATTCAAATAGAGAGCAAGGCAGTATTAGTCAAGATATTTCCTAAATAACAATAATTGTTTAGAAGTAGTTCTTTTGTCCTGTCTATAGGGGGAGTATATTCCTAAACAGTTGGTCTTTTTTTTTTTTTTTTGTAATTTCATTGGAAATGATGGGTTCAGTGTGCTATATAAGGAATGTCCTTAAAAGTGATTGTGATGTCTTGAGCATTCCATTGCGTCTGTACATTTTAAAATCAGCAATTATTGCAAAGGAAATCTGTATTGTTCATGACAATTCCA
Source organism: Aepyceros melampus (assembly GCA_006408695.1). Lineage (NCBI taxonomy): Eukaryota > Metazoa > Chordata > Mammalia > Artiodactyla > Bovidae > Aepyceros > Aepyceros melampus. The sequence continues at coordinate 142,599 of SJXQ01007364.1, read as the reverse complement.
CTATTCTTTTCTAAAATAGCAGAGACTTCACTAAAAGCAAAGTTGTACATTCTGTATTTTTTTATTTTTTATTATATTACCAGTAAAGGAACAAAACATGAGACAAGACTATTGTCTGATCCATCTGGTGCTATATTTCCTCCACAAGCGCCTTGTAGAAAACACACAATATTTCTACTGCTAATGTTGTTTAGCTTTTGAAACAATTGCCTATCAAAGCATCCAGGTCCCATTGATAATGGAGCAAAGCCTTTCCTGCAATTGTGAGCCAGGAAATGCTGGCCCCTTGGCAAGTCTCATATGTCCTGTTGCTTGCAATCTCCCTCCCTTCTTGCTGGAATGTGTTATTTTTAAGCAGCTAGACTAACAGGAAGAGAAAGTTGTTGCTTCTTTTCATGTGATGGAGCAAGCAGGGAGAAGGTTTTAGGACTGTGTGCTAAGTCACTCAGTCGTGCCCAACTCTTTGAGACTTAATGGATGGCAGTCACCAGGCTCCTCTGCCCATGGAACTTTCCAGGCAACACTGGAGTGGGTTTTAAGGATTGGGTCTGACCAAATCTCAAAACCACTTACCAGGTACCAAGCCACTGCTGTAAGAAATCTCCAGTAGCAAACATAGTTTTGGTTAGATAGTAAGTGTCCCATTTCATAACTCAATACATTCCATAGGCTTCTAAGGACTGAAAAATAAATACACAACCTGCTATCAAAGGTGCTTAGAAGTTCATTGTTCATACTTACACTGGTAAAAGAATGGTCAATTTGCAGAGATCTGCCCTGAAAATAAATCACTTTAAAGAGAACACAGAAAAATCGAGAAATAGAGACACATTTTATTTCACTATTATTGAATATTGAACCAATGGAAATTTTACTGACCACCATTAAGAGAATTATATAATTTGAAAAAGAAATACATTCTCTCACATTTACTTTTGTAAGAAATAGAATTATAACTTCAATCTATCATATCTACTTGCATAAAAATTAATCTGTTGACTTACTAAATAATTAACTTGTATCCTCTAATAGTGTTTCCTTTAAAAAAGCATATTGGTTTTTTTTTTAAGAAAAGGAAAAATAGCCAAGGACATATTAAGCATAAAAAGCCTTTTTTTTATTGCTCTGCTTGAACAAAGCACTTCTTTGCTTTAGATTCTCTTCCTGCTATTCCTTCTCCCTAAAATATTCTCTTCTAAATTTAGCCAAGCCCTCCCCTTAACCTTCCTTAACCAATCCTTTGCTCTAATGTGACCCTCTGATGGCTATGTAACATGGGACACCCCACTATGACAAAGTTTCCATCTCTTTGCTTACTATATATATATATATATATATATAGTCCTTAACATCACTGCTATTCCATTCTCCAAGAGATCTTCCCAACCCAGGGATCGAGCCCAGGTCTCCTGCATCACAGGCAGATTCTTTACTGTCTGAGTCACCAGGAAGCACAACATCATAGCTATACTCTAAATATTTACCTGTTAATTTTGATGCTTTTTGTTAACATTTCGCCTTTTAAAAATACAGTTCATGTACACTCGTGGCTGATTCATGTCAATGTATAGCAAAATGAATACAGTATTGTAAAGCAAAACAAACTAAAAAAAAAATTAATTAAAAAAAATTAACAACAACAACAAAAAAACCAAGCCATGTACAAGCAGAGACTTTATTTTGTTCACTGTAACATCCTAAGCACCTAGGAGAAAGTGGGATCAAGGCATGTGGTAGACTCATAGTAATCAAATGTGAAAATGTCAGTAAGTTCATTTCTAGACACTTCTTTATTAAATTCTACAGTATACAGTTGGTTCCAGCTATGATTCCACTTGCATATGAAAGAGTTCAAATAATTAGAGACTATATTACAGAACACTATAGCCTAATTTGTTGTGATCCACACAGTCAAAAGCTTTGGCATAGTCAAAAAAGCAGAAGTAGATTTTTTTCTGGAACTTCCTTGCTTTTTCAATGATCTAACCAATTTTGGCAATTTGATCTCTGATTCCTCTGCCCTTTCTAAATCCAGCTTGAACATCTGTAAGTTCAAAGTTCACATACTGTTGAAGCATGGCTGGGAGAATTTTGAGCATTACTTTACTAGAGTGTGAGATGAGTGCAATTGTGTGGTAGTTTGAACATTCTTTGGCATTGCCCTTCTTTGGGACTGGAATGAAAACGGACCTTTTCCAGTCCTGTGGCCACTGCTGAGCATTCCAAATTTGCTGGCATATTGAGGGCAGCACTTTCACAACATCATCATTTAGGATTTGAAATAGCTCAACTGGAATTCCATCACCTCTACTAGCTTTTTTCTTAGTGATGCTTCCTAAGGCCCGCTTGACTTTACATTCCAGATGTCTGGCTCTAGGTGAGTGATCATACCGGCGTGATTTTCTGGGTCATGAAGATCTTTTCTGTACAGTTCTTTTGTGTATTCTTGCCACCTCTTCTTAATATCTCCGCTTCTTTTAGGTCCATACCATTTCTGTCCTTTATTGGGCCCATCTTTGCATGAAATGTTCCCTTGGAATCTCTGATTTTCTTGATGAGATCTCTAGTATTTCCCATTCTGTTGTTTTCCTCTATTTCTTTTCATTGATCACTGAGGAAGGCTTTCTTATCTCTCCTTGCTATTCTTTGGAACTTTGCATTCAAATGAGTATATCTTTCTTTTTCTCCTTTGCCTTTCACTTGTCTTCTTTTCACAGCTATTTGTAAGGCCTCCTCAGACAAGAATTTCATCTATAGTTCTTCAGGCATTTTGTCTATCAGATCTAATTCCTTGAATCTCTTTTGTCACTTCCACTGTATAATCATAGGGATTTGATTTATGTCATACCTGAATGGCTAGTAAAGTAATGCTCAAAATTCTCCAAGCTCGGCTTCAGCGATACGTGAACCGTGAACTTCCAGATGTTCAAACTGGTTTTAGAAAAGGCAGAGGAACCAGAGATCAAATTGCCAACATTTGCTGGATCAACGAAAAAAGTAAGAGAGTACCAGAAAAACATCTATTTCTGCTTTATTGACTATGCCAACGCCTTTGACTGTGTGGATCACAATAAACTGTGGAAAATTCTTCAAGAGATGGGAATATCAGACCACCTGACCTGCCTCTTGAGAAACCTATATGCAAGTCAGCAAGCAACAGTTAGAACTGGACATGGAACAACAGACTGGTTCCAAATAGGAAAAAGAGTACGTCAAGGCTGTATAGTGTCACCCTGCTTATTTAACTTCTATACAGAGTACATCATGAGAAACGCTGGGCTGGAAGAAACACAAGCTGGAATCAAGATTGCCGAGAGAAATATCAATAACCTCAGATATGCAGATGACACCACCCTTATGGCAGAAAGTGAGGAGGCACTAAAAAGCCTCTTGATGAAAGTGAAAGAGGAGAGTGAAAAAGTTGACTTAAAGCTCAACATTCAGAAAACGAAGATCATGTCCTCTGGTCCCATCACTTCATGGGAAATAGATGGGAAACAGTGGAAACAGTGTCAGGCTTTATTTTTTTGGGCTCAAAAATCGCTGCAGATTGTGATTGCAGCCATGAAATTAAAAGATGCTTAATCCTTGGAAGGAAAGTTATGACCAACGTAGATAGGATATTAAAAAGCAAAGACATTACTATGCCAACAAAGGTCTGTCTAGTCAAGGCTATGGTTTTTCCTGTGGTCATGTATGGATATGAGAGTTGGACTGTGAAGAAAGCTGAGTGCCAAAGCATTGATGCTTTTGAACTGTGGTATTGGAGAAGACTCTTGAGAGTCCCATCGATTGCAAGGAGATCCAACCAGTCCATTCTGAAGGAGATCAACCCTGGGATTTCTTTGGAAGGACTGATTCTAAAGCTGAAACTCCAGTACTTTGGCCACCTCATGCGAAGAGTTGACTCATTGGAAAAGGCTCTGATGCTGAGAGGGATTGAGGGCAGGAGGAGAAGGGGACGACAGAGGATGAGATGGCTGGATGGCATCACTGACTCAATGGACGTGAGTTTGAATGAAATCTGGGAGTTGGTGATGGACAGGGAGGCCTGGCGTGCTGCAATTCATGGAGTCGCAGAGTCGGACACAACTGAGCAACTGAATGGAACTTTATGGACTAGTGACTTTTCCCTACTTTCTTCAATTTAAGTTTGAATTTTGCAATAAGTAGTTTATGATCTTAGCAACAGTCAGCTCCCAGTCTTGTTTTTCCTGACTGTATGGAGCTTCTCCATCTTTGGCTTCAAAGAATATAATCAATCTGATTTCTGAATTGGCCATCTGGTGATGTTTATGTGTAGAGTCTTCACTTGTGTTTTTGGAAGGTGTTTGCTATGACCAGTGCATTCTCCTGGTAAAACTCTATTAGCCTTTGCCGTGCTTCATTCTGTACTCCAAGATGTCGACCAAAACAAACCTTGGAAAATTCTTTAAGAGATGAAAACACCAGACCACCTGACCTGCCTCTTGAGAAATCTGTATGCAAGTCAGAAAGCAACAGTTAGAACTGGAATGGAATAACAGTCTGGTTCCAAACAGGGAAAGCAGTACATCAAGGCTATATAATGTCACCTGGCTTATTTAACTTAAATGCAAGGTACATCATGAGAAATGCTGGGCTGGATGAAGTACAAGCTGGAATCAAGATTGCCGGGGAAATATCAATAACCTCAGATAGCAGATGGTACCACACTTACGGCAGAAGGAGAAGAAAAACTAAAGAGCTTCTTGAGGAAAGTGAAAGAGGAGGGTGAAAATGTTGGCTTAAAACTCAACTTTCAGAAAATGAAGATCATGGCCTCTGGTCCCATCACTTCATGGCAAATAGATGGGGAAACAGTGGAAACAGTGAGAGAGTATTCTGAGAGGCTCCAAAATCACTGCAACGGTGATTGTGCCATAAAATTAAAAGATGCTTACTCCTTGGAAGAAAAGTTATCATCAACCTAGACAGCATATTAAAAAGCAGAAACATTACTTTGCCAACAAAGGTCTGTCTAGTCAAAGCTACGGTTTTTTCAGTAGTCATGTATGGATGTGAAAGTTGGACTATAAAGAAAGCTGCTGCTGCTGCTGCTAAGTCGCTGAGTGCAGAATAATTGATGCTTTTGAACTGTGGTGTTGGAGAAGACTCTTGAGAGTCCCTTGGACTGCAAGGAGATCCAACCAATCCATCCTAAATGAAATCAGTTCTGAATATTCATTGGAAGGACTGATGCTGAAGCTGAAACTCCAATACTTTGGCCACCTGATGTGAAGAACTGACTCATTTGAAAAGACCCTGAGGCTGGAAAGGATTGAAGGTGGGAGGAGAAGGGGACGACAGAGGATGAGATGGTTGGATGGCATCACCGACTCTATAAACATGAGTCTGAGGAAACTCTGGGAGTTGGTGATGTACAGTGAGGCCTGGCGTGTTGCAGTCCATGTGATCACAAAAAGTTGGATATGACTGAGTGACTGAACTGAACTGATAGTCTAATTTATATCAAAATATCACCTGGATATTATATACCCAGAAAATCACATGTAAAATGTGTGTACATGCACCCATCAAGGTATAGAATGCCACAAAAAGAGCTGGGATATAATTAATCTATCATTATTATTCTTGCCTTCATCCATCCTTTATTTTCCCAGATAATTTAACATTAAATCATTGTGGGTAGAATATACAATTACATGCGTACCAAGGTACCTTTTAGTCTCACCAGCTTTACTCATAGAGTATTCATAGTCCCTGCCTTGCTACTTAAAGCTTCCAGTATTTGTCCCAGATTTGCAGACTTATCCATGTCAGTTTTTCATTCATTCTTTGAGCAGTCAGTTATAGGTACTTGTAGCTTGGGATTTTACTGGCATCTAAAACATTTCTCATATTTCTCTGTTCAGTCAGCTCTTAACACTTTCTAATGCTTTAATCTTAAAAGAAAATAAAAGAAAGAGATGTAGATATTATAATGAATAAGGCACATAAAGAAGTGTTGAAGAGACACTATTTTATTAGAATTGTATTACTGCCTAAGTTTTAAACCCTCAGTCAACATTTTGTTTGTTTATCTTGCCTACCCACAAGACAGTACAATGATTGGTTCCATTCTCTCTTTCTTCATGTAAGGCAGAAATTAATATTTAGTATGAATCAGCAGAGAGAGCATTGAGCTTATTTTTATTCTATCTTTCCCATCAGAAAATCTGCTTTTCATTAGACACTTAGATAACTCAGAAGCTCCCCTAAAGCAGTCATTGACATTGGTTTACTCTACTTTCTGTCCATCTTTTCATTTCCATTCCTAGATGACTTATCACAATTTGTAGTAGGGAGAAAACTTGCAATAATGAATTAAACTTTTTCATTTTTTTTTAGGAACCTCCGTATCTGAGTTTTACGTTGATAGAACGGAATCTCTAGGACCCAGGGCTGTCATAGATCACATGGCTCTCCAGCCTTTCAGGTTGGCATCACAGACATGTTATTATTGGACAGGTCAAGTGCCTGCAGCACCCTCAAGACTGCACTTAGCCTTAACTTAGAGCAAAGTCACAGGCCCACACCACATCAGATCTCTGTACAAGAAGCCAGATTCAACTGAGACCTGGCCAAAAATAAACATCTTTTCACGCATCACAGATTCATCAACTCTGCATGTTAAAATGTCCATCAGTGTTCTCTAGGAACTCCCCTGTACCTCAGATGGTAAAGAATCTGCCTGCAATGTAGGAGACCTGGGCTCGATCTTCCTGAGTCAGGAAGATCCCCTGGAGAAGGAAATGGCAACCCACTCCAGTATTCCTTCCTGGAGAATCCCATGTTCAGAGGATCCCGGTGGGCTACAATCCATGGGGTCGCACAGAATCGGACACAACTGATGTGACTTAGCAGCTACCACATTATTGATTATGATAGTTTTGAAAATTTATAACAATTGAGTATATCATTTGTAATTTTGCTTAACTCCTGCCTTTCTCATTTTTATTGCAAGCTCCATGAAGGCATGAAATCATGCCAACCATGGTCACATCTATGTCTGAAAATATCTGTTGTGATGCTTGATATTAGTGAAGACTGAAATATTTGAGAACTGAATGAACAAAAACAATCACTGAGCAATTATTTTGGCCAAGTCTGTGTTCCCCAAGCTGGTGTTTCAGTTTTATGAAGTCCATTCAAAATTCTTAGCTGCCAAGAGAAAACTTGAGTAATGTCTCCTGGCAAATCATTATAATTCCTTTATTTATCTCCATTTAAAAGTACTTTCCTGTCTTAAAAAAAAAAGCATTCAGTAAACAGTTCTAATAGTCATCTAATAAAAATAATGTATCAACAAAGCAGAGTGAAAAAGATAGAAAACCAAAGACTTTATAGAGAGAAAGAAAATCTAAAATGTCCTAAAGAGATTCTTCGAATCTTAAAACTAAGGAAGATCTAAGAGAACAAATATTTTATTGGGAGAGTAGCAGAAATAATATTAGATTTAGTTATTTAAAATTATACAGTTAACTAGTATCTTCCTGTCTGGAGAAAGGAAATAGGCAGGTAAATAAACACTTGGAAAGTGTACTAAAGAATGAAACTAGGAGTTGTGTGATTAGGAATTAGAATGATGATGGTCTGGTATATATTTTTCACATGTCATGAGAAAGAAACATCCATTAGAATCCACACAGTGGGCAATAAGTAGCTCAGTAGGAATGTGGAGCTGGGGGATGAGGCTTAACAGAGCAACACTATGAAGTATGGGCAGGCCTGGCCAAGCAAATATGTCGTTAAAAATCACACAATGGCAGAGCTGATAAAAACACATCTGCTTTCTTTCCTTGTACACAAGACAATAAATGCCTCTAGTTAACTTCAAGTCTTACCCCTGGAAACTTGGATATTGCAAATGTAAAGTAAACTAAGACAAAAGGAAAAGAGGCGAATTTATTGGGGAAAAAAAGAAAAAAAATGCAGATTTAGAAAGCTCAGCATGTAGATAATTGAAAGCAGGGAAGGAAATTGTTTCTAGATAGTATTCTATTTCACATGGCTTAATTTTCTACTGTTAAAGTATAGCACAGCCCTGACCCTGAAACATTTGATTTAACAAGCAAAATACTTTGGAGGAAAACAAGGTATTATCATGACTCTCATCGGGAGCAAGGCTATTATCCCAGTTAGGCAGAATTTTCAGGGTATTATTTAGTTTTTAATTAATTAATTTTTATCATTAGGCTTTCTGAATTTTCTTAATTTTACTCCTTAACTTAAACCCTTAAATGGTTTCTCATTGTGCACTTGTGAAGCCCTACAATGATCTTCTGATTTGGGCCTCTGCCTCCCTGATCTCTTTTCCCATCACTCCTGGCACTTGATCCTTGTGCTTCTTCCTCACTGACTTCTGAGCAGCCCTTGAACAAATCAAGAACTCAGCACTCCCAGAAGAGGGCTCTTAACACCCCCCTCCCAACCCCATTCTCTTTAACACTGCTGCCGCTAAGTCGCTTCAGTCGTGTCCGACTCTGTGTGACCCCATAGATGGCAGCCTACCAGGCTCCCCTGTCCCTGGGATTCTCCAGGCAAGAACACTGGAGTGGGTTGCCATTTCCTTCTCCAATGCTGAAAGTGAAAAGTGAAAGTGAAGTCGCTCAGTCGAGTCCGACTCTTTGCGACCCCATGGACTGCAGCCCACCAGGCTCCCCCGTCCCTGGGATTCTCCAGGCAAGAGTACCTGCGTGGGCTGCCATTGCCTTCTCCATCTCTCTATCACTGGCACCTTTAACTTCTCCCTCGCCATGGGCTCTCTCTTTTAGTCTGGCAGTCAAGTAAAGCCATTCCACATTCTAATTCACAGCACTGCAAGTGCAACCAATTATATTGAAACACACTTTAAAAATATTTTTCAACTAAATGTTTTTATACTAATATATATGCTTTATTATAAACTTATCAAATAACAAGAGCTAGCCCCCCCTCTAGCAATAAACATAATTAAAAACTACTGGTGAGTATAAATGTTTTTCATAATGTCTGAACACTGATGTAAGTACAAGTATTTGTAAACTGTTAAGAGTAATAAAATTGCAGTTGATATTATGACTTTTCTGGAATCCTGATAAAAATTATAATTGAAAGAAGTACTAATTTTCAGTTAGAGGTTAATGAGAATAGCATTAATTTTTTTTTTTTCTAAACCAAGTTCATGGACTACCTGAGTTCTAGGGGGAAATCTACATTAAAGACTCCTACATAATGATATATCCTTTTCCCAGGTATCTGCTTTACTCATATCTCCCTGGTGGCTCAGATGGTAAAGAATCTGCCTGCAATGAGGGAGACCAGAGTTTGATCCCTGGATTGGGAAGACCACTAGAAGAGGGCATGGCAACCCACTCCAGTATTCTTGCCTGGAGAATCCCATGGAGCCTGGCAAGCTACAGTCCATGGTGTCCCATTTAATCAGATGTGATTGAGCAACTAACACACAGACTCACTGGTTCTTCAATTATCTGCTTGTGTCTCTCATAATGAAGTTGAAGTTTTCCTTGAGAAACTCAGTGAAATAGCAATGCCCCCCTGCCCTGCTAATTTTTGCCTATCCTCCTTACCTTATGTTATTTTTGTGTTAGTCGCTCAGTTGTGCTGCTTCTGTGACCCGTGGACTGTAGCCAACCAGGCTCTTCTGTCTATGAAATTGTCCAACAAGAACTATTGCAGTGGGTAGCCATTCCCTTCTCCAGGGAATCCTTTTGACCCTGGGATGGAACCCAGGTCTTCCACTTTGTAGGTATATTCTTTACCATCTGAGCCATCAGGGAAGCCCATCTTATTTTTACTCATAGCATATATTCACCTGCTTTCTATTTGTTGTTTTGCAGCCCCTCAGATGTGTCTGATGCTTTGTGACCCCATGGACTGCATCAGGACAGGATAACCAGTCCTTCACCATCACCAGGAGCTTGTACAAACTCATGTCCATTGAGTCAGTGATGCCATCCAACCATCTCATTCTCTGTTCTCCCCTTTTCCTCCCACCTTTAATCCTTCCCAGCACTGAGGTCTTTTCAAATGAGTCAGCTCTTTGCATCAGGTTGCCAAAGTATTGGTGCTTCAGCTTCAGCATCAGTCCTTCCAATGAATATTCAGGACTGATTTCCTTTAGGATTGACTGGTTTGCTCTCCTTGCAGTTCAAGGGACTCTCAAGAGTCTTCTCCAACACCACAGTTCAAAAGCATCAATTCTTTGTCAATCAGCTTTCTTTATAGTCCAACTCTCACATCCATACATGACTACTGGAAAAACCATTGCTTTGACTATATGGACCTTTGTCAGCAAAGTAATGAATGTCTCTGCTTTTTAATTTGCTATCTAGGTTGGTCATTGTTTTTCTTCCAAGGAACAAGTACCTTTTAATTTCATGGTTACAGTCACCATCTGCAGTCATTTTGGAACCCCTCCCCCCAAAAAAAGTAAAGTCTCTCACTGTTTCCATTGTTTCCCCATCTATTTGCCATGAAGTGGTAGGACTGGATGTTATGATCTTAATTTTTTGAATATTGAATTTTAAGCCAACTGTTTCACTCTCCTCTTTCTCTTTCATCAAGGAGCTCTTTAGTTCTTCTTCTCTTTCTGCCATAAGTGTGGTGTCATCTGCATGTCTGAGTTATTGAGATTTCTCCCAGAAATCTTGATTCCAGCTTGTGTTTCATCCAGCTGAGAATTTCACATGAGTACTCTGCATATAAGTTAAATAAGCAGGGTGACAATATACAGCCTTGACATACTCCTTTCTCAATTTGGAACCAGTCTGTTGTTCCATGTCCAGTTCTAATTGTTGTTTCTTGACCTGCATACAGGTTTCTCAGCAGGCAGGTGAGGTGGTATGGTGTTCCAATCTCTTTAGGAATGTTCCAAAGTTTTTTCTGATCCACACACTCAAAGGTTTCACAGAAGTCAAAAGTTTTAAGAAGAGGCTTATCTGAAACTCCCTTGCTTTTTTGATGATCCAACAGATGTTGTCAATTTGATCTCCAGTTCCTCTGCCTTTCTAAATCCAGCTTGAACATCTGGGAGTTTTCAGTTCACATACTGTTGAAGCCTAGCTTGAGAATTTTGAGTATTACTTTACTAGAGTGTGAGATGAGTGCAATTGTGCAGTAGTTTGAACATTCTTTGGCATTGCCCTTCTTTGGGATTGGAATGAAAACTGACCTTTTTCTGTCCTGTGGCCACTACTGAGTTTTCCTAATTTGCTGGTCTATTGAGTACAGCACCTTAACAGCATCATCTCTTAGGTTTTGAAATAGCTCAACTGGAATTCCATCACCTCTGCTAACTTTGTTTGCAGTGATGCTTCCTAAGGTCCACTTGACTTCACATTCCAGGATGTCTGAAATTAGGTGAGTAGTCACACCATTATGGTTATCTGGGTCATGAAGATCTTTTTTGTATAGTTCTTCTGTGTATTCTTGCCACCTCTTCTTATTATCTTCTGCTTCTGTCAGGTCCATACCATTTCTGTCCTTTATTGTGCCCATCTTTGCATGAAATGTTCCCTTGGTATCTCTAATTTCCCTGAAGAGATCTCTAGTCTTTCCCATTCTGTTGTTTTCCTCTATTTCTTTGCATTGATTACTGAAGAAGGCTTTCTTATTTCTCCTTGATGTTCTTTGCAACTCTGCATTCAATGGGTGTATCTTTCCTTTTCTCCTTTGCCTTTAGCTTCTCTTCTTTTCTCAGCTATTTGTAAAGTCTCCTCAGACAACCATTTTGCCTTTTTGCCTTTCTTTTTCTTGGGATGGTTTTGATTACTGCCTCTTGTACAATATGAAGAACTTCCACCCATAGTACTTCAGGCATTCTGTCTATCAGATCTAATCCTTTGTATGTATTTGTCACTTCTACCATATAATTACAAGGCATTTGTAGTAGGTCATACCTGAATGGTTTAGTGGTTTTTCCTACTTTCTTCAATTTACGTCTGAATTCAGCAATAAGGAGTTCATGATCTGATCCCTAGTCAGCTCACAGTCTTATTTTGGCTGACTGTTTAGAGTTCTCCATCTTCAGCTGCAAAGAATATAATCAATCTGAATTCGGTATTGACCATCTAGTGATGTTCCTGTGTGGAGTCTTCTCTTGTGTTATAGAATGTTTTTTGCTATGACCAGTGCATTCTCTTGGCAAAACTCTATTAGCCTTTGTCCAGCTTCATTTTGTACTCCAAGGCCAATCTTGCCTGTAATCCCATGTATCTCTTGACTTCCTACTTTTGCATTCCAGTCCCCATGATGAAAAGGATATCTTTTTTTGGTGTTAGTTCTAGAAGGTTTGCAGGTCTTCAAAGAGCCATTCAGCTTCAACTTATTTAGCTTTAATGGTTGTGGCATAGACTTGGATTACTTTGATATCGAATGCTTTGCCTTGGAAATGAATAGAGATCATTCTGTCATTTTTGAGATTGCACCCAAGAACTGCATTTCAGATTCTTTTGTTGGCTATGAGGGCTACTCCATTTCTTCTAGGGGATTCTTGCCCACAGTAGTAGATGTAATGGTCATCTGAATAAAATTCACCCATTCCAGTCCATTTTAGTTCACTGCCTAAACCTAAAACATCTATGTTCACTCTTGCCATCTCCTATTTGACCAGTTTCAATTTACCTCATTCATGGACCTAACATTCCAGGTTCCTATGCAGTATTGTTCTTACAGCTTTGGACTTTGCTTCCATCACCAGTCACATCCAAAACTGGGTGTTGTTTTGCTTCGACTCAGCCTCTTCAGTCCTTCTGGAGCTACTTCTCTGCTCTTCTCCAGTAGCATATTGTGTACCTACTGACCTGGAGAGTTCATCTTTCAGTGTCATATCTTTTTACCTTTTCATACTGTTCATGGGGTTTTCAAGGAAAGAATGCTGAAGTGGTTTGCCATTTCCTTCTCCAATGAGCCTCATTTTGTGAGAACTCTTTTTGATGACCTGTCTGTCTTAGGTATCCCTCCACGGCATGGCTCAGAGTTTCACTGAGTTAGACAAGGCTGTGATCCTTGTGATCAGTGTGGTTAGTTTTCTGTGATTGCAGTTTTCATTCTGTCTGCCCTCTGATGGATAAAGATAAGAGGCTTATGGAAGCTTCCTGATGGGAGGGACTGACTATAGGGAAAACTGGGTCTTGTTCTGGTGGGTGAGGCCATGCTCAGTAAATCTTTAATCCAATTTTCTACTGATGGATGGGGTTGTGTTCCATCCCTGTACTTTGGCCTGAACCCACACTATGGTAGGGGTAATGGTGGTAATGGCAACTTCCTTCAAAAGAACTTATACAGCACTCCCAAGACTTTTGTAGTCAGTGCCTCTGACCTTGCAGCAGGCCACTGGAGACACACGCTTTCTCCAGGGACTCTGGAACACTCACAGGCAAGACTGACTCGGTCTCTTGTGGGGTTACTGATTCTTTCTCCTGGCCCCTGGTGTGCACAAGGTTTTGTTTGTGCTCTCCAAGAGTCTGTGTCCCCACTCCAGTGGAAGTTCTGTAATCAAATCCCACTGGGCTTCAAAGTCAGCTTCCCTGGAGGTTCTCAGGCCCTTTGCCAGATCCCCTGGTTAGAGAATCTGTTGTGGGCACTAGAACTTTTGCAACAGAACAAGAATTTCTTTGGCATAATTGTTTTCCTGTTTGTGGGTCGTCTGCTCACAGGCTCTATGGTGGAACTAATGGTGATGTCCTCCTAGAAAACTTATGCCACACACCATGCCTCCTAGGTCTGCTGCAGCCAGAGCCCCTATCCCCGCAGCAGGTGACTGCTGACTTGTATCTCCACAGGAGACACTTAAACACTCAAAGGCAGATCTGGCTCAATATCTTGTGGAGTCACTGCTCCTTTCCCCAGGTCCTGCTGTGCATAAGATTTTGTTTGTGCCCTCAGGTGATCTCTGGCAGGTGTGGAGTTTGATTCTAAATGTGATTGTGTCCCTCCTGCCTTCTTGTTGGGGCTTTTCCTTTGCCCTTTTACGTGGGGCACCTTTTTTTTTTTTTGGTGGGATCCAATATTCTCCTGTCAGCAGCTAGTTGCAATTTTGGTGTTCTTGTGGGAGAAGATGAGCACACGTTTTTCTACAACACCATCGTAGATATCCTTTTCATTTTTATTTACTGTCTACTTGCTCATTTTTAACATGTTCTGTCTCTCAATTGGTATTTGCTGTGTGAGATTAGGGTATTTCTTTCTCTTTTAATCACTGCCATCTTCTCAGCTCTTAGTACAGTGCCTGGCACAGATTGAGCCTTTAGTGGATATTTGCTGAATGCACTGGATGAATGAATCATCTTTGAACAGAGCCTATAAAATTCTTTTAAGATCTCACCTCTGATGGTTTTGCTAGTCTCATCTTGCCCTGCTGCCTTCCTGGCTTATTGTACTCCCTTCATTTGTATCTTCTCTCTTTCTTCTGGAGGAACTAAGTGCTATCCTGCTTCAAATCGTTCATCCAGGCATCTCAAGCTCTCTGGAGTGGTCCTCTTGCTTCACCCCCCCCCCACTCCACTTGGCCTGGTGAACTCCTACTCATCCTTCAAGTCTCAGAGTGCCTTACTTAACACTTTGCGTGAGGCCATGTGGCCGATCTGACGGTCACATACACATCTCTCATTACAGTCGTCAGAAATGTAATTAAGTGATTATTTGCAAAATCTCTCATATAGCATCTGCTGCTCAAGCTCAACTGTGGCTCTCTGGAAGCAAGTCACTCGCTTTTAGAAGTGCCCAACTGACATTTTAAAACATTGAATGAATAAATCAAAAAAGTCACAGAGACTATCCTCTGTGACAAATCCTTCTAAATGTAAAACTTGGAACACTTTTATAAAGTTAGTTGGCCTAGCTTGAGCAACCATGGTCTGCACCTGTTATCTCTGAATTCAATTCTAATGAGATGGCAGAGACCACTCATAAATATTTATGAAGAAAATGAGTTTGGCACAAGCTGGCACTGGGCTGAAAACTCTGTGATGTTATTTCTCATTCAGTAGCTTTCCAGTATCGCAACCACCAGTTCCATCCAAAAATGTTGCCAAAAACTTGATCTCCAGAAGGAGATTTTTCCCTCCTCAGCTTGATTATAAAGTCTGAATTTAGAAGAAACTCAACATTTTCATATAATTTTATTGCAGGGATAATAATAAGCCTCTTCATGCTATTCTATAATCACTAACTTTCAGTAAACAAAATATGATGTTAAAAGATATGCCTCATATAATGCAAGCAGTGTGAACAAAAGGAAAGACTTTCTCCCTTTTCTTTGTCCTGTTGTTTATAGTCATCGTTAGGACAGTGATGATGGATCTCAAGAGTGAAGAATATTCTGTGCAGATGCCTGAGTTGAAGAAATACTTTAAAAAAAAAAAAATCAAGCTAACAAAATCAGCAATGTGCAACTTCTAAATTTGATTTTATCCCTTCAGAAAATACCTTTAGGTTCTCTATCAAATCAATACAAACATTTCATCATGTTTCTGGAATAATTTACTGCAATCTGTTCAGCTGTAATTAGATATTTGGGAATTTTTTTATGCCATGCTCTTCTATATTAATTGTTACAAATGTGCTTAGTTGTATCTGACTCTTTGCAACCCCATGGATTGTAGCCCATCAGGCTCCTCTGTCCATGGGATTCTCCAAGCAAGAATCCTGGAGTGGGTTTCCATTTCCTCCTCCAGGGGATCGTCCCATCTCAGGAATCAAACCCTCATCTTCTTGACCCAGGGATTAAATCCATTCCACCCGCCAATGCCAATTCTTTATCACTGAGCCACCTGGGAAGCCTAACAAACAAGTTAGTTACATCTGGGCTATAGGAGGGGAGGTAGCACAGTGATGAGTAAATTCAAACAAAGCTGAAAGTAAGACCCTAGGACTTAATACAGTGTGAGAAAGGCCTGGGCAAAGAGAGACAGAGAGATTGAAGGAAGCAAGTCAGAGAACATTCATAGTAGCCTAGGTAATTGACAGTAGTTTTGGGGAGAAGAGCGGGTGATTGCATTTCTAACTTTCATGAGGTAGGGGTAAGGAAGATGATAAATATTGCACAGAGGACCTGCCACTGAACTGTTGGAGCTAGCAGTTGCTTGTGACACTGTTAAAGAGTTTCAGACACTTGGAACAGGAGGCTGGCCTAGAGTATGACTAGGGACTCCAATGATGAACATACTAGAGGCCTCCAGGCACCCCAAGCCCTGAATGGATCAGCAATTCTCCATCCCAAAGAGCAAAGGCAGGTACCACTGGACCCCAAAAATCTGTCTGTTGCAAAACTGTCATAAGACTATACCACAATGCCAGTATTTTGGAGGAAATCTCATAGAGAGATAGTGAGAGACTGATGCTCTCATCCATGAACATAACAGAAGACCTCAATATATTAAAAAAAAGAGAGAGAGAGAGAGAGAGAGAGAGAGAAAACAAAACAAAACTGCAGGAAAGTTAAGGGCTCTGGATTTCAATTCCAAGTAATTATTCAAGATTAGAAAAATAACTGAATTAGTGTCAATCTTATTACTGAGACATAATGTTCATTTCCATGTAACACTTCGGGAAATGAAACAAACACACCTAACAATTTCTTGAAAGTTAGAGAAATACTGATATTTATAAAACAGAATATTTTTTCAACAGATTTGAAGCTCTTTTGAAAGACTTGTTTTATAAGACAGAAGTCTGCTCTTGTAAATAAAATTAATTATATTGGGGAAAAATAGTTAATATATTCCTGAGTTATTTTGCCACAGTTTACAGCATTTAATGGTTCCAAATACGAAAAGGAGTATGTCAAGGCTGTGTATTGTCACCCTGCTTATTTAACTTATATGCAGAGTACATCATGAGAAACACTGGGCTGGAGGAAGCACAAGGTGGAATCAAGATTGCTGGGAGAAATATCAATAACTTCAGATATGCAGATGATACCACCCTTATGGCAGAAAGTGAAGAACTAAAGAGCCTCTTGATTAAAGTGAAAAAGGAGAGTTAAAATTTTGGCTTAAAGCTCAACATTCAGAAAACGAAGATCAAGGCACATAAAATCCGGTCCCATCACTTCATGGCAAATAGATGGGGAAACAATGGAAACAGTGTCAGACTATTTTTTTGGGCTCCAAAATCACCATCTCTAAATGCAGATTTTCATTGTAGCCATGAAATTAAAAGACGCTTACTCCTTGGAAGGAAAGTTATGACCAACCTAGATAGCATATTAAAAAGCAGAGACATTACTTTGTCAACAAAGGTCCGTCTAGTCAAGGCTATGGTTTTTCCAGTGGTCATATGTGGATGTGAGAGTTTGACTATAAAGAAAGCTGAGCACAGAATAACTGATGCTTTTGAACTGTGGTGTTGAAGAAGACTCCTGAGAGTCCCTTGGACTGCAAGGGGATTCAACTAGTCCATCCTAAAGCAGATTGGTCCTGGGTGTTCAAGATTGATGGTGAAGCTGAAAGTCCAATACTTTGGCCACCTAATGCGAAGAGCTGACTGATTTGAAAAGACCCTGATGCTAGGAAAGATTGAGGGCAGGAGGAGAAGGGGACAACAGAGGATGAGATGGTTGGATGGCATCACTGACTCAATGGATATGGGTTTGGGTGGACCCTGGGAATTGGTGATTGACAGGGAGGCTTGGCATGCTGCGGTTCACGGGGTCGCAAAGAGTTAGACACGACTGAGTGACTGAACTGAACTCAGAGCTTTTTATCTAAATTTTCATGGCAAATGGTATATTCGTCAGTGTATATGTGAAACAGAAATAGTGATTGATGATGGATTTATACATTTCATGACAGTGAATTTCATGAAAGTGAAATTCCATGAAAATGAAAGTGAAAGTTGCTCAGTCATGTCCAACTTTTTGTCACCCCATGGGTTATACAGTCCACAGAATTCTCCAGGCCAAAATACTGGAGTGGGTAACTTTTCCCTTCCCCAGAGGATCTTCCCAACCCAGGAATCAAACCCAGGTCTCCTACATTGCAGGGGAATTCTTTACCAGCTGAGCCACAAGGAGAGCCTGTTGAATCACAGCAAAGTCATGAAGCTGTCCTGTTGTACTACAAGACGTCCATGACTGGTGTGTTCATGGGTTTATACTCACAATTATAATTGCCACTGGTCATCGTTTAGCGTCCTCTACAATGTGATCACTGAAGCAAGATTTAAGTTTGTCCTAAATAGCTCTTTCTCTTTCCTTCTTTGTCTCTCTAAAACAGATTAACACCCACACACCAACATCCAAACACACACACACATGTGGGGTTCACAAAGCAAGTTTTGAGGGGAAAAGTAAGACAAAATTTTTTATAACTTATCTGCACTGCACAATATAAATAACTAAGATCCATACTGGTAGGAAACAACTGGTAAGTCATTTCTTAGCATCATCATAGCAATTTTGAAAACATTCTTTTGCTTTGCTTTTATTAAAAATATTTGCTCATGAAATTTTTGGCCAAATAGTGAGTTTTGTACACTTCTGCCCATCTATATAAAATACATTTTTTTTGTTCTGCTGATGAGAAATCAATTGAAAAACAGCTCTTTAACAAAATTTACATTAAGAAAATCAAACTAGTAATGAGTCTGATCAGCTTCAGTATACTCAATTAACATAAGTCATGTTCTATGAGGCAAATACCTTTTCTAAGGAATATAAAACTTCTGTAAGGGTTGAGGAGAAGGATCTTCATATTAGAATAATAAGGGTTTCACATGTAGAGCAAGCAGTTCTGAAGAGACAGTGATCAATGAAAGACAGAGATCAAAAAGTCTTTGTGTGGCCACAGTGATCAACTCAGGGAAAGAAAGGGTTCAGAAAGAATTGTGCATTTGAGCAAATGTTTAAAGATAGGAGGTAATTTCTAGGTAGAAAAAAAAAATGATAAGACAATAACAAAGCATTAAGAAACTAAGATCATAATATCTCCTTTCTTGTACTGAAATCACAGAATAACAGTCAAATATGTCAAAAAGGAGGGAGACAGGGGAAAATATGTATATGTATATTTTTGACATGCCAAAATAGATGACATGTCATAGAATAGATAATGAAACATGAATATACATTAAATCAGCTATGCATTTTTCAGGAGAAAAAATATATATACCACAGAATGATTTATTCTTCTATTATGTAAATAGCAAAGCAACTTGATTAAGACACTTAAACTGGAATCATCTCTGAACACCTCTTATTTTATTTGACCCATTGCCACTGCTTGTGCTGGTGGCTGAGAGGTGAGGGCACAGATTGCCCAGGTGCTGTGCAGGGCCCCCATGCCCCACTCTGATGCTGCTTGATGGAAGAGCACTCAGGTAGAGGGAAATAACAGTGTGGTCAAAGCATGCAAGTAGGAGCTGTGGGTGTAGCTTCAAGTGTACCCCATAATACAATAATATAAGCAACAATAAGTGTTAGTTGCTCAGTCATGTTTGACTCTTTGTGACTCCATAGACTGTGGAACACCAGACTCCTCTGTCCATGGAATTCTCCAGGCAAGAATACTGGAGTGGGGTAACCAGTCCTTTTTCCAAGGGATTTTCTCAACCCAGAGATCTAACCTCGGCCTCCTGCATTTCAGCAGGTTCTTTACCATCTGAGCCACCATGAGTCAGTTCAGTTCGATCAATCAGTCGTGTCCGACTCTTTGTGACCCCATGAATCGCAGCACGCCAGGCCTCCCTGTCCATCACCAACTCCCAGAGTTCAGTCAGACTCACGTCCATTGAGTCTGTGATGCCATCCAGCCATCTCATCCTCCGTCGTCCCCTTCTCTCCTGCCCCCAATCCCTCCCAGCATCAGAGTCTTTTCCACTGAGTCAGCTCTTCGCATGAGGTGACCAAAGTACTGGAGCTTCAGCTTTAGCATCAGTCCTTCCAAAGAAATTCCAGGGCTGATCTCCTTCAGAATGGACTGGTTGGACCTCCTTGCAGTCCAAGGGACTCTCAAGAGTCTTCTCCAACACTACAGTTCAAAAGCATCAATTCTTCAGGGCTCAGCCTTCACAGTCCAACTCTCACATCCATACATGACCACAAGAAAAACCATAGCCTTTTGAATATACTATCTAGGTTAGTCATGACTTTTCTTCCAAGGAGTAAGCGTCTTTTAATTTCATGGCTGCAGTCCATGGAAGCCCATAAGCACAACATTATTTCTGACAAAGGCTGTTTCACTGGAGTAGGTTTCTTCTTTCAGGATGGGGACAGGCGGGTAAACAAGGGATTCAACTTTTTCTTTTGGCTGAGTTGTTTTCTCAGGAATCACCCTTAAGAAATTAGGATTTCAGGATTGTGTTTTCCTGAGTAGATTATTTATGCTAAGGTAAAACTCTGGAAAGTGGGAGGAATTTAGAGAATCCTTTTAAGGCATTCTTTAATTGTTAATTACTTTAAGGTGAACATCTCTCCCTGAAATCTTTAATAAAATCCACATTGTCTGACAAAAACACTGTGATTGGATTGATGGTTTTCTAACAGTTTGTGTGGCCACAT
Source organism: Aepyceros melampus (assembly GCA_006408695.1). Classification (NCBI taxonomy): domain Eukaryota; kingdom Metazoa; phylum Chordata; class Mammalia; order Artiodactyla; family Bovidae; genus Aepyceros; species Aepyceros melampus. Next base: position 122,078 of record SJXQ01007364.1, on the reverse strand, counting down.
TGTGGAACAGGAGCTGAGAGTACTCATGAAAGGGAAAGCAATTGTGGATTCTAACTGTATTTTGTAAATTATAAAATATTACATAATTTACTGAAAGAAATGTTAGCTGTCAATTAAATAAGAGCATTTGAATGTGAAGCTTTTGCTAGACATAGTATGAGAAATTGGGCTTCCAGGTGACACAGTTGGTAAAGAATCTGCTGCTAATGCAGGAGACACAAAAGACTCTGGTTCTATCTCTGGGTTGGGAAGATCTTCTGGAGAAGAAAATGGCAACCCACTCCAGTACTCTTGCCTGGAAAATCACGTGGTTGAAGGAGCCTGGAACACTACAGTCCATGAGGTCACAAAGAATCAGACAGGACTGAGTACACAACTCAAATCTTCATTTTCTAGAATATGATGAAAGTGAAGTTGCTCAGTCATGTCCTGCTCTCTGCAACCCCATGGACTGTAGCCTACCAGGCTTCTCCATCCAGGATATTTCCAAGGCAAGAATACTGGAGTGGGTTGCCACTTTCTTCTCCAAGAATATGATGATTAAAGTAAAAATAAATAATTCTAATGATAAGAAAAATATGTGAAATACATATGTAAAAATGTTTAAAAAAATTGGTTTAGCTATTTTTTGGTGGAATAGAGATATTTCTTACTTTTTTTTTTTTTTTTGTAGAGGTACTCTGACAATGCTACATGTAGCCAGCAAATCTTATATAAAACATGTCCATATTTGTTTTGTATTAATTTCTTTCTGAGTACTTACGATGTGCTCGTCACACAATCCTGCAACTTTACACGTCCAGGTAACTTGGATATATGGCCTGCAGGCTCCAATCAAGGGCTTAACATGTATCATCTCATTTTATCCTCACTCTCTTCCTGTGAGACAGGTTTTATTATCTGCATTTTAGAGGTGTGGAGTCCAAGTACAGAGTAAAGAAGCAGCCCCAAGGTCCCACCCAGATGAACCCGCTGATCAGGACCCAGATTTAAGTAGTAGCCCTCTAGTCCTGGAGCTCCTTTCAACAGTGCTGCGTCAGGACTGGAAGGGAACTATGGTGGGGGGGGGCGGGGAGTGTGCGCACAAAAACACAACCAGCCTGGAAGATGAGAGGTGAGGCTGACTGGCGATGAGGCCTTAGGAAAGCTGCTCAATACTTCTGTGATTCAGATGCAGCGTCACTCTTCTACCAAGGTTTTGTTTAAATTGTAAATGTGAAATAAACTTTCTCCCCTAAGAATGCTACCCAGCTAATTTTGGCCTGCTAGCCCACGTGCAGTAAAGGCCGTCTACTGACATGGGTTGTGGTGAAGGAAAGTTGTCGGGAAACCAAGTTAGGAGAGCAGGCAGCTCATGCTCAGAAGACCCGAACTCCCTGATGGCTTTCAGAGAAGCGGTTTTATAGTGTGATGGAGGGGGCTCCCAGATGCGTGATCAGCCGGTGGACCGTTCTCAGACTGGTTGGCATCAAGGTGCAGTTTCAAGCATCATCACCCTTCTGTGTTCAACCAGTCTCTGGCCTATGTTCTTGTGGTCAGCAGTTTTCACCTGGAGGGGGTCTGCTTCCTATAGAAACAACTTGAGAATGTGTGGCAGGCCTTTATCTGTATCTTTCAGGGAACTGGGAGTTCAGTGATTCTGCTGTGTGGTGGATTTATGGTCTTAAGTGACACCCGTTTCTCAGCCTGACAGCTGTTCTTTGTTTCTATATCTTCACATTTCCCAGTCATTAACTCTCAAGTCAGTCTTTTGAGACTCAAGGGAGGCCTGGGAGACTAATGCAAATGCCTTCACTTTAGAGGATACAGACACAGGGGATTATATATGGTTTCAGTAGCTCCTAGTTATTCCCCACACTACAAAGCTGGTACAGTTTCAGCCAAGATATCTACAAACAGAAAAATTTTCATTTTAAATTTATTTTCATATTTTACAATAGTAAGCTTGAGTTACTTATTTTTCTGTTGTTTCTTACATATGTGTTTGTTTTATGTTTGATCCTCTTTGTCAATTCCATGCTTGTTATGGCTAAACTGACCATCTTTTCTGAGAGAAATAGCTCTAGAAAGGTAATTCCTGAGGTTTTGTGTTTTAAAATAGATTTTTAAAACACGTGTTCTTTCTCTAATCTTCAAGGAGCTTTGCTGCTATTATTTCTATTCTACTGCTTTTTTTTTTTTTTTTTGGCCTCTATCACTTTGCTTTACATATTCATTTACTATATTGTAAAACAAGGTTATAGGTGCCAGCCAGTAGCTCAGACGGTAAAGCATCTGCCTGCAATGCAAGAGACCTGGTTTGATCCCAAGGTCGGGAAGATCCCCTGGAGAAGGATATGGCAACCACTCCAGTGTCCTTGCCTGGAAAATCCCATGGACTGAGGAGCCTGTCAGGCTATAGTCTGTGGGGTGGGAAAGAGCTGGACACAACTGAGCAACTAACACACACAAAACAAAGCCGTGGACTTTTCTCTCTGCTTATACAGAAACACCATAATTCTCTCTCTGTTCTGCCAGGTTCCCAGTGTAGCACTAAATTCTGGTTTTTGGCTGCCTCCATTCCTTTCTACAGGGTTTACATTGGTTACCAGCCCCCAGGACAGTCTTAACCTCAGAGCTGTCCCAGACTAATTCTCAGCTCTCAGTCCTCTCTCTCATTCCCTAAGTCGGCTGGGAGAAGGAACTTCTTTTGCCTGATAGTTTGGGTAAGAGAAGATATATACCACAGGAAATGACATCTTTTTTTGTGTGTGTGGCTTTTAGCAAACTTCTTTTCTGAAGATTTTTCAGGATCTAATGTTTTCTGAGCCATGCTACTCAAGACTACAGAACAGTTTCTCTCATATATCAAATTAGGATTTATTCTTTGATCTTTACCAGTGGCACTAGTGTGGAGAAGGCAATGGTACCCCACTCCAGAACTCTTGCCTGGAAAATCTCATGGATGGAGGAGCCTGGTGGGCTGCAGTCCATGGGGTCACTAAGAGTCGGACACAACTGAGCAACTTCACTTTCACTTTTCACTTTCATGCATTGGAGAAGGAACTGGCAACCCACTCCAGTGTTCTTGCCTGGAGAATCCCAGGGACGGGGGAGCCTGGAGGGCTGCCGTCTATGGGGTCTCACAGAGTCGGACAAGACTGAAGCAACTTAGCAGCAGTAGCAGTAGCAGCAGTGGCACTAGTGAGATATCATCTCTTGAACACTCTGACCTATACAGCAAATTGTGTTTTTTTCTTCACGTTAGCTCTTTAGATGGCTTTTAGATAAATGTGTTCTACTTCCAGAACATGAACAAAATTTCATGACCTGTCCTTTGTACATTTCATCCCACTTCATGTTATTTTTCAGTCCCATCATAACCTCGATTAATTTTTCTCACCTATTTACCTTCATTTTGTCCTGGAGATAATTTTGTCAGGTTCCAAAAAACTTTACAGAATACAATAATGTATATAAATTATATGTAACTAAAGAAATTCAACAAAGGATCTTCTGAGGAAAGCTTCTAGTTCAGTTCAGTTCAGTCGCTCTGACATCTCTGACTCTTTGCGACCCCATGAATCACAGCACACCAGGCCTCCCTGTCCATCACCAATTCCCAGAATTTACCCAGACTCATGTCCTTTGAGTCAGTGATGCCATCCAACCATCTCATCCTCTGTCGTCCCCTTCTACTCCTGCCCTCAGTCTTTCCCAACATCAGGGTCTAAACAAATGAGCCAGCTCTTTGAGTCAGGTGGCAAAAATATTAGAGTTTCAACTTCAGCATCAGTACTTCCAGTGAACACCCAGAACAGACCTCCTTTAGGATGGACTGGTTGGATCTCCTTGCAGTCGAAGGGACTCTCAAGAGTCTTCTCCAATACCACAGTTCAAAAGCATAAATTCTTCTATGCTCAGCCTTCTTTATAGTTCAACTCTCACATCCTTACATGCATACTGGAAAAACCATAGCCTTGACTAGACGGACCTTTGCTGACAAAGTAATGTCTCTGCTTTTTAATCTGTTATCTAGGTTGGTCATAACTTTCCTTCCAAGGAGTAAGCGTCTTTTAATTTCATGGCTGCAATCACCATCTGCAGTGATTTTGGAGCCCCCCAAAATAAAGTCAGCCACTGTTTCCACTGTATCACTATCTATTTCCCATGAAGTGATAGGACCAGATGATCTTAGTTTTCTGAATGCTGAGCTTTAAGCCAAGTTTTTCACACTGCTCTTTCAATTTGATCAAAAAGCTCCTTAGTTCTTCTTCACTTTCTGCCATAAGGGTGGTGTCATCTGCATATCTGAGGTTATTAATATTTCTCCCAGTAATCTGGATTCCAGCTTGTGCTTCTTCCAGCCCAGGATTTCTCATGATGTACTCTGCATATAAGTTAAATAAGCAGGTGACAATATACAGCCTTGATGTACTCCTTTTCCTATTTGGAACCAGTCTGTTGTTCCATGTCCAGTTCTAACTGTTGCTTCCTGAACTGCATACAGGTTTCTCAAGAGGCAGGTCAGGTGGTCTGGTATTCCCATCTCCTTCAGAACTTTCCACAGTTTATTGTGATCCACACAGTCAAAGGCTTTGGCATAGTTATGATCCAGTGGATGTTGGCAATTTGATCTCTGGCTCCTCTGCCTTTTCTAAAACCAGCTTGAACATCTGGAAGTTCATGGTTCATGTATTGCTGAAGCCTGGCTTGGAGAATTTTGAGCATTATTTTACTAGTGTGTGAGATGAGTGCAACTGTGTGGTAGTTTGAACATTCTTTGGCATTGCCTATCTCTGGGATTGGAATGAAATCTGACTTTTTCCAGTCCTGTGGCCACTGCTGAGAATCCAAATTTTCTGGCATATTGAGTGCAGCACTTTCAAAGGATCATCTTTTAGGATTTGAAATAGCTCAACTGGAATTCCATCACCTCTACTAGCTTTGTTTGTAGTGACGCTTCCTAAGGCCGACCCTACTTCATATTCACAGATGTCTGGCTCTAGGTGAGTGATCACACCATTGTGATTATCTGGGTCTTGAAGATCTTTTTTGTACAGTTCTTTGTATTCTTGCCACCTCTTGTTAGTATCTTCTGCTTCTGTTAGGTCCATACCATTTCTGTCCTTTATTGAGCCCATCTTTGCAGGAAATGTTCCCTTGGTATCTCTATATTTTCTTGAAGAGATCTCTAGTCTTTCCCATTCTTTTGTTTTCCTCTATTTCTTTGCATTGATCACTGAGGATGGCTTTTTTATGTCTCCTTGCTGTTCTTTGGAACTGTGCATTCAAATGGGTATATCTTTCCTTTTTCCCTTTGCTTTTTGCTTCTCTTCTTTTTTGCAGCTATTTTTAAGGCCTCCTCAAACAGCTTTTTTTTTTTTTTTTTTTTTGCCTTTTTGCATTTCTTTTCCATGGGGATGGTCTTGATACCTGTCACCTGTACAAAGTCAGAACGTCAGTCCATAGTTCATCAGGCACTCTGTCCCTTAAACAGCTCTAGTCCCTTAAATCTATTTCTTACTTCTACTGTATAATCATAAGGGATTTGATTTAGGTCATACCTCAATGGTCTATTGGTTTTCCCCAGTTTCTTCAATTTAAGTCTGAATTTGGCAATAAGGAGTTCATGATCTGAGCCACAGTCAGCTCCCGGTCTTATTTTTGCTGACTATATAGAGCTTCTCCATCTTTGGCTGCAAAGAATATAATCAGTCTGATTTTGCTGTTGACCATCTGGAGATGTCAATGTTTAGAGTCTTCTCTTGTGCTGTTGGAAGAGAGTGTTTGCTATGACCAGTGTGTTCTCTTGGCAAAACTCTATTAGACTTTTCCCTGCTTAATTCTGTACTCCAAGGCCAAATTTGCCAGTTATTCTAGGTGTTTCTTGACTTCCTACTTTTGCATTCCAGTCCCCTATAATGAAAAGGACATCTTTTTTGGGTGTTAGTTCTAAAAAGTCTTGTAGGTCTTTACAGAACCGTTCAACTTCTGACAGAATGTGGTCGTCTGGAGAAGGGAGTGGCAAACCACTTCTGTATTCTTGCCTTGGGAACCCCATGAACAGTATGAAAAGGCAAAATGATAGGATAGTGAAAGAAGAACTCCCCAGGTCGGTAGCTTCCCAATTGCTACAGGAGATCAGTGGAGAAATAACTCCAGAAAGAATGAAGGGATGGAGCCGAAGTAAAATCAACACCCAGTTGTGGATGGGACTGGTGATAGAAGCAAGATCCGATGCTGTAAAGAACAAAATTGCATAGGAACCTGGAATGTTAGGTCCATGAATCAAGGCAAATTTGAAGTGGTCAAACAGGAGATGGCAAGAGTGAATGTTGACATTCTAGGAATCAGCAAACCAAAATGGATTGGAATGGGTGAATTTAACTCAGATGACCATATCTACTACTGTGGGCAGGAATCCCTTAGAAGAAATGGAGTAGCCATCATAGTCAACAGAAGAGTCCAAAATGCAGCATATGGGTGCTATCTCCAAAATGACAGAATGATCTCTGCTCATTTCCAAGGCAAACCATTCAATATCACAGTGATCCAGTCTCTGCCCCAACCAGTAACACTGAAGAAGCTGAAGGTTCTATTTCAAGTAATAACAAATAATATTTAAATGTGGTTACATCAACAGTTTAGATGTTTTTAAAAGATAACTAGAAAAATGTAAACCCAAAATCACACTCAGATCTGTGAACAATTTCATACAAAACTCCTTAATTTATTTTAGAAAACTTTGTGATGTCTAGATCAGGGGTTGACAGACTGAATCTAAATAAAGTTTTATTCAAACTCAGCTGCATCCATTCAATTACCTATAGTCTGTGGATGCTCTCAGCCTATAATAGCAGAGAAAAGGAGTTGGAGCAGAGAGTATATGGCTTATAAGTCCTAAAATTTTCTTTCTGGTCCATTAAAGGACACAATTTACTGACCCCTGCTCTAGATGATTGTGTTAAACTTACTTAGTTATTTTCAGACAGGGAGTGTTGCACCTGTGTAGAGCCACCGATGATGAGCCCAGAGGCCCAAGCTGGAAATGTCTTATGGTGTATCTGCTAAAGAAATTCCTGGTTCTGGTTTCTCCATCAGTATTAATTACAACACAGGCCTCTGGGGTCAAACATACCTGCTCATCAGGGAAGTTATTTATTTTAGAGAATGTGTGCAAACATAATTTACATATCTGTTTTTGTCTGGTGAATATCCAGACAATCTATAATAGATTTGTTCCATAAAACAATTCCCATGTATACTGAGAAAATATTCAATTTTCCTAATGGACTCACAAAGTATGGTTCCTATACTTAAGATATTCTTCTGTTTTTAAAAAGTGAATTAAATTTGTCGAGGGACCAAAAATTCCCTAGTAGAAACAAAATGGACAACCTCTGTTTTGATCAGCCTAATCCAACGACATATCTCAAAAAAGCAAAGCCATCTTTTTCCACCCATATCACATGTGTCTGTTTGCCTGTTTGGGAAGGGGCTATGAAATCTAAGGGGAGTTATTATGTTACTGATGAAAAGCTCCAATCTGTAACACATATGTGCATTTCAGTGTATAGTATCTGCTTATTTTCATTAAATTGCATTAAATGCTTCAATATGTAGCAGAGTCATCTTCCTTAGGAAGCATATACTTGTGGAATTCTTTGTGGTATCCTTGGGAATCCCTTTACCATATATCCATGGCATTTTGCCTCTACTAGGCTCATTCCTTCCTGTACCCTGCTATATTTATTAAGACAGGGTAATGTTTCCTTTCTTACTCTAAGATTTTGTTCTTGTCCCTAAGCTACTGTTTTTGAACTGAAAACAAGGAGGGGGGCAAGGGGTAATATATTTGAGGAAAAAGATATAACACTAACAGAAATTACTTCATGGTAACTGTTTTCTTACTTAAAGATAGAGACAGAATTTTTCTCTAATTTCCCCCCAAAATTACTATGCATTAGATCTAAGCTAAGGCTTGAACTAGCAGAACAAAGAAATCTGATATTTTCCAAGCTGAGGTAATTTCAACAGTTACACTTATTCACCATATTAGGCAAATGGAAGTGGATAATAACTTGTTTCTTTTACAAGCTTTTATTCTCTGTTACAAGGCACACAAGTCTATATATGAACTTTAAAAAAGAAGTTGATTTTAAAATTTTCTCTTTAACATGCATTGTTTCTGTTATTAGTGGAAAAAATAAATGCAAATGTACCTTTACACTTAAATATTATTTTATAACTTTGCTTTTGTAAGCAACTGATAACATAGAAGTGTTTTCCTTTTCAGTTATGTTAATCATTCATTTTTATAATCAGATGGCCATGTCCCAGACACATAGTAGATGCTAAATAAAGTTTCTGTTTAATCAAACTGAACTTTAAGTCGTTCAATCTATTTTATTTCCAAATTTTCCACTTTGTTAGCTAAACATCACCATCCTGTTAATTTTGAGGACAAGCAACTCATTTTTTTTAAATATGAAAATCAAAGATAAAACCTGTTATTTTTTTTTGTACACCGAAAGGCAAGTGAGATGTCAGAAAAAATTATTCCAGATGAAATTCAATTCTTGCTTGTCAGTTTCAAATATAAATATCTGGAGAGTATTTGCTACCTATACAGAACAACAACAGCAAAAACACTCCAGACGGGTGGCGGACACATGGCATGCTGTGATACATAGGTGTAGTCAGTAAAGAATCTGAAACTCTGGAAATAAATAAGTGTAGACCTGGATGAGACTGTTCTTTCTAATTCGGATGAGTCATTATGACAAGCAAACTCACCCTTACAGTTTAAAAACTTGTGTTTACACTCAGTCAAGGGTTGCAGCAGCTTTGTCACTTCCTATACCTAGTGGCAAATCTGGGGAAGGGGGCAGTGATGACAGTCACAGAACTAACCTGGAAACACCCATTAGTCACTACACACATGCCTGACCTGTGTTTTCCTCCACCCTGCTTTTGGTGCACAGAGTCGGACACATCTGAAGCAACTTAGCAGCAGCAGCTTTTGGTGTAGGAGGACCTGCAGGAGAAGAAAGAATTTCTTTCCAACTCTAGGTGCTTGTAGCTATTTTGAAGCATATCAGCAATTCCTATCAAGTTACACATAAGAAGTAAAATATGTATTAAAATAGCATTTGTTTTTAATTATAGGCAATATGTCTTAAAATAACTCACTTAGGTAAAAAAGGTAATTCAGAATTTGTTGCCATCAATAGTGCTAACAATAAAATTCAGTTCATTTCAGTTCAGTCGCTCAGTTGTGTACGACTCTTTGCAACCCCATGAATCGCAGCACGCCAGGCCTCCCTGTCCATCACCAACTCCCGGAGTTCACTCAGACTCACGTCCATCGAGTCCGTGATGCCATCCAGCCATCTCATCCTCTGTCGTCCTCTTCTCCTCCTGCCCCCAACCCCTCCCAGCATCAAAATATTTTCCAATGAGTCAACTCTTCACATGAGGTGCCCAAAGTACTGGAGTTTCAGCTTTAGCATCATTCTTTCCAAAGAAATCTCAGGGCTGATCTCCTTCAGAATGGACTGGTTGGATCTCCTTGCAGTCCAAGGGACTCTCAAGAGCCTTCTCCAACACCACAGTTCAAAAGCATCAATTCTTCAGCACTCAGCCTTCTTCACAGTCCAACTCTCACATCCATACATGACTACTGGAAAAACCATAGCCTTGACTAGATGGACCTTAGTTTGCAAAGTAATGTCTCTGCTTTTGAATATACTATCTAGGTTGGTCTGGAGAAGGCAATGGCACCCCACTCCAGTACTCTTGCCTGGAAACTTCCATGGACGGAGGAGCCTGCTGGGCTGCAGTCCATGGGGTCGCTAAGGGTCGGGCACGACTGAGCGACTTTCACTTTCACTTTTAACTCTCATGCATTGGAGAAGGAAATGGCAACCCACTCCAGTGTTCTTGCCTGGAGAATCCCAGNCTCTTGCCTGGAAACTCCCATGGACGGAGGAGCCTGCTGGGCTGCAGTCCATGGGGTCGCTAAGGGTTGGGCACGACTGAGCGACTTTCACTTTCACTTTTCACTCTCATGCATTGGAGAAGGAAATGGCAACCCACTCCAGTGTTCTTGCCTGGAGAATCCCAGGGTCGGAGGAGCCTGGTGGGCTGCCGTCTATGGGGTCACACAGAGTCGGACACGACTGAAGTGACTTAGCATAGCATACCATCTAGGTTGGTCATAACTTTTCTTCCAAGGAGTAAGCGTCTTTTAATTCCATGGCTGCAATCACCATCTGCAGTGATTTTGGACCCCCCCAAAAAATAAAGTCTGACACTGTTTCCACTGTTTCTCCATCTATTTCCCGTGGAGTGATCGGACCAGATGCCATGATCTTCGTTTTCTGAATGTTGAGCTTTAAGCCAACTTTTTCACTCTCCTCTTTTACTTTCATCAAGAGGCTTTTCAGTTCCTCTTTACTTTCTGCCATAAGGGTGGTGTCATCTGCATATCTGAGCTTATTGATATTTCTCCCAGCAATAAAATTAGTAACATAATAATAGTGTATATATCAGGAACTATTAGATGGCATCACAGATTCAATGGATGTGAGTCTGAGTGAACTCCGGGAGTTGGTGATGGACAGGGAGGCCTGGAGTGCTGCGATTCATGGGGTCGCAAAGAGTCGGACACGACTGAGTGACTGAAATGAACTGATTCTAAGCAATCGATACATACCTAACTTGTTTGATCAATACTTCACCAGTCTGGCCTGTTGTTGTTCAGTCGCTAAGTCATATCCGACTCTTTGTGACCCCATAGATTGCAGCACACCAGACTTCCCTGTCCTTCACTATCTTCTGGAGTTTGCCCAAACTCATATCCAGTCTGAGGATAAGTAAGGTTAAATAATTTACCCAGGGTCACACAAAACGGATAAATGATCTTCCCTCCAGATCCAAGCCATCTCCCCAAACCCATGTTAAAATAAATGCATTAGCAGGAAGCACTCCCTCTATTACAGAAGAGGAATTCAAAATACATTTGCTTCATGGTATCAGTCTCATCATGTTTGAGAGGCTGTGGGCTGTAGCGGTTCAAAGCACCAACTCTTTAGTTTTTGAATTTTGGATTAGAGGCTCTGAGAGTTACATTCTCTCTCTCTGGTTTACATTTCTATTTTCCTTTTTTTTTTTTTTTAATGGCAACAGTGATAGTACCTACCTTATAGAATCATCCTGATGATTAAATGAACTACTGTGCAGAAAGGGTGTAGATGATAAGCAGTATAGATGCACTCTACAGGTGTTACTGATTATTATGATTATGGCTTTTGTGAGTTGAATTGTTTTACCCAAAAATATATTGAAGTTCTAATCCCCAGTGACTGTGATTGTATTTGGAAATGAGGTCTTTGCAGATATAAATTGATATAAGGTCACACTGGATTAAGGTGACACCAGGACAGGTATCTTAATAAGAAGAGAGAGATTTGAAGACACAGAGAGTCACAGGGAACAAACCAGATGATAACAAAGGCAGCAATTAGAGTTGTGTTGCCACAAGCCAAGAACTGTCAGGGACTGCAAACCAGAAAGCAGCAAATGACAAGGAAGGATATTTTCCCTTCAGAAGGAGCAGGGCCCTGCCAGCATTTTGCTTGTGGATTTCACTCTAGAACTGTGAAGATGATGATAAATATAATTTCTTAATCTTAGGTTGAAATTTATTAATTCTATCAGAAATCTTTATTATCTTTTCTACATTAGACATCAAAGTAGTATATGATTCAAATGGATTTATTAAATATGGCTTCCCAGGTGGCTCAGTGGTGAAGAATCCACCTGCCAATGCAGTAGATGCAGGAGATGTGTTTGATCCCTGGGTTGGGAAGATCCTCTGGAGGAGGAAATAGCAACCCACTCCAGGAATCCCAGTATGCCTGGGAAATCCCATGGACAGAGGGGCCTGGTGGGCTACAGTCCATGGGATCACAAAAGACTCAGACATGAGTTAGTGACGGCACACACACATACAAACTCATTGCAAACCTTAAATATTTTAGAATGTATTATCTGGAAGTGAAAGTGACATATTAAAATTTGAAGTTGTTCACACAAGGTCACTAGAGATGTAGAGGTGAACAAGGGCATTACAGAAGTGGAGATGATGCAAGTATTTTGAACTGGTTCCCACATCATATGTCATAGATGGCAATTATCAGTCCATCACTCTGAGAAACCACCAAAAGAATTAAACTAATAGGAATTCAGCACATATTTCTGGAGGTTAATGTCATTTTAGATCTGGAAATTCATTTTATGACTTGATTTATTCTGGTTAAATTATTTTAAAGATTTATTTTCTCATCCATGTATCAGGAATGTGTTTTCTGATGCTCATTGCCAGAGAAAAGGCAGTGAAAAGTCCTGGCGAAGCTTATGACTTGTGCAGAATTGTAATACTGTAAATTAAATGTTGTGATTTAAATTTGACTATATGATGATATGACTTCATGCATTGCAGACCTGAGAATGAGTTCATGTTCTCTTCTGGGCCATGACAAAAGAGAAGTATTTTTGTCCATGTGGAAGAATAAGGAGAAATAAGCAATTTTTATGTTATGGAGCAGAGTCACTACTATATACTTCTATTATATCTGAGCCAGTGTATGCTGTGAGGCGTATTTGTATGTCATTGGTCTGTCCTCAGAAAAACACATTGCAATTCTCAGTTGGTTATTTCATTAAGCAGGCTGCATGGTATGAAAACAGCTAGAATGAAAAAAATAAAGATGACTATTTTTTATTTTTTATCCCTGTTATGAGATATATTTCTTTGAATTCAGCCTTCAAGGTCAAAGGTTATTACATCAAAAATTTAAATTTTAGAAAGATGGAAATGACAAATTACACATAGTATAGTGTGTATGTGTTTGTGTGCACATTATCAAATTATTCTAAAATCAATATTGTAAGTTGATCTGTGCCATTAGAGAAAAGCTCTAATTCAATCTGGTAACAAAGCAATGTGTTCTTTATAATAAAAAGTAGAATATTACTCTCATTTTATTCTCAGTGTCAATTCAGATTTTATAATAATGATAAGCCATTTGAAATTAAATCAGGCAGACTAAACTCTTCAGAAATTAATGTTGCAAGAAAATACCTAAAAATAAAAATATATGAAATCATGTAAAATCTATGGAAAAACATGCTCACGATTTTTTTTAAAGAGACACAGTAAGGCGTATAATAGCTACACTGTTAGTTTGGTTTTGCCAAATACTATATTCCTTACATACTTGCTCTCTTCTTACTCTTTAAAATCTACTCTTCCACATGAATAGAGAAATGACAGCCATGGTTTATCCATTCCTTCATACTAAACCAGCTTCCCTGATGGCTCAGAGGTTAAAGCGTCTGCCTCCAATGTGGGAGACCCAGGTTCAATCCCTGGATCGGGAAGATCCCCTGGAGAAGGAAATGGCAATCCACTCCAGTACTCTTGCCTGGAGAATCCCATGAAAAGAGAAGCCTAGTACATTATAGTCCACGGGGTTGCAAAGAGTCGGACACGACTGAGCGACTTCACCTTCACCTTCATACTAAACCATTTACCAAGTCCTGATACATGCAAAACATTAGGAAAAATAAGTAAGACAACCGAGAGAACTGATATTCATTCAAGAGGTTTTTATGGGGGCATATAAAGCAATCCTTCCAGATGTGTACAGATGATTCTGTTTCTTGGGTTGGTTTAGACGATGCAGGTGAGCTTTCCCTGGCTATGCGTGAATGCATGCTCAGTTGCTCAGTCATGTCCAACTCTTTGTGACCCCATGGACTGTAGCCCACTGGGCTCCTCTGTCCATGGAATTTTCCAGGCAAGAATACTGGAGTGGATTGCCATTTCCTACTCCAGGGGATCTTTCTGAACCAGAGATCAAAACGTTTGTCTCCTATGTTGGCAGGCAGATTCTTTACCACTGAGTCACAAGGGAAGTCCTTCCCTGGCTAACTCTCCTTTCAAAGCTCTTATCTCTTTGGAGTTCATCAATCTGGGAAGCAAGGGCAGAGACACATCCTCTCACTTCATGGAGAAGATATATGGACTACTGTGAGCTTTAAGTCCCACTCCAGTACTCTCGCCTGGAAAATCCCATGGACGGAGGAGCCTGGTAGGCTGCAGTCCATGGGGTCGTGAAGAGTCAGACACGACTGAGTGACTTCACTTTCACTTTTCACTTTCATGCATTGGAGAAGGAAATGGCAGCCCACTCCAGTATTCTTGCCTGGAGAATCCCAGGGTCGGAGGAGCCTGGTGGGCTGCTGTCTATGGGGTCGCCAGAGTCAGACATGACTGAAGTGACTTAGCAGCAGCAGCAGCAGCAGCAGAGGCCTCTCCCCTTGACTTGCAGATGACTGCCTTCTCACTGAGTCCTCGCAGAGTCACCCCTCTGTCCTTGTGAACTGTGTCCTAAACGCTTCTCAGAAGGACACTAGTTATATTGATTGAATAAAGGCCCACTACAAAGACTTTTTTGACTTAGTTGCCTCCTTAAAGACCCCATCTAAAATACAGTTACATTCTGAGTTACTTGTGGGTCAAGGCTTCAATAAAGTAATTTTGAGGGGACACAAGTCATCCCATAACAAAGGTGTAACTTAAAATATTCAAAAATGACTGTTTTTCTGAATAACTGCTAAAGCTAAAGAAAATTAACTTTAGCAGCTATGGTGCAAAACTAAATACAGTTGTCTAGGGTGCCTCTTGTTGAAAGTGAAAGAGGAGAGTGAGAAAGTTGGCTTAAAGTTCAGCATTCAGAAAACGAAGATCATGGCATCTGGCTCCATCACTTCATGGGAAATAGATGGGGAAACAGTAGAAACAGTGTCAGACTTTATTTTTGGGGGGCTCCAAAATCACTGCAGATGGTGACTGCAGCCATGAAATTAAAAGACGCTTACTCCTTGGAATAAAAGTTATGACCAACCTAGATAGTATATTCAAAAGCAGAGACATTACTTTGCCAACGAAGGTCCATCTAGTCAAGGCTATGGTTTTTCCTGTGGTCATGTATGGATGTGAGAGTTGGACTGTGAAGNGAAATATCAATAACCTCAGATATGCAGATGACACCACCCTTATGGCAGAAAGTGAAGAGGAGCTAAAAAGCTTCTTGTTGAAAGTGAAAGAGGAGAGTGAAAAAGTTGGCTTAAAGCTCAACATTCAGAAAACGAAGATCATGGCATCCGGTCCCATCACTTCATGGGGAATAGATGGGGAAACAGTAGAAACAGTGTCAGACTTTATTTTGGGGGGCTCCAAAATCACTGCAGATGGTGACTGCAGCCATGAAATTCAAAGACGTTTACTCCTTGGTAGAAAAGTTATGACCAACCTAGATAGTATATTAGAAAGCAGAGACATTACTTTGTCAACAAAGGTCCGTCTAGTCAAGGCTGTGGTTTTTCCTGTGGTCATGTATGGATGTGAGAGTTGGACTGTGAAGAAGGCTGAGCACCGAAGAATTGATGCTTTTGAACTGTGGTGTTGGAGAAGACTCTTGAGAGTCCCTTGGACTGCAAGGAGATCCAACCAGTCCATTCTGAAGGAGATCAACCCTGGGATTTCTTGGAAGAAATGATGCTAAAGCTGAAGCTCCAGTACTTTGGCCACCTCATGCGAACAGCTGACTCATTTGAAAAGACCTTGATGCTGGGAGGGGGAGGAGAGGAGAAGGGGACGACCGAGGATGAGATGGCTGGATGGCATCATGGACTCAATCTCAATAGACGTGAGTCTGAGTGAACTCTGGGAGTTGGTGATGGACAGGGAAGCCTGGCGTGCTGCGATTCATGGGGTCGCAAAGAGTCAGACACGACTGAGCGACTGAACTGAACTGAACTGATCTGATCCACAGTCAGCTCCCAGTCTTGTTTTTGGTGACCGTATAGAGCTTCTCCATCTTTGGCTGCAAAGAATATAATCAATCTGATTCTGGTGTTGACCATCTGGTGATGTTCATGTGTAGTGTCTTCTCATGTTGTTGGAAGAGGATATTTGCTATGGCCAGGGAGTTTTCTTGGCAAAACTCTATTAGTCTTTGTCCTGCTTCATTCCGTATTCCAAGGCCAAATTTGCCTGTTACTCCAGGTGTTTCTTGACTTCCTACTTTTGCATTCCAGTCCCCTATAATTAAAAGGACATCTTTTTTGGGTGTTAGTTCTAAAAGGTCTTGTAGGTCTTCAGAGAATCATTCAGCTTCAGCTTCTTCAGCATTCCTGGTTGGGGCATAGACTTGGATTACTGTGATATTGAATGGTTTGCCTTGGAGACGAACAGAGACCATTCTGTTGTTTTTGAGACTGCATCCAAGTACTGCACTTTGGACTCTTTTTGTTGACCATGCTGGCTACTCCATTTGTTGTAAGGGATTCCTGCCTGCAGTAGTAGATATAATGGTCATCTGAGTTAAATTCACCAATTCCAGGCCATTTTAGTTCGCTGAATTGTAGAATGTTGACATTCACTCTTGCCATCTCTTGTTTGACCACTTCCTATTTGCCTTGATTCATGGACCTACATTCCAGGTTCCTGTGCCATATTGCTCTTTACAGCATCAGACCTTGCTTCTATCACCAGTCACATTGGGTGTTGTTTTTGCTTTGGCTCCATCCCTTCATTCTTTCTGGAGTTATTTCTCCATTGATCTCCAGTAGCATATTGGGCACCTACTGACCTGGGCAGTTCCTCTTTCAGTATCCTATCATTTTGCCTTTTCCTACTGTTCATGGGGTTCTTAAGGCAAGAATACTGAAGTGGTTTGCCATTCCCTTCTCCAGTGGACCACATTCTGGCTGACCTCTCCACCATGACCTGCCCGTCTTGGGTGGCCCCATGGCCATGGCTTAGTTTCATTGAGTTAGATAAGGCTGTGGTCTGTGTGATTAGATTGACTAGTTTTCTGTGATTATGGTTTCAGTGTGTCTGCCCTCTGATGCCCTCTTGCAACACCTACCATCTTACTTGGGTTTCTCTTACTGTGGACGTGGGATATCTCTTCATGGGTGCTCCAGCAAATCACAGCCGCTGCTCCTTACCTTGGACGAGAGGGGTTTCCTCACTGCTGCCCCTCTTGACCTTGAATGTGGAGCAGCTCCTCTCGGCCCTCCTGCACCTGCGCAGCCACCACTCCTTGGACTTGGGGTTGCTCCTCCTGGCTGCCACCCCTGGCCTTGGGTGTGGGGTATCTCCTCCTCGTCATTGCCCCTGGCCTCGGGCATGGGTTAGCTCTTCCTAGCCGCAGCCCCTGACCTCAGGCAGGTATGGGGTAGCTCCTCTCAGTGGTTCCTATGTTGTCTCAGCCTGGCACTCTCGGCTGCTGCCCCTGACCTCGGACGTGGGGTGGCTCCTCTTGGCTGCATGGGATCCTCCTTTACTTTACATTACTGAGCTAGCCAGCAAGGCTATGGTTTTTCCAGGAGTCATGTATGGATGTGAGAGTTGGACTATGCAGAAGGCTGACTGCTGAAGAATTGATGCTTTTGAACTGTGGTGTTGGAGAAGACTCTTGAGAGTCCCTTGGACTGCAAGGAGATCCAACAGTCCATCCTGAAGGAGATCAGCCCTGGGATTTCTTTGGAAGCAATGATGCTAAAGCTGAAACTCCAGTACTTTGGCCACCTCATGCAAAGAGTTGACTCATTGGAAAAGACTCTGATGCTGGGGTAGGGGGCAGATTGAGGGCAGGAGGAGAAGGGAACGACAGAGGATGAGATGGCTGGATGGCATCACTGACTCGATGGAGGTGAGTCTGAGTGAACTCCAGGAGTTGATGATGGACAGGGAGGCCTGGCATGCTGCGATTCATGGGGTCACAAAGAGTCGGACATGACTGAGTGACTAAACTGAAGCTTCCTTTCTGCACACTGTGCTTGTGTGATAATGTTGCTGTTGTTTAGTCCCTATGTCCAACTCTTTGCAACCCCATGGACTGTAGCTTGCCAGGCTCCTCTGTCCATGGCATTTTCCAAGCAAGAATACAGGAGTGGGTTACATTTCCTTCTCCAGGAGATCCTCCTGACCTGAGGATTGAACCCAATTCTCCTTCAGGCATATTGTTTATCACTGAGCTGCCTGGTAAGCCCTTGTAGGATAATAGCTTGTTATTATTTTAAATCTTAAACCCATGAATGAGATTAAGTGAAGTGCTCCTAAAAGAAATAGCAAGACAAAAAGAGGTGTGGAAACAAAATTTGGAGAAACTCAGTAAGTGTGGGGTGAAAAGTAAGGCTTTCCTCTAGATAGAAGAAAACAATCATCTCATCAGTATATAAAGAAACAATGAAAAAGATGCTTGTGGTTTCACAGAAGAGGAGACCCTGGGAGACCCAGCCTTTCTCAGTGTGGCAGGGATATGCTGAATGAAATAGCCATGTAGTTTTCCTGGGCCCTGTGAAGCACTGCCTTGATCCACTCTTGAGAAGAGTTCAATTCAAAACAGTGGGAAGGATTAAGTACATAGAGATGATGGGCATCTCAATGGAAAACTCTGACCCATGGAAACGAAAGACCATGGTATGATCGACCTTTTGACATCTTGAAGCAGGAGCACATGACCAGCCAACACCCAGGAAGAATGGAGGTCATGTTTTCTTTCAGCAATAGATGGGGATTAAATCCACACTGTCTACCAAAATTGAATCCCCAACAAAGTTAAAACTAAAGATGACTGAGTGTCTTAGCCAGACTCACTTATCGAGTCATGACTCATTAAAGAGACATATCAAGAAAGAAATACCACCTATTCTGTTATCATCCTATCCCTGGTTGCCCCGAGGGATGTGAAATGTGATGTGTGTCTGCACTGCATAGTGGTCAAGAGCCGGGGCCAGAGACAAAATAATTGTCACAATCAGTGATTTCCAATAGTTTCTAGTGCTGGACCCTGAAAAATTATTTAACCTATCTCTGCCTCAGTTTCTTGATCTGGTATAAAAAATGATAGTAATGTTACATTTTTCATACAATGACTATGATAATTCAATGAGATCATGTGTGTAAAAGACCCAGAAAAGCATGTGCACAGAATATGGGGGTTAGTTCCTTTTGGAGCAAAGATTTGGAGAAGGCGATGGCACCCCACTCCAGTACTCCTGCCTGGAAAATCCCATGGATGGAGAAGCCGGGTGGGTTGCAGTCCATGGGGCTGTGGAGAGTCGGACACGACTGAGCGAATTCACTTTCACTAGAATAGGAAACAGGAGTCCAGAATGACAGTGGCTAAAAGACAAGGAAGGGAAAAGGCCACGAAAATAGAACAAAGGAAGGTCTGAAGACTGGGGTGAGGACCTCAGGTAGAACAAACAGCACTCCTGGCTAGCCCAATTTACATAGGGCAGGCTCAGAGGGGAGGTAAAAAAACATATAAAAAGAGGAGCCACAGGGCTCTCTCTCTCTCCCCCAGGCACTGGCGTGCTCCCCAACTCTCTTCACTTTGCGTCTTTGGGTCAGCATGCCCTCATGCCTTGAGGATGGATTTTCCTGCTGTTTTCTAAATGAAATAGAGCTGTAACACGGAGCTGTAACACTGATCTGTCTAAGAGCTATAACACGGTCTGTCTAAGAGCTATGACACGCCGAGGGCTTAACGTCCATTGCTTCAAATTTTGGTTGAGAGGAGACAGAACCAAGGAGAATATACTAGCCTGACAAAATGAACACTCAATATGTTGGTATTAATATTATTATCTTTCCACTGCCATCCCAGTGAACAAGCTGAATAATTTTCTCTGTGAACAGTGTCAGCTTTTCAACCCAGGTGATGTTGTGTGTGTAGGATATGCTTTCCTAAATAACCCATTTGTTCAGGAATCCAGATCCCACCTTCAGTTTAAGGGTTAGAGGTGGGAGCAAGAAATGTTCATTTTTGTTTAAAGAAAGCATGGATTTTAGAGGGGAATGAATTGTCAGAACAATATTTTGAGATTTTAATTTAGGTAGTGCCACTGCACCCCCACAAGAAGATTTCTCCCTATCTCTCTTTCCCATTCAAACAGAGAGCAGGCACACTAACTACTCCCTTGCCCAAAAGACAATGTAGGGTGGGTTTCCAATTTCAAAATTGATATCAGTGGTAAATCACTGTAGATACTCCTGAGAGAAATGACAAGAGAAGATTAAACTAGCGTTTCCTAGAGAAATTAGTTGTGAATGGAACTTCCCAACTCCACATGGAAGAAATTTTCCCCATCATGGTGAGTAAATAAGACAGAGAGAACGAAAGAATCAAAAAAGTCCAAGTTAGGCTCCATCAACTCCAATCACTAAGGAGTTCACAAGGCCCTGAGGAAAAAGAGTTTTACTGTGCAGCTAGAGAAAATATCATCATAGAATGTAACAATCAACTTATCGGTTAGGTAAGATCTTGAAAGAAAACAGTTTTATAATATGGTTATAAAGAAGGGATTATAAAAATTTCAGCCCCCTGAGGTGATCCAAAAGCATAAGGCAGTCACCATTCTGAAGTTCTGTTGACAAGGGTAGTCGGCATCTCTAAAAACTTATGAAAAGAAACGATCAAAGAAGACTAGGGACACTATCCTATCTGTATCTTTTCCCATATGCAGATGGAGTCTTTCCTCCTATGCAGATATGACCCTGGAAATTACACTGAAAAGGACCCAGAAATAAAGCACAGTGTTGTGGAGAAGAAGCTTATCCAGAACACTGAAAATTAGCTTTCTGACAATCCCAGAGCTAGAAGTCTGAAATGAATTTGATTTACATTAGGAAAAAAAAAATGAATTTTTTGGACTGAGATTCATACTTTTTTTAAAAAAGTGAACCTTAATCCATACTTAAAAGAAAATATCTCAGAGAAAAATCTCTCCCATGAAGACAGACCACACCTATTTTAGCATAACGTTCCTTCGATATGCATAATCTCAAACAACTGCAGTTTATTGTAGTTTGTGGTCTTTCCTTCTCATTTGCAGAACTAATGGTCTGATTAACTGATTTTCCCATAAAGAAAAATTTTGTTTTAAGAACAGGGACAAGTCTCCTTTTACAACAAAACTAAAACAAACCTCCTTGTAGCTTCAAAGAGAATTTTGACTTATACTTTTTTCACTAAATTTTTAGATGAGCATCATGATACCATGAAAATCAGATTCCTAAAGAAGGTTTCTGAAGTGTTAGGCTTAGGAATGGGAGCCTGGGCCCAAAATAATGGCAACATCATTTTGTCTTCTTGCCCCTTTCACAGATACTCTAGTGGTACTTGTTCTGGGCCATATTAGTATTCTCTGGGGCTTCCCAGGTGGCACAGAATTGTGGAGTAAAGAATCCACTTGCTAATGCAGGAGACTTAAGAGACTCAGGTTCAATCCCTGGGTCAGGAAGATCTCCTGGAGTAGGAAGTGGCAACCCACTCTAGTAGTCTCCACCAATTCATTCATAAGAATGCTCCACTCAACTTTTCCTTACAATTGCTACTGCTAAGTCACCTCAGTCGTGTCTGACTCTGTGCGACCCCAGAGACGGCAGCCCACCAGGCTCCCCTGTCCCTGGGATTTTCCAGGCAAGAACACTGGAGTGGGTTGCCATTTCCTTCTCCAGTGCATGAAAGTGAAAAGTAAAAGTGAAGTCGCTCAGTTGTGTCCAACTCCTAGCGACCCCATGGACTGCGCCTACCAGGCTCCTCCATCCATGGGATTTTCCAGGCAAGAGTACTGGAGTGGGGTGCCATTAATTATCACTTCTCTAAGCTTCCTCTTCACATCCCAGTCATGCTAAACATGTTCAAGCACATCTTCAGAAGTCCCGTCTCCTCTATCTACACCTTTATATTGCTATGCAAAGAAATAGAGGAAAACCATAGAATGGGAAAGACTAGAGATCTCTTCAAGAAAATCAGAGATACCAAGGGAACATTTCATGCAAAGATAGGCTCAATAAAGGACACAAATGGTATGGATCTGACAGAAGCAGAAGATATTAAGAAGAGGTGGCAAGAATACACAGAAGAACTGTTCACAAAAGATCTTCACAATCCAGATAAGCATGATGTTGTAATCACTCACCTAGAGCCAGACATCCTGGAATGTGATGTCAAGTAGGCCTTAGGAAACATCACTACGAACAAAGCTAGTGGAGGTGATGGAATTCCAGTTGAGCTATTTCAAATTCTGGGAGATGATGCTGTGAAAGTACTGCATTCAATATGCCAGCAAATTTGGAATGCACAGCAGTGGCCACGGGACTGGAAAAGGTCAGTTTTCATTCTAATCCCAAGAAAAGAATGCCAAAGAATTTTCAAACTACCACAGAAGTGCACTTATCTCACATGCTAGCAAACTAATGCTCAAAATTTTCCAAGCCAAGCATCAAGAATATGCAAACCATGAACTTCAGGCTAGATTTAGAAAAGGCAGAGGAACAAGAGATCAAATTGCCAACATCTGCTGGATCATTAAAAAAGCAAGAGACTTCCGGAAAAACATCTATTTCTGCTTTATTGACTACACCAAAGCCTTGGACTGTGTGGATCACAACAAACTATGGAAAATTCTTAAAGAGATGAGAATCCCAGACCACCTGACCTGCCTCTTGAGAAATCTGTATGCAAGTCAAGAAGCAGCAGTTAGAACTGGACATGGAACAACAGACTGGTTCCAAATTGGAAAAGGAGTAAATCAAAGCTGTATATTTCACTGTCCTTATTTAACTTATATGCAGAGTACATCATGTGAAATGCCAGTCTCCATGAAGCACACACTGGAATCAAGATTGCCAGGAGAAATATTCATAACCTCAGATATGCAGATGACACCACCCTTATGACAGAAAGTGAAGAAGAACTAACAAGCCTCCTGATGAAGGTGAAAGAGGAGAGTGAAAAAGTTGGCTTAAAACTCAACATTCAGAAAACAAAGACCATGGCATCCAGTCCCATCACTTCATGGGAAATCAATGGGGAAACAGTGTAAACAGTGACAGACTTTATTTTCTTGGGCTCCAAAATCACTGCATATGGTGGCTGCAGCCATGAAATCAAAAGACACTTGCTCCTTGGAAGAAAAGCTATGATAAGCCTAGACAGCATGTTAAAAAGCAGAGATCATTTGCTGACAAAGGTCCATCTAGTTAAAGCTATGGTTTGTCCAGTGGTCATGTATGGATGTGAGAGTTGGACTATAAAGAAAGCTGAGCACCTAAGTATTGATGCTTTTGAAGTGTGGTATTGGAGAAGACTCTTGAGAGTCCCTTGGACTGCAAGGAGATAAATCCAGTCAATCCTAAAAGAAATTAGTCCTGAATATTCAGTGGAAGGGCTGATGCTGAAGCTAAAGCTCCAATCCTTTGGTCACCTGATGAGAAGAGCTGACTCATTAGAAAAGACCATAATGCTTAGAAAGATTGAAAGTAGGAGGAGAAGGGGACGACAGAGGATCAGTTGGTTGGATGTCATCACTGACTCGATGGACATGAGTTTGAGCAAAATCTGGGTATTGGTGATGAACAGGGAAGCCTGGCATGCTGCAGTCCATGGGATCTCAAAGTCAGACATGTCTGAGCAACTGAACAGAACTGATTGCTATGCCCTCTGCTGTCTTCCCCTTTTTCCATACCCACCATCACTGTTCTCTATCAGGACATCTCTCATTCTCTAAGTACTTATCCAAGACTTTCTTTACTTCCCCAGGCAAGAAGCGCTGCCTTGTCTTCTGAATTCCATAAAACTTCCCAAAGTCTACATTATGACACTGCAGTGACTATAATTATTTAAGTGTTCATCTCTTCTCAATACACTATACATATCTTAAGAAAAGGAGCAAGGCTTATTTTTCTTTAAGTCTTCAAAGCTTGCATAGTGCTCAACATAGTTAGGAGTTCAATATGGATGAATAAGTGGCTGCATGAACTAGTATAACTTTATAATCCACTCTCCAATTATTACTCTAAACTACTTGCATTAGTCCAAGACTTTATGTATTTTAAAGCTCCATGAGAGGAGAGTCATCATGAATGCATTAAAAGAAAGGATATGCATTTGTGTAGTTTCAGTGAAACACTTTTCATAAAAGGCACTAAATATTTTATTGCATGGGGCTTCCCAGATGGTGCATTGGAAAATAATCTTCCTGCCAATGCAGGAGGTGCAAGAGATGAAGGCTGGATCACCTGGGTTGGGAAGATCCCCTGGAGAAGGAAATGGCAATCCACTCCAGTATTCTTGCCTAGAAAATTCCACAGACAAAGGGGCCTGGTCAGTTACAGTTCACGGGATCACAGAGAGTTGACATGATTGAGCACACACAGCACATATTTGAACACATAGAGGTATATATAAATGTTTTGCCTACCTTTAGACTAAATTGCACCATAAAAATGAAAGCATCAAAGTTGTATAGGTGATTACAAGGGAAGACCACCCCAAGTGATGCAAGAATATTTCTCTGATGATATTTTAGGTAATCTGACATTTTCAGAGTGGAAAAAAGATGTTCAGAGAGGTCTGGCCACCCTCAGAAATGGCAGCTTCATTTGTGTTATTATTAAGACAATCAGAAAGTGAAAGTTGCTCAGTCATGTCTGAATCTTTGCGACCTCAAGGACTGTATAGTCCATGGAATTCTCTAGGCCAGAATACTGGAGTGGGTAGCCTTTCCCTTCTCCAGAGGATCTTCCCAACCCAGGGATCGAACCCAGGTCTCCCACATTGCAGGCACATTCTTTACCAGCTGAGCCACAGGGAAGCCCAAGACAATCAGAGCATTTAAGCAATTTCTCCACTATACTCTTTTTGAAGATGTAGTTTACAATTGTGCCTCATTCCTGGAAAAACTGTCCTCTGTAATAAAAGATGGGAAGATTATTTTATGTTCATTTATTTTTTAGGTGACCGATGTAAAGGTGGTTAACTCAAACGATTAGCAGAGGGTATGACTTATATAGTTTGGATTACATTTAAATTGCCAACTTTAATGGATCAGAAAAAAATATGTATATGAAAAAGAAAAAAAATATGAAGAGAGAAGCTTAATTTATATCCCTAAAAGCTAGAAGGAGAAATATATTTAAAGTAAAAGAGTGTGCTGTCTTAAGACAATGGGAAAGAGAAAGGACTATTCAAGTAAGAGAGTAGACAGATGCTCTTAAGAGTCAGCTTTGGTTTTTGGATATTAGGAAAAATGTTTTATAAGGTCTGGACTTCCTAGCTCTAATGAAGGATGATTTAAAAGGTGAAGCCAACACCAGTCATCTTCCAACTTCACACTTCAAGAGCTGCCAATGTCTATGGTTAATGAGGTGGACTTGGAGCAATGCCCTTAATTATCTTGACCCTGTGAAATCCTGTTTCTTAAACGTTTTAAGGCCATGACCCTCTAAACCTTTCTTGCTCTGTGTATTAACAATAGCCAAGAGGACCCTCTCTTGTTTTTCTTTATGTACTTTGAATTATAAAAACTAATATGTGTCATAGACACTTTTTCAATATATTGGTGATTTTGAAATGTGTTTTCAGTGTGGAGTTTGCACCATGTGTCAGCTCTCCCATTGAAAGTGAGATTAAAATATGAGAGCTCTACAACTTGTAGGTTAGGGTAGTCTATATGAATTGGCATGTTACTACATGTTTTTCATGAGTGTTACTGAAGGAATTCAATAACCTCAAACTTATAGGAGGCAGAAGAGAAGGATTTAAACTAATCTTCAATTTAATTTTGTCTATAACTTGTATGTTCATTATATATATTTTTAAGTATCTTTCATGAAATTTTTAATAAGCAAACATAATTTTTGTAGGCTTATCTGTAGCAAGAGAGAGTAACTGTATTTTGGAATAGAGCTATAATTTCAATTTTGCAGTTCAGTGCATTTAGAGAAATGCCTCATTATTATTTTTTTATTCAGAATGTTATGCTGTATTATCAAAAATAGGACTGAGTATGGTGCAGATTATTTACTCTATTATTAGTAGGAGAGTATAAGAAATTGAAGACAAGAAAATTAACTTGTATACTTAGAAACAGCAGAGAATAAACATCTTTCTTTTCCATATACTCTAAATTTTGGCTTATATACAATTGCAAGTTTCATTTTAAAATATAACCAATTTAAATGAGATACATCCAATATGGGGTTAAGGTTACAAATTTTAAAATTAAATTAGACTTACTGAATGTTTCACAAACTTTCTGAACATGACTGGGCCAATTTTGAGAAGACCTGTACTGATTGATTATTTGAGGTAGAAGCCATATAACTTCATAGTTTCAAGTAGATTCAACTAAAAACAGAGACACAGCCCAGTAATTCTACACATTTAGTTTTGCAACTGAGAGTAATAGCCATGTTTTGAATGCTCAGTTGCTTAGTTGTATCTGACTCTATAGGACCCCGTGGACTATAGCCCACCAGGCTCCTCCGTCCATAGGATTTTCTAGGCAACAATATCAGGGTGAGTAGCTATTTCCTACTCCAAGGAATCTCCCTGACCCAAGGATCAAACTCAAGTCTCTTGTGTCTCCTGCACTGGCAGGCAGATTATTTATCACTGCATCACCTGGGCAACCCATCTTAAAACAATAATAATAAAGTCATACACTTAGGTAACTCTTAAATGAGCAGGAGGAAAAAAGAAAAAAGACTTTAATTCCAACTTGCATTTCCTACCAAGATAGGAAATTTGATTTTAATTTGTTTGTTCATTGGCATTATTTAAAGAGAACTCACATTCTGAAAGTATACATTTTGCTACCATTCAACATAAGCTAGATTCAGGCAATTCCTAATGTATAATTTCATTTTAAATAGTAACAAAACAATTATTCCATCTTTTCAACTTGTACTTAGTACTTGGCTTGACACATCTCAGGAAGCAGGAAATGTCTTTTGACATTTCTTGGGACAAGATTTCAAAGTATGTAAGAAGTATCTGGCAAATTATTAAAATACAGATTTTTTTTTTCTTCTACTCTCAGTAATTCTGATTCAGTACTTTTGTAGCAAGACAGAGGAATTTGCATTTTCAACTACCAAACCAAGACATTCCGATGGAGGTGATTATTTCAAATATATTCTGAGAAATTTAGTCTTTGGGAGAAATCTAGGCACTTTATTATTGCAGGCTAATATAAGAACCACATACACTGACTAAAACAACAACATATTATATATATATATATATAATTAATAGTAAGAATATTATATATGCTCATAGTCACACTCATTCAGTCTTGTCCAACTCTGTGACGCTATAGACTGCAGCTTGCCAGGCTCCTCTGTCCATGGGGTTCTCCAGGCAAGAATACTGAAGTAGTGTGCCATGCCTTTCTTCAGGGGATCTTCCTAACCCAGGGACTGAATCCACATCATTTATGTCTCTTGCATTGGCAGGCAGATTCTGTACCCCTAGTACCACCTGGGAATCCATATATATATATAAAGTGAAAGAAATCAGGACACTAATAGATGGAGAAATATACCATGTTCATGGATTGGAAGGATCAATATAGTGAAAACGAGTATACTACCCAAAGCAATGTATAGATTCAATGCAATCTCTATCAAGNATGGCTGGATGGCGTCACTGACTCGATGGACGTGAGTTTGAGTGAACTCTGGGAGTTGGTGATGGACAGGGAGGCCTGGCGTGCTGTGATTCATGGGGTTGCAAAGAGTTGGACACGACTGAGTGACTGAACTGAACTGAACTGAGGATGAAAGATGAAAGAAAACTTTCTAAAATGTTAAATTTAATCAGATATAAAATCTGTAGCTAATTGGTTTAACTAGATTGAAATTTTTCCTGAAAACCTTCCAAAACTGTAAAGACAGAGGGTAAAGTCAGAGTTCAAGTCTCCTCACAGCACAGGCACCTACTAGGTGCTGGTGGTGAGAACCCCCACAAGATGAGCAGAAACTAACAAGATTGTAAAGCAACTATTTGCTGTCTAGTCGCTCAGTCGTGTCTGACTCTTTGTGACCCCATGGACCGTAGCCCACCCAGCTGCCCTTTCCATGGGATTTTGCAGTCAAGAATGCTGGAGTGGTTGTCATTTCTTTCTCCAGGGGATCTTCCCAAAGCAGGAATTTGAACCCATATCTCTTTCATTGGAAGGTGAGTTCTTTACCACTGAGCAACCTGGGTAGTCACTATGCCCCAATAAAAAGAAATTAAACAAACAAAAAAAAACTATAAGACCCACTCAGGACAAAAATTAATTTCTCATAATATCTTTTGAAATTTCCAAAACTTAGCGCCTGAATAGCCCTTGTTGGCCTATAGAGAGAACTTTTAAAATGACATGTTGATGTATGGCAAAACCAATACAATATTGTAAAGTGATTAGCCTCCAATTAAAATAAATAAAATTTTAAAAAATGACATGTAATATTATTTAAGTAATTTCTTCTTGCCTTGTGTTTTGAGAAATACTCACTCTTCATGTAATCTGTAACCAGTCACAGTGATTACTTGAGCTGCTTTATATCAATAATTATCCTTTTCAATATAAGATGCAAATAAAGCATTTGTTCTTTAAAGTTGAACTTTCTTCCTAAGAATGAGGGTCATTCTTAAGGACAGAAGAAGGAACAAAAGAATAGTATTATGTGGTAGGATACTCTTTGTCTCCCAAATGCCTCTACTACCCACTGGGAGCAGTTTTAGGGCAGTACAATTATAGAATTTAATTTTTAAAAATTATTGCTTTGATCTATATTAAATTGGAAAAAAACTCCTGGGTAGAAGAATTTAGGCTAATTTCTGTTATCTGATTTTTTTTTTTTTAATGATGCATTGTGTAAGAAAGAAGAGTAAGGCATTAACACCAAGTGCCTAAGTGCATATGTGTTTGGAGGTGGAGTGGTTGTTGCAGTGGGTTTTAAGATGTCTGAGAGATTGCTGGGGAGTATTGGTGGTTGAATGAGAAGGAGGAAGATAGGATGAAGGAGTAGAATTGAGAAAAATTGAGAATGGGACACTGGACAAAATATCTATACAAGTGCATTATTTCAGACCAGCTCTTTAGCCATGCTGACACAGGAGTGCCAGATACTTTACCCGTTTTGTGTGTTTGAGAGTTTCAAAAATCTCTTCTCCAATTGCTGTCTAAGGGACTCATGTTAATTTTATTCAGTTATACTACTCAAGATTAGGCCTAATCATTAAAAAAAAATTTAAGGATACTTGGTGAATACACAAAGAAAAGAGTAATAATCAGACATTGCTCTTCTCTTTATTTGAAATAAAGATATTAAACAAACCCAACACTATCATTTTGCTCTCAAAATTCTTAATAGCCTTTCATAAGCCTACTTTCTCAATCATATTTTGAAATGCTTTCATAGTTTGTTGTGCTCTCATTTTGGTATTTTAGGTCACATTACTGTTTTCTTACTGGAGAGATATTCTACATACATTGTTTTAAAGTATATTTTAATAATATATAAAGTAACAGGACTTTTTCCTCTAACAGTTTTGTTATAAGAGGGGCCATTCAGCTATCAAAGACTGCAATCAAATGTGCACTCGATATTGATCTAACTTGCTCTGTAATGATGAGATGCTCTGGAAATGACTTGGAGATTAGAAGGTGGACTCTGGGAAGGTGGGTACTGATGGACTCCAATATCATGAAGGGTGTTATCTTTCTGTTACTAGTTAATGGAAGCCACTGTCAAAAATAAGCGGCAGTATGAAGAAGGATGGCTGTCCTCTGAAGCCTGAGCTCTTAGTGCCTATGGGGTGAAGGTTGTGAGAATCAAGGTAATACACTCCCTGATGGCGTCAGAGGTAAAGCAGTTGTAGGAGGTGCATGCAACCATGCCTATGTTTGGAGAAGCAAACACTGCACACTTTAGTTGCTGGGGTTACAGCAACTAATACGAGTTTCTGGTTTCCAAGTCTTTAGTTTGGTCAGAAAGAAAACAGTAATATTCTAAAAGCAATGCAAGGACACCAGAAGTTAGTATTAAAAATAAAACAACTTTTTAAAACAGAGAGTTAGTAATTTTAAAGTTGAATGCCAAAGTTTTTTTTAAAATTTCACCTTAAATATTATATGTTCCAAAACTGTATTCAGAAATAGAATTAGTATTCATACCAATTGTTTAACTGAAAAGAATTTTTTTTTTTGGTATGTTTTAAAAAGTCTATAATGGCATTCTTTGTTTCTCAATTTTCAGTGCCAGGAGAGAGAACTAATTTGCTTGGTGGGAAGACAAGCCACCTTACTCTCCAGTGAATGTTAATTACTTGAAGGCAAAAAGCAGGAGTTTTTAACTTGGGCCTAGAATTTTCCTCTCCTGGGCCCTGTTGGCTCAGACGATAAAGTGTCTGTCTACAATATGGGAGACCTGTGTTTGATCCCTGGGAAAGGAAGATTCCCTGGAGAAGGAAATGGCAACCCACTCCAGTACTCTTGCCTAGAAAATCCCATGGAAAGAGCAGCCTGGTGCAGGCTACTGTCCATGGGGTCACAAAGAGTTGGACACGATTATCTTCACTAGAACTTTCCAGAAGTTATTGGCTGAATGATGTGTTGATCTAAGTATTTTAGGGAAGAGATTGTAACTCTTACTAGATTTTCAAAATAATGACCCCTAATTAATAAGTAACATTCACATTAGAGGATAATTTAAAATAAGCTTTTAAGTTCTATTTTAGTGATAAAAACATCACAGTGACTCATATTAGTTTTGCTAACCTTTTGTCCCTAAGATCAGTTTTACACTATCTTCAAATAAGTCCAACTTTCCCTCTTCTTTATTTCTGGAATTCCCTTTTCTTAACTAAAAGGTTGCATTTTCCATTATATCTGCCTACTTCCCAGAATATCAAAGTCATTTTTCATTTCAACACTCTTCTCTAAATTTAATTTCCACAACATTCTACTTTATAATACTCTGCATACTCACTAAATCTTTTAACAATACTATGTCTTTCAAGGTCAAATTACAACTGGTATTCATTACTTCAAAAAGAAGAGCTAAGAAGTAAAATTTTAGATGTTTTTATTTATTATACAAATTTAATAATTACATCCTGTAGAGGAATACATTAAGTTATAATGGCATTTTTCCTATTCTTCAGTTCAGTACAGTTGAGTTGGTCATTCATATCCAACTCTTTGCGACCCCATGAACCGCAGCACGCCAGGCCTCCCTGTCCATCACCAACTCCTGGAGTTCACTCAAACGCATGTGCATAGATTATTGATGCCATCCAGCTATCTCATCCTCTGTCACCCCCTTCTCTGCCTGCCACCATTCCCTTCCAGCATCAGGGTCTTTTCCAATGAGTCAACTCTTCCCATGAGGTGGCCAAAGTATTGGAGTTTCAGCTTCAGCATCAGTCCTTCCAATGGATAACCAGGACCAGTCTCCTTTAGGATGGCCTGATTGGATCTCCTTGCAGTCTAAGGGACTCTCAAGAGTCTTCTCCAACACCACAGTTCAAAAGCATCAATTCTTTAGTGCTCAGCTTTCTCCACAGTCCAACTCTTGCATCCATACTTGACCACTGGTAAAACCATAGCCTTGACTAGACGGAACTTTGTTGGCAAAGTAATGTCTCTGCTTTTGAATATACTATCTAGGTTGGTCATAACTTTCCTTCCAAGGAGTAAGCATCTTTCAATTTCATGGCTGCAATCACCATCTGCAGTGATTTTGGAGCCCCTCAAAATAAAGTCTGACACTGTTTCCACTGTTTCCCCAGCTATTTCCCATGAAGTGATGGGACTGGAGGCCATGATCTTCGTTTTCTGAATGCTGAACTTTAAGCCAACTTTTTAACTCTCCTCTTTCACTTTCATCAAGAGGCTTTTTAGTTCCTCCTCACTTTCTGCCATAAGGGTGGTGTCGTCTACATATCTGAGGTTATTGATATTTCTCCCAGCAATCTTGATTCCAGCTTGTGTTTCTTCCAGCCCAGCGTTTCTCATGATGTACTCTGCATAGAAGTTAAATAAGCAGGGTGACAATATACAGCTTTGACATACTCCTTTTCCTATTTGGAACCAGTCTGTTGTTTCATGTCTAGTTCTAACTGTTGCTTCCTGACCTGCAAATAGGTTTCTCAAGAGGCAGGTCAAGTGGTCTGGTATTCCCATCTCTTTCAGAATTTTCCACAGTTTATTGTGATCCACACAGTCAAAGGCTTTGGCAGTAAAGCAGAAATAGATGTTTTTCTGGAACTCTTTTGCTTTTTCAATGATCCAGTGGATGGTGGCAATTTGATCTCTGGTTCCTCTGCCTTTTCTAAAACCAACTGAACATTAGGAAGTTCACGGTTCACGTATTGCTGACTCCTGGCTTGGAGAATTTTGAACATTACTTTACTAGCATGTGAGGTAAGTGCAATTGTGTGGTAGTTTGAGCATTCTTTGGCATTGCCTTTCTTTGGGATTGGAATAAAAACTGACCTTTTCCAGTCCTGTGGCCATTGCTGAGTTTTCCCAATTTGCTGGCATATTGAGTGCAGCACTTTCACAGCATCATCTTTTAGGATTTGAAATAGCTCCACTGGAATTCCATCACCTCCACTAGCTTTGTTCATAGTGATGCTTTCTAAGGCCCACTTGACTTCACATTCCAGGATGTCTGGCTCTAGGTAAGTGATCATACCATTGTGATTATCTTGGTCAGGAAGATCTTTTTTGTACAGTTCTTCTTTGTATCCTTGCCACCTTTTCTTAATATCTTCTGCTTCTGTTAGGTCCAGACCATTTCTGTCCTTTATTGGGCCCATATTTGCATGATATGTTCCCATGGTATCTCTAATTTTCTTGAAGACTTCTCTAGTCTTTCCCATTCTGTTGTTTTCCTCTATTTCTTTGCACTGATCACTGAGGAAGGCTTTCTTATCTCTCCTTGCTATTCTTTGGATCTCTGCATTCAGATGCCTATATCTTTCTTTTTCTCCTTTGCTTTTCATTTCTCTTCTTTTCACAGCTATTTTCAAGACCTCTTCAGACAGCCATTTTGCTTTTTTGCATTTCTTTTCCACTGAGATTGTCTTGATCCCTGTCTCCTACACAGTGTCATAAACCTCAGTCCATAGTTCATCAGGCACTCTATCTATCAGATCCAGTCCCTTAAATCTATTTCTCACTTCCACTGTATAATCATAAGGGATTCGATTTAGGTCATATCTGAATGGTCTAGTGATTTTCTCTACTTTCTTCAATTTAAGTATGAGTTTGGCAATAAGGAGTTCATATATGAGCCACAGTCAGCTCCATGTCTTATTTTTGCTGACTGTATAGAGCTTCTCCATCTTTAGCTGCAAAGAATATAATCAATCTGATTTTGGTGTTGACCATCTGGCTGTGTCCATGTGTAGAGTCTTCTCTTGTGTGGAAGAGGGTGTTTGCTATGACCAGTGTGTTTTCTTAGCAAAACTCTATTAGCCTTTGCCCTGCTTCATTCCGTATTCTAAGGCCAAATTTGCCTGTTACTCCAGGTGTTTCTTGACTTTCTACTTTTGCATTTCAGTCCTCTATAATGAAAAGGACATCTTTTGGGGGTGTTAGTTGTAAAAGATCTTTAGGTCTTCATAGAACCATTCAACTTCTGCTTCTTTGGTGTTACTCTGGGTGGGTCATGGTGGAGAGGTCTGACAGAATGTGGTCCACTGGAGAAGGGAATTGCAAACCACTCCAGTATTCTTGCCTTGAGAAGCCCATGAACGGTGTGAAAAGGCAAAATGATAGGATACTGAAAGAGGAACTCCCCAGGTCGGTAGCTGCCCAATGCGCTACTGGAGATCAGTGGAGAAATAACTCCAGAAAGAATGAAGGGATGGAGCCAAAGCAAAAACAATACCCAGCTGTGCATGTGACTGGTGATAGAAGCAAGGTCTGATGCTGTAAAGAGCAATATTGCATAGGAACCTGGAATGTCAGGTCCATGAATCAAGGCAAATTGGAAGTGGTCAAACAGGAGATGGCAAGGATGAACGTCGACATTCTAGGAATCAGTGAACTAAAATGGCCTGGAATGGGTGAATTTAACTCAGATGACCATTATATCTACTACTGTTGGCAGGAATCCCTTAAAGAAATGTACTAGGCATCATGGTCAACAAAAGAGTCCGAAATACAGTACTTGGATGCAATCTCAAAAATGACAGAATGATCTCTGTTCATTTCCAAGGCAAACCATTCCTATTCTTAGGTTGTATTAATTAATCTATTTATGTTTTAACCTCTATCTTTGGCTTAAACCATTGTCCTCTCTAGGCCCATTTTTGAATTATAATGCACATTTTATTGTGCCTTATTTTAATTTTCTTCTAATATGTTTGCGATATGACAGCTTTAAAATCTATGTGTTGTAATTGTAAATTTTTTTCTCAAACCATAAACAGCCATTTATATTTGTAAACTCCACCAATTTTGTACTTAAATGCCTTTTAAAATGTTTATTAAAAGCTTGTTTGCAATATTCAATTTGAAAATTCAGTTAACTATTGAAAATAATTACTACTTCTGTAGTGTATTTATTTTATTCCTTTATTATGATTTCTTCAGCTGATCACTACAAATATCTAAATATGTATCAAATATGTATGTATTTAATATAGACTTACATAGATATATTCAGATACAAGACTTAGTGACTAAACAATGACATTTTAATATATTTATGTAAATACAAATAGGTATAAATATTTAGAAATTAACAACAGTATGAGCCATCTTAGACTTGTGTGTCTTCCCTGAAGAGTACTTTTTTTTGTTTTTTTTTGTTTTTTTTTTTAAGTAATTATAAGAACACTCAGCAACTTAAGAGATTTCTAAGGAGTGAAAGAAGTAATTTCCCAAGCGTAATTGTAGAAAAATGCAACTCGATTATTTTGTGATGTATTAATATGAAATATATTAAATCTGGCAATCACTTCATTTATAGTATAATATTTTACTGGTTATAGAAGAGTCTCCAATGAATGATTATTTTTTAGATTTCATACACACAACTGAATAATAATAGAAATCTATACATTTATAGAAACTGATGTACTCAATATCCCAGAATTAACTTGGTTGATACTCAAACACTCGTACAAATAACATTGGAGGAAAGTGAACTGTAGTGTACTTTTTAAGTATTTTTAGCAGAGCTTCAGTATTTTAGTTCCCCAACCAGGGATGTTACACATATCCTCCTCAGGGGAAGGTTCGACTAACCCCAGACTAACCCCAGACTAACCCCAGTCCAACCCCAGACTGCCAGGGAAGTCCCAGTGGACTTTTGAATATAAAAAATTAATCATAGTTTCTCTGTTTTTAATTTTTCCTCATGATTTCACATAAAAATTATTTTTTCAATAAGGCTATTTAATGATGATAGACACTGGGTAAACCAGGACATATTTGATGTTAATACTAACCAATTAAATTGCATTTGCATAGGGCATGAATCAAGAAACAGATTTTCTACAAGTCCTTAACATTGCGTGGTGTTGTTCTATCGCTATATCGTTTCTGACTCTTTGTGACCCCATGGACTGCAATACGCCAGGCTTCCCTATCCTTCACTATCTCCCTGAGTAGTTTCAGCCAATTCTTCCACATTTCTTAAAATTACAAAGTGGAATAGGCTTTTACATAATATATCTTAATCTTTATTGCTGGTTATTCTCCGTGTTGCAGGATGGATTCCATAGAAATGTGTAAGATCACAGCCATGGATGAGGTAACTTAGAAGCCGTAATAAAACATTACATTCAGTAATGCCAATGAAGACACAGTGAGCTTTTCTTTCCATTTAAAAATGTCACCTAGTACAATTATTCTGAAATGCAGGAAACTTCCATGTTAGAATGCTTTCTAATTTTCCTTCAGGTCATCACTTCTATCATCAGAATAAGAGACCAAGAATTGAGTCAGAGACAAGAGGAAATGAAGATAATTGTAGCCCAGTTTATATGTCAGATTTGTAGTGCCAAATACTTTACAAGCTTTTTACATGTGTTCTGGTTCTTTGCTAATGCAGCTACAATATCTCCAGGGCCTTTAACATCCTTTCTTTCATCTCTCAAGTGGCCCATAAATGATGGTTAGGAGAACACAGGGAAAAAAAAAAAAATGACCAGAGGGGTTTTCTAGTCATTCTTTCCAGTTTGATCATTTAAAACAAATTCTTTTTCCTTTAAATTGGTTCTACGTAACTTAGAGAAACAGTTTAAATTTTTAAGGAATCCCACAAGCTAACTGAATATCTAAAAACGTTCCAATCACTCTTCAGGTACTGACAATGATTTTCAGGGACCCACAGGTAGAGCAAGGACATTTTGTCTTGGGTATTTTATGGGCAAGTGGAATGTAAGCTTTCCTCTTTCCCCCCTATCAGCGATGATAATAAGCCTA
Organism: Aepyceros melampus; assembly: GCA_006408695.1. Classification (NCBI taxonomy): domain Eukaryota; kingdom Metazoa; phylum Chordata; class Mammalia; order Artiodactyla; family Bovidae; genus Aepyceros; species Aepyceros melampus. The sequence goes on along the minus strand of SJXQ01007364.1, from coordinate 85,724 downwards.
AAAATGGACTCAGCTTCAATTAGGGATGGTTTAATTGACCTGGTGTTGAGTCACCCCTGATTTTCTTGTCACAGATTTTAGCTACAACATTTAGAGTGTCTGAAAATGTTGCTTTTTACAATGTGTGTGAAAACTGGGTGAGCTCTATCTAGCCCTCCAGAGCTGCTGAAATCACACATATTGCACAGTAGGTTTACCCTCCTCAGAGAAATAACCTTTCTTTCAGTGCATGATTTACTTACTCTTAAATATCACAATAGTTGGGTTTGGTAGCTTTCTTTCTCTTTGTTTGTTTGTTTGTTTGTTTCTTTGTTTTGCCTTCATATGTTAAAGTTAAAATTCAGCAAAACAAATGTTAAAATTCAAAGGCTTTTGAAGACCTATAATTCAGTAATGAAAATCAGTATATATTTTTTTTTCGTATGGATGCAAGTTTCATGACCTAGAAACTGAACAGTAAACATTTGGTCTGGTTTTGCTGATGGGATTTCTTCACGCAAGTATACTAGACTTCAAAAAATCCAGTCAAATATACACATACACATAGTAAAAGCTAAGTTATTTTTTCATTTTAAGAAACTAATATATTTTTTATTATACACAGAATATGCAAATCTCATTATTGCTCACTATTATTTTTTTTAATTCTAAACATATTATCCATAAAACTACTTCAATTGTTTGCTTATTTCAGTGTAAGCCCTGCCCCTCCCCACCAAAATGCTAAGAGAAACAAATGAATAATGAAATGTTCTGTATCAGCTACCTATGACTATACAAAAATCAGGTTGCAATTTTAGAGGCCTAAAAAAGGAAGTATGTATTATTGCTCACGAGTATACAGATCAGCAAGGTAATCGTTCCAGTCTAGGACCAGCTCCTTTCTCCTCCGTGGTTTGCTGTCAGTCACCTTGGTGACTCTGCTTCTAAAAGTTTCTGGATATTGGTTGGGGTGCCCTGTTTCTCTCTTCTGCTAGGTTTATCCATCTGCTAACTGAACAGGATTCAAGGAAATGAAGCTCTTTTGAAAATACAGCTTGAGAACATTGTAGGTTCCCTGTGAATCAGACTCAAATTCATTCTAATAGCCAAATCCACAATTATTTAGGAGACAGGTCTTGCCCTCTGGATTTACTCATGGCAGCCTTGCCCATGTCAGAAGGCTATGGGACAAGAATCTTAAGTTTCTTAGAAACCCTTTTATCTAGCTGAGAAAGGGATGTCTTGGCACTGATTTAAGTCTTAATAAAGGGTTTTATAATAATACACCCGATTTGATCTTGTTCTCAGAACTTGTTTTATGTTGGAGTCCATGCTAGTTGGGAAGACAGAATATAAGAAGCAATTTTATTTTTATTTATTTATTTTTTAGATCCCTCTAAATTTTTCTTGAAAACTGATCAGATCTTTCTCTAGTTTAAAGATTAACAAACTAAGAGCTTCAGGCATATTTAGCCCATCTCCTATTTTTGTATGAACTCTGAGCTAAGACTGTTAAATTTTCTTTTTTTTTTTTATGGTTAAAAACAATCAAAGGAAGGATAACACTTTGTGATACATGCATATTTTGTTATCCTCATAGTTCAGTGTCCACAAATAGGGTTTTTTGCAGCACAGCTACACTCATTTGTTTACATATTAGCTCTGTTTTTGCACTGCAACAGCAGAATAGAATAGGCAAGACAGAATGAAGAGTCGCAAAGTTACTATCTTTACAGAAGTTTGCTGATCTCTGCTCTAAGTCTTATCATTCTTGTACTACCTGATGGTATGCTGCTAAAAGGAGTCAACTAACACTTTTTCAACAGTTTGCTGAAAATTATTTTTGTCAACGTCTATCAGTTTATTAGGAACATATCTATCAGTATGTGTTTCGGTATAGTCTTGTCAAATATTTTGTTAGTTTATAGCATGAGGCTCTGCTTTTCTGGCCTCCAATAGTGATCTCCTACCAATCTCCAATCTACATGAAATTGCTCACTGTGTTTCCATTGTCTGCTCCCCGCTTTGCTCTTAAACCAGAGTCTTATATTTTAAGTCAATAGCATCCACTTCTACATACCAATTTCTGTATCAATCACTTCTTACAGTTTAAGAAATAAACACAAAATTCTGTGGCTTAAAACAAAAAGGACCTATTCTTGATCCTGAGTCTATGAGTCAGTTGGGCAGTTGCACTGATCTTGCCTGGGCTTGTTTGTGTATCTGAAATCAACTTGTAGGCTCGTTGGTCTAAAATGATCTTTATTACAGATCTCTTATGGCTGGCTGTTGACTGGTCCAGCAGGAAAGATTGGGCCATCGGCCTCTTGTCCTTAATCAAATGACCCTAGGCCTGTCCACATAATCATGGTAGGGACATAAAAGAATGAGTGGGAGCATGCAAGGTTTCTTGAGGTATGGACTAGGAATTAACACCCCATAGCTTCTTCCTCAAAAGTTAACAAAAGAAACCCAGCTCAAATTTAATAAATGGGGAAATAAATTAAGCATCTTGATTTAACAATCATACTACCTACAATGCTCTTTTAAGAAATTTTTGATACACAGGGTATACAGGCATACAGAACATGCAAGCAAATTTGTGTTTGCTGCTGCTGCTAAGTCACTTCAGTCGTGTCAAACTCTGTGCAACCCCATAGACACTCGTCAGTTCTGAATATGTTATGCATAAAAGAAGAATCAATCATTCTATCTTTTCCAGTCTTAACACTGTAATGATGACAAATGAACAATGAAATACTCTCCGCAGGTTATTTGCAATGATGAAGATCATATTCAGCTAAAGAACTGGGGAAAGGGCATGTAAAATAACCAAAGAAATGTAAATCCAGGTGACTTAGAGTACTTTTTCATCCTTCTTACGTGATCAAGCTAGAAGCTGTTCCTCTACATTTTAGGACTCCCACTCTACTCTTAGTTCCGCTATGCAGGTGTGTTAAGTCACTTCAGTCGTGTCCAACTCTTTGTGACCCCGTGGTGGTAGCCCACCAAGCTCCTCTGTCCATGGGGTTTTCCAGGCAAAAATACTGGAGTGGGTTGCCTTGCCTTCCTCCAGGGGATCTTCCCAACCCGGGGATCGAACCCATGTTTCTTACGTCTCCTGCATCGGCAGGTGGATTCTTTATCACTAGCACCACCTGGGAAGATGCTCCTTACTCTGTTGCTAGTTATGCCTTGAATGCATTTGTTATATTCCTTTTCCTCAGGATTGTTTTCTTTTGGTAGGTATCACTGGCATAAAAAATAATAGGTAGCATGGCTTTACCAACTATCTTTATTTTCCACAATTTTGTGTCCAAGTACTAATACAGGGGGATTTATCTTTACTAGTCGGTGTAACTCATTGCTCAGAGTAGTGTCTGAAGGTTTGAACATTGACTGCCGGCTTCCTGGGTCAGAAACTAGTGCTCTGCAAGACTCCTCCTTATGCATTTTCACTGTTTTCATACTATCAAAATAGAAGAGTAAGAGGGATGTGTCTTGACTTGAATCATTTGGGGTTATCAGATAAAGACACACACACACACACACACACATAAAAAAAAAAAAAAACACATGCATTCTATGTCTGCCTTGTAAAACTCAGGACAAATTTCCTACTGTGAATGTTAGGATACTCCTTGTCTAGAAAAATAGAGAATCAGAGACCTAGGATCAAATACCAAGTGAATCCAATGGGCTTTTACAGGTGGTTTTCTTGAAAGGTCAGTATTTATTTTGTTAGCTTCTGATGGTATTGTTTCTTTGAAGCACAGAATTGTCACCAAGCTGGAAGAATTATTTTCCTTTCCTAGAGACTCTTATGGGGAGCTTTGTCTGGGGTCTGTATGGTGGCTGCAAAGCCACCTGAGACTAAGACTTTTTCCTCCAAACAGAAGATGAGAGAGAGGCAAAAGTTTTTACAATTTGTTTTGTAGCACTGCCAACACAAGGAAAAGTATCCAAAGAGTTAGACTTTTTAAAAGAGGTTGTTTTTATAGGTTGCCTTATTTAAAACTTTTTTTTTGTAACCAGAGATTTACCCTCTTTAGAAGAGGAGTGTGCTCTGGGGTCATCTTCACCTCCTACTATAAGAGTGAAACATGGTTCCCTTTTTATTCAAATGCTGAGTTCTACTCATTTACAGTGATATCCAAAATGTCACTTCCTCAGACAGTCTTGCTCTCTGATTTTTTTTTTTAATTATGTATTTACTTAAATTTAAGACTACTTTTTCAAGCAGATTTAGTGAGACTTTGGGTGTCAGTGTGGAACAGCCTCCAACTTCTGGATGGAGCCATACTTTCTCCAGAGTCTGGTATTCATTGGTTACTTTAAAAAGACCCAGCAGATATGTTTACAGTTTCCAATATCTGAGGCCAGATCACCTCTCTGTGTTGGTTGTTTCCAGACTAGTCTTTACAAATGAAATGGAAATAGTGAGAGGATTTATAATTCTCCTCTGTGAGTTACCTCAGACATAGGAAGTGGGCATGTGAATTGACCTTCCTATCCTATTCCATATTTACTTTCCCCCTAGTCTAATTCAGTAACATATGCATTCAGTTAGCTGCTTCATCTCAATTCCCTCAATTCCCTACCCATCCCTACACAAACCTTAATCGGCAAGGTCATCAGACTCTTGGAAAAACAACTGTGAATAATTAATTTATCAATTATAGGTGCAATTTGCGAAGTTCAATGGATTCTTAAGAATTTTAATGTGATTTATGAGCCTATTTATTCATAAGTTTTATCAGCTTCTTCAAATACATACTAGTAGGTATAGAGCCACATTCATTTCTCCTACTTTTCATTCAGTTCAGTTCAGTTGAGTTGAGTTGCTCAGTTGTGTCCAACTCTTTGTGACCCTGTGAACTGCAGCATGCCAGGCTTCCTTGTCCTTCACCAACTCCCAGAGCTTGCTCAAACTCATGCCCACCAAGTCAGTGATGCCATCCAACCGTCTCATCCCCTGTCATCCCCTTCTCCTGTCTTCAATCTTTCCCAGCATCAGGATCTTTTCAAATGAGTCAGCTCTTACATCAGGTGGCCATAGTATTGGAGCTTCAGCTTCAGCATCAGTTCTTCTAATGAATATTCAGAGCTGATTTCCTTTAGGATTAACTGGCTTGATCTCCTTTCAGTTCAAGGAACTCTCAAGAGTCTTCTCCAACACCACAGTTCAAAAGCATCAATTCTTCAGTGCTGAGCTTTCTTTATGGTTCACTTCTCACATCAATACATGACTACTGGAAAAAAATTTTTTTTGAATAGAAGGACCTTTGTTGGCAAAGTAATGTCTCTGCTTTTGAATATACTATCTAGGTTGGTCATTACTTTTCTTCCAAGGAGCAAGTGTCTTTTAATTTCATGGCTGCAATCACCATCTTCAGTGATTTTGGAGCCCAAGAAAATAAAGTCTCTCACTGTATCCATTGTTTCCCCATCTATTTGCCATGAAGTGATGGGCCCGGATGCCATGATCTTCAATTTTTGAATGTTGAGTTTTAAGCCAACTTTTTCACTCTCCTCTTTCACTTTCATCAAGAGGCTTTTTAGCTCCTCTTCACTTTCTGCCATAAGGGTGGTGTCATCTGCATATCTGAGGTTATTGATATTTGTCCCAACAATATTGATTCTAGCCTGTGCTTCATCCAGCCCGGCATTTCGCATGATGTACTCCATATATAAGTTAAATAAGCAGGGTGACAATATACAGCCTTGATGTACTTCTTTCCCAATTTGGATCCATTTCCTTGTTCCATGTCTGTTTCTGTTTCTTCTTGACCTGCATACAGATTTCTCAGGAGGCAGGTAAGGTGTTCTGGTATTTCCATCTCTTTAAAAAATTTCCACGGATTGTTGTGATTCACACGGTCAAACGTTTTAGCATGGTCAGTAAAGCAGAAGTAAATTTTTTTGAACTCTCTTGCTTTTTCTATGATTCAACGGATGTTGGCATTTGATCTCTGGTTCCTCTGCCTTTTCTAAAACCAGCTTGAACATCTGGAAGTACACAGTTCATGTATTGCGGAAGCCTGGCTTGGAGAATTTTGAGGATACTTTCCTAGAGTGTGAGATGAGTGCAATTGTCTGGTAGTTTGATCATTCTTTGGTATTGCCTTTCTTTGGGATTGGAATGAAAACTGACCTTCTCTAGTCCTATGGCCACTGCTGAGTTTTCCAAATTTGCTGGCATATTGAGTGCACTACTTTCAAAGGATCATCTCTTAGGATTTGAAATAGCTCAACTGGAATTCCATCATCTCCAGTAGCTTTGTTTGCAGTAATGCTCTCTAAGCCCATTTGACTTCAGACTCCAGGATCTTGCTCTCGGTGAGTGATGACACCATCGTCATTATCTGAGTCACGCAGATCTTTTCTTGTATAGTTCTTCTGTGTTTTCTTGCCACCTTTTCTTGATATCTTCTGCTTCTGTTAGGTCCATACTGTTTCTGTCCTTTATTGTGCCCATCTTTGCCTAAAATTTTCCCTTGGTATCTCTAATTATCTTGACGAGATCTCTCAGTTCATTTCAGTAGTTCAGTCATGTTCCGACTCTTTGTGACCCCATTAATTGCAGCACGCCAGTCCTCCCTGTCCATCACCAACTCCCGGAGTTCACTCAAACTCAATGCCCATTGAGTCGGTGATGCCATCCAGCTGTCTCATCCTCTGTCGTCCCCTTCTTCTCCTGCCCCCCAGTCCCTCCCAGCATTAGAGTCTTTTCCAATGAGTCAACTCTTCTCATGAGGTGGCCAAAGTATTGGAGTTTCAGCTTTAGCATCAGTCCTTCCAAAGAACACCCAGGACTGATCTCCTTCAGAATGGACTGGTTGAATCTCCTTGCAGTCCAAGGGACTCTCAAGAGTCTTCTCCAACACCACACTTCAAAAGCATCAATTCTTCAACGCTCAGCTTCTTCACAGTCTGACTCTCACATCCATACACAACTACTGGAAAAACCATAGCCTTGACTAGACCTTTGTTGACAAAGTAATGTCTCTGCTTTTGAATATGCTACCTAGGTTGGTCATAACTTTCCTTGCAAGGAGAAAGCATCTTTTAATTTCAAGGCTGCAACACCATCTGCAGTGACTTTGGAGCCCCCCCAAAAAAGTGTGACACTGTTTCCACTGTTTCCCCATCTATTTCCCATGAAGTGATGGGACCAGATGCCATGATCTTCATTTTCTGAATGTTGAGCTTTAAGCCAACTTTTTCACTCTTTCACTTTCATCAAGAGGCATGAAAGTTCCTCTTCACTTTCTGCCATAAGGGTGGTGTCATCTGTATATCTGAGGTTACTGATATTTCTCCCAGCAATCTTGATTCCAGCTTGTGTTTCTTCCAGTCCAGCATTTCTCATGATGTACTCTGCATATAACTTAAATAAGCAGGGTGACAATATACAGCCTTGTCATACTCCTTTTCCTATTTGGAACCAGTCTGTTTTTCCATGTCCAGTTCTAACTCTTGTTTCCTGAGTTGCATACAGGTTTCTCAAGAGGCAGATCGGGTGGTCTGTTATCTCTAGTCATTCCCATATTATTGTTTTCCTCTATTTATTTGCATTGATCGCTGAGGAAGCCTTTCTTACCTCTCCTTGCTATTCTTTAGAGCTCTTCATTCAGAGTTCTAAATATGCTTTTCTCCTTTGCCTTTTGTTTCTCTTCTTTCTTAGCTATTTGTAATTCTTCCTCAGACAATCATTTTGCCTTTTTGCATTTCTTTTTCTTGGGGACGGTCTTGATCACTGCCCCTGTACAATGTCACCAATCTCTGTCTATAGTTCTTCAGGCACTCTATCAGATCTATTTGTCACTTCCACTGTATAATTGTAAGCAATTTGATTTAATTCATACCTGAAAAGTCTAGTGGTTTTAAATAGCCAAGAGTTTGTAATTTTGTTGCACCATTGTATATAATGATTTAAAGTTACTTAGAAGAAAGCGATTAATTACTATATCAGATCAAATTTTGCTAAATGTTTGCTGGCAAGCTTATTGACAATCCTAAGCTTAAGAACTTTTTTTTTTAAGTTACATAAAACAACAATAGAAGCATTAGTATTTTTCTCTTATAGCCATTGTACTTAAACATTCCTTTTTAAAAGTATAATTGTCTAACAAGAATGTGCATTTCACAAGTATATAGATTGATGAATTTTCACCTATTGAACACACCTGTGTAATCAGCATCCTTGTCAATAAACAGAACAGTCCTAACATCAGGAACACCTTCTGCTCACACTTCCTTCCAGAGGGTAGTATTTTTGAAGGAAAAAATTCTAACATGGGAGGAAATGTAAGGGCACCTGATACCCATTCGAGTTTTATTTTCTTCATCTGTAAAATGAGTAGAACAATAAATATGCTGAAAAACTTGCTTCACTGAATGTGAGCATCTCTATGAAAACACGTTTTAAACCACAGCAAGCTGCACAAATGAACGGTATTATTTTAATTTTCTGTTATTACAAAGTGCCCATTGCAGAGTTCACCTTGGAAAAATGATCAGACTTGGCCCAAACCGAGGGAGTGTTGCTGGGGCATGCCCGCGGGCTGCCTTCCAACAGACCTCCTAGAGTCTCATTACCTTGGTAGATTTGCCTGGCTCCAAGTCTGGCCCTCAGCCCTTCCAGATTTTGAGACCTAGTTGTCTATTTCTAAAGGGCCTAGTGATATTAAATAAGCTCGAGAGACTGATTTTAAAAGTCAAAGCCCTGATTTATTCATTTACAATGAGGGGACCGGGCACTCAAATCCTCAAACTAGAACATTCTCTCCCTGCTCCTCTTTCTTTGGGGGAGCTATGCTGTATCCACAAACTTGCTCAGTGAGTATGGTTTCAGAATAAGAATGAGGTGACAGGAAGCTCCTCCTCTGATTTGTGAGCTTGGTTCACTCCTCTTTTGTACTGATGCACCTCTGAACTTTTACTATTCTCTTCAGACCAATTCAGCTGCCAACCCAATAAGAAAGCAGTCTGAAGCCTCTAGCTTCTGAAATAAAACCTATATACATTTTCCTCTTGGGAAAATCCTGTGTACTTAGAGTTATTATCACAGAAGTTGATGAGAATGAGACACTTACAGGATTTAGGGCTCTCAATTAAAAAAAAAAAATAGTCTTGAGTCCTATACAGGCTCACCTGCCTTGGAAGCTCTTGGACCTAGTTTCCCTCCCTCCTTCTCTTCTGGCAGTGGTATGCGTGCCTGGCTGGAGCATCCAGAGATGGTTGGATTTCCCCTGCCTTCTTGTCTTCTATGCGGTAATTGAATGTTTGCTTCTAAAGTTCACCTTCTTTCTTTTGTATAAGTAGCAGAGGAAGGTAGAAGTTCCCCCACCAGAGACATGTGGGTAACTGAGATGGAAGTTTACACTCCTGAAGGTCAATGCTGACCATCAGTACCAGTAGAAGTTATGACCACTTCTCCTGCTGCTGCTGCTGTTTAGTTGCTTAGTCATGTCTGACTCTTTGTGATGCCATGGACTGTAACCCACCAGGCTCCTCTGTCCATGGGATTTCCTAGGCAAGAATACTGGAGTGGGTTGCCATTTCCTTCTCTCCAGAGGATCTTCCCAGCTCAGGGATCCAACCAGAATCTCCTGCTTGGCAGGCAGATTCTTTACCACTGAGCCACCTGGGAAGCCGAGTTACTTCTTATATCCAGCACTTAATTTTTTCTTTCTTTTTTTTATGTCTGGATTGATCGATTCTAAGCTCTTGAGCTCATAACTGACAATATTGACAATAATTTTAATGTGCTTCAGGTGAACCTCATACTTCTGAAGTCTTCATTTCTTATTAATTTAGTTGACACATTTTAAATATTTAAATCTGAGAGGATCATAAAACTGACTTAATATTTAATCATCCAAGCATTTTCCTCCACTCTTGATTTTTTAAATTTGGAAACAGAATGTTGCTCAGGATAATTTAATATATGTTATGTCAGCAATTTTTAAAAAGAGACTTCTGTTGCTGTAAAAACTGGCAGACACCAAACAGACAAAGTCTCAGAATAATTGATAAGGACAACAGAAGTAAGAATTTTGACTCCCAGTAGGCAAACCACCTGTATAAACAACACTTCTAACTTCAATTTGAGTTGCTGGCTTCTGAACACTCAATTATTTAGGGCATCAAAGGATTTCACTAATGAAAGAAATAGCTTGCAGGCCTGAATTACAAAGGTTTTTTTTTTATCATTAAAGATTAGGTTTTAATAACAAATATTGTCATTGGTATGCTTTTCTATCAGAACTAGAACCCTTCCATTTTAATGTATTAATTATGTTTTTGTATTCAGAATGTTTTAACACTATTTTGCTTTGAAATCTTCAGGCATTCATTTTTAGAGATCAAATCTAAAAAGACAGAAAATGACCATCCAGATGTTTCCACATTCCTCTGCATTACCATCCAGACAGTATCTTCTGGTTTTAATCCCTTTGGGATTTAAGAATTAGTTTGAATTAGAGAGACGAACTACACGTACAGTGTTCTCCTTTTGCATTAATATGCATTGCATAGTTTGTTATTACAGTAAATTGACTTACAGAATTCCTGACCCATATTGAAAAGGACAATAATATTTTGTTTGGTATTGTTTTACTGAAGAGTTGAAAATTAAATTATTTTTAAATACATGTTTTACCTTAGCACAGCTTTTGATTTATAGAAAATTGTAAGGCTCAAAGAGAGTTCCCATATTTCTGTACCCATTTCCCCTTATTAGTAATATCTTACATTAATATAGTACTTCTGTTACAATTAAGCCAATATTCATGTTATTATGAACTAAAATCCATAATTTATTCAGATTAGTTTTTGCCTAATATTCTTTTTGTGTTCCAGGATTCCATCTAGGACACCATCCTCCATTTACTCTTTGTGTACCCTGAGGCTCCTCATGACTGTGGTAGTTTCTCAGATGTTCATTCCTTGTCTTTGATGACCTTGACAGCTTGAGGAGCACTGGTTAGTTATTTTGAAGAGTGTCTCTGAATAAGAATTGGTCTGGTGTTTTTTCCTCATGGTTATACTAGGGTTATGTAGTTTGAAGAGGAAGATCACAGAAGTAAAGTACCATTTTCATCAGACCTTATCAGAGATACATGGATGGTCTCTTTAATATTGGTCTTAAGCACCTGGCACAGCCAATGTTCTCCAGTGAAAGGTTGCTGTCCCTCTCTTCACCGTCCCACAGTCTTCTTTGGATGGAAGCCACCATGTGCAGCCCTCATGGAAGGAGTGGAGAGTTATGCCTCACCTCCTTGAGGGCACAATATCTACACATATAATTTGGAATCCTTCCTCATAGGAAATTTGTAGAATTACTCTCCCAGTTTATTTATTTATTCATTTGTTCACTTATTTATATCAATATGAACTCATGAATATTCATTTTTTACACTGAGTTATAATCTAATACTAGTTTATTTTGTTGTTTAAATTGTTCTAGTTTTAGCCATTAGGAGCTTAACAGTTGGCTCCTGGTTCCTTTTGATGGATCTCATCTGTGTGCGTGTGTGTTTGTGTGTGTGTGTGTGTGTGTGTGTGTATGTTTCAAACAATTTCTTTTTCTGGCATTACAAGATGCTCCAGGTTCATCATGTATATTTTCTACCCCAGTCCTAGAATCACTCATTCTCCAAGGAGTCTGGTTCCCTTTATTGGACAATGTTAGAAACCAAGAAGTGAGTGCTAGCACTTAGCTATTGGTATGTCATTGATTCTAGGTCTTCAACAGTGTAAAGAAATGTATTTGTGTACCATTTTATAGAGAGGAAAAGGAAATTGGGAGGGCTCTAGGAGACAAAGAGATTATGACTTTTTACTGGCTGAGTCCTCTCCAAGGAAAAAATGACTTCTCCTGTTGGACTCTGCCATCATCACAGGGCATCAGAACTCCCCTTTCTGGTTCCCTAACTCTATTTAATTGGAGTTTCTGTTATTTATTTATTTATTTATTTTTACAAAACCAACTGTAATTACCAAATGGATCATTCTATCCTCGTTCCTTTGCTTATCTGCAAACTACCACTCCAACAGCAAGAAACCTGGATTCAACCAAGTACACTCCCCTGACTTAATCACTGTCAATATACATATACAGCAGTTACAAAATTGTTAATCAGTACACTTGTCGGAGATAAATTTATTAACTGGAGGACAGCAATATTTTGTCTCACAAACTCCACTTGTTTTCAAAATTTCCTAGGTCAGCAGTATTTTTAAGTTGTTTATGTACTTGTAATATTCTTTTATCATATTCTACATTCCATCTTGAGATTCCTCCAATCTCTTAAAGAATTTTAGGGGGTGGAAATTCATTTATATTAAGGTTTTGGCTTCCCTGGTGACTCAGATGGTAAAGCGTCTGCCTGCAATGCAGGAGACCTGGGTTCCATCCCTGGGTTGGAAAGATCCCCTGAAGAAGGAAATGCCAACCCACTCCAGTATTCTTGCCTGGAAAAGTCCATGGACAGAGAAGCCTGGTAGGCTACAGTCCATGGGGTTGCAAAGAGTCAGACATGACTGAGCAACTTCACTTCACTTTATATATTGAGGTTCACCTTTTGTGGCTTAAAGTTATATGGATTTTAACAAATACACAATTTCATGTATCTACCATTACTGTATCATTCACAATACTTTTCCTGTCCTAAGAAATCTTCTATGCTTCATCTATGCAACTCTTTTCCTCCCACTAAACTCCTGCAAACCATTGATTTTACCATTGTTATAATTTTGCCTTTTTCATAGGTCATATCATTGAAATTATAAACTATGTAACATTTTCAGATGTTTTTTTTTTTTTACTTAATATGGATTTAAGATCCATTAATTGCTTTCTGTGGCTTAATGGCTCATTTTTTTAAAATTGCTGACTAATATTTTATTGTAAGAATGTAGCACAGTTTATTTGTTCACCTATTGGAGGACAACCTGGTTGCTTCTAGCTTTTGACAATTATGAATAAAGCATACAAATTTTTGGATAGACAAATGTTTTCAAATCAGTAAAGTAAATAATTTAAAAGAGAGGTTACTGTATCATATGGTAATATTATGTTAAGATTTGCAAGAAACTGCCAAATTTACTCCCAAAGTGGCTGTAACATTTTGAATTCCTACCAGAAATGACAGTTTTATTGCTCTGCATTTTTGCCAGTGATTGATATTATCAGTATTTTGGATTTTAGTCTTCTAGAACTTTTGTAGTGATATCTTCTTATTTTAATCTGCAATTCTCTGATAACAAAAATATACATCTTTTCATATGCTTACTTGCCACCTATATATCTTCGTTGGTGAGATATCTGTTCAGATCTTTTGCACACTGAAAGAAAATTGTTACTTATTTTCTTCTTGTTGAATTTTAACAATTCCTTGTATATTTTGGATACCAATTCATTAACAGATAAGGGTTTTATTACTATTTTCTCCCAGTCTGTGGCTTGTCATTTCATTCTCTCAACAGTGTCTTTTGCAAAGCAAAAATTCTAATTTTCATAAAGTTCAATCTATATTTTTTCTTGAGTTGTACTTTTGGATCTTGCTTTTTGGGACTGCTTTATCAAAAAACTCATCACCAGGAAAATATTTTTAATAGCAGTATACCTGGTTTTGAATATTGAATACTTTGAAATAGTGGCTTCCGATCTCTTTATCTTTTTTCTCTTTCTCTGCTCTCTTTTCTCATCCTTTGTTTTGCTTTCTCTTTCTTTTGTTCCTTCTTTTCCTTGTGGCAATATGTAAGCTACAATACAAAGAGTGTAATTCCGTTCCGTTCCGTTCAGCTGCTCAGTCGTGTCCGACTCTTTGCGACCCCATGAATCGCAGCACGCCAGGCCTCCCTGTCCATCACCAACTCCCGGAGTTCACTCAGACTCACGTCCATTGAGTCCGTGATGCCATCCAGCCATCTCATCCTCGGTCGTCCTCTTCTCCTCCTGCCCTCAATCCCTCCCAGCATCAGGGTCTTTTCCAATGAGCCAACTCTTTGCATGAGGTGGCCAAAGTACTGGAGCTTCAGTTTTAGCATCATTCCTTCCAAAGAAATCCCAGGGTTGATCTCCTTCAGAATGGACTGGTTGGATCTCCTTGCAGTCCAAGGGACTCTCAAGAGTCTTCTCCAACACCACAGTTCAAAAGCATCAATTCTTCAGCGCTCAGCCTTCTTCGCAGTCCAACTCTCACATCCATACATGAGATGTGTATAAGAGACAGTNGGTTGGATCTCCTTGCAGTCCAAGGGACTCTCAAGAGTCTTCTCCAACACCACAGTTCAAAAGCATCAATTCTTCGGTGCTCAGCCTTCTTCACAGTCCAACTCTCACATCCATACATGACTACTGGAAAAACCATAGCCTTGACTAGACGGACCTTAGTCGGCAAAGTAATGTCTCTGCTTTTGAATATACTATCTAGGTTGGTCATAACTTTTCTTCCAAGGAGTATCTTTTAATTTCATGGCTGCAGTCACCATCTGCAGTGATTTTGGAGCCCCCCAAAATAAAGTCTGACACTGTTTCTACTGTTTCCCCATCTATTTCCCATGAAGTGATGGAGCCAGATGCCATGATCTTCGTTTTCTGAATGTTGAGCTTTAAGCCAACTGTTTCACTCTCCTCTTTCACTTTCAACAAGAGGCTTTTTAGCTCCTCTTCACTTTCTGCCATAAGGGTGGTGTCAGCTGCGTATCTAAGGTTATTGATATTTCTCCCAGCAATCTTGATTCCATCTTGTGTTTCTTCCGATTAAGATAAGCTAACTGATGATCAGATAAGATAACTAATGATGATGACGACTTTTATATATATTCTTCTATGGATTCTTTACCAAAATGTTGGAAATACATTTGTGATCCTCTGATCATTTGTATCACGGACTCGATGGATGTGAGTCTGAGCGAACTCTGGGAGTTGCTGATGGACAGGGAGGCCTGGCGTGCTGTGATGCATAGGGTCGCAAAAAGTCGGACATGACTGAGCAACTGAACTGATCATTTGTGTGTTAGCTTGTTCATAGTAAATTGTCTGTAGTAGTAATCAGGGGATACTTTGGTAATGCATCAATTAATTAAAATCAATTTTGTAATATACATTAATTATCAACACAGTAAATGTATACTGTTATCAATTATAAATACTTATTCAAAGACAGGTATGTTCTCAGAAAGGATTCCCTATGATTGAACACAAAGTTTTGTCATGTTGTCATGTCATTCGTCATGTTCCCTCCTGGAAAATCTAAGCAAGGAAGACATTCAGAATGCAGTTGGTGAGTATAAGAAACTATGCTACATAGGATATACAAATGTAAGAAGTCTACGTTGATGCTTATACAGTGATAGATGAATGTAGAGTGACGAGTGCTGAGAATTCATGGAAGGTTTTATGTAGGAGGAAGAACTTGTGCTTGCCATAGAGGATAATTATAATTTAGATAGTCCAAGTTAAATAGAAAAGGATACTCCAAATGAAGGAAAACATAAGCAAGGGCACTGGTCTGAGAATGAATACATCCTACTCATTGGGGAGATATAACAAATCTCTGGCCAAATGGCTTTTAAAATCGAGATGGTAAGTAGATTAGTAGATTAGATGTGGTTATCTAAGGGCTATGGTTTTTTAAATAGATAGTTGATGCTACAAAAAGGATTGTTTAAGACCTTGTGAATATTGAGGCTTCTGTTATGCCATAGTCAGGGCACTCTGAAACCCTCTCAGCATATGGCATTCTCCAGTCCCTTGTGTTCGGCTCAGATGTAGAAATATAGTTTAATTGGGTCTAACAGAGGAAAATTTATGATTTTAATTTGATAGTGTTTGGAAAAAAGTTCTCTCTCCTGAAGAGTATGACATACAGATGGGTCATTTGAATTTCTGCCGTCATTTCAGCTCCATGAAGGATAAGACCTGCCAATAGAGGATGATGACTCCGAGAGGATCACAGAACAGAGCCAGAACACTGATCAAAGGGGCCTTGGAGCCTGGCTTGCTTCTCGATTGTTATGTTAATTGAGCCAGTAAATTTCCATTACGTGCCTTTTTCCTGGTCCTCAGATTTTTTTTTTTCTTTCTCTCTTTCTCTCACATCCCACATATAACCTCACACTAGGGACTTATTTTCATTCTCCCTTCAAAATACATTTAGATCCTAGTATTTATTTCTCACATCTCTACCCTGTCTCCCTAATGCAGAGCAGCATCAGCTAGCACCTGAATTAATACAACAGGCTTCTAAATAGTCTCCCTTTTCCAACCCTTGTTCCTTCACAGTCAATTAACCACACAGGCGGCAGTGATCTTTTAAACATAAAAATAAGATCTAACTATGCCTCTGCTCAGCTTTCTCTAGAACTCCCTGTATTACATGAAATAAAATCTAAAGCCCAGGTGATGGCCTACCAGCCCCTACAGGATTTGGAACCCTGATGCTTCCACAATATTATCTCTTACTATTCAATCCTTGTTTCCCCCTGCCATAAAACTTTTTTTTCTTGCTTCTCAAACACATAAAACACATTCTCACCTTAGGGTCTTTATGTTTGCTGCCGTTTCTACCTGAAATATAGTTTTATAGGATATTGCTTTGTCTTTTCCCCTTACTTTGTTTTTTTTTTTTTTTTTAATCAAGGAGAAGTTGGCTTCCATTTGGTACCCTGTCCTCACTGGTATCGGATAATATTTTTATCATCCAGCTTTATTTTCCTTCAAATTTCTTGTCACCAATAGAGACATTACTTAGTTGTTGATTTTTTATTCCCTCTACTAACAATAGAATGTAAGTTTCACAGTATATGATAACTCTTTTTTTAAAACAATGTCTTTAGGGACTTCCCTGGCAGTCCAGTGGTTAAGACTCTGGGCTTCCTCTGGAGAGGGCACAGGTTTGATTCTCAGCTGGGGAACTAAGATCCCACATGCTACGAGCCACTGCTAAAAGAAAAAATAAATAAATAAAAGAAGAATATTTAAAAAAAAAAAACAAAAAACAAAAAACAATGTCTTTAGCACCTGGAACAAGGCAGGCAATACATAGTATATGGTTTGGATTGAATCAAACTATTCTTAAAACTAATTAAAGTCATTCTTATTTCTATTGTTTTGCTACTAAAAACACTTTCATTAGCTAATCAGTCTTCAATAAAATTTAATAGAGAATATAACATGTCCAAATAGAAAGACTATATTGTAAATTATATAATAGTGCTTTAAAGTGAACTCTTTGTATTTAATAAATTATCCACTTATAGGAGATTATTACCAAATTCAGACTTAAATTGGAGAAAGTGGGCAACATCACTAGACCATTCAGGTATGACCTAAATCAAATCCCTTATGCTTATACAGTGGAAGTGAGAAATAGATTTAAGGGTCTANTTAGTTCTAAAAGATCTTGTAGGTCTTCATAAAACCGTTCAACTTCAGCTTCTTCAGCATTACTGGTTGGGGCATAGATACATATAATCTAATAACTAGCTACATTCCAATACACAATGAAAAGTTAGAAAAGCAATAAAATTTAAAAAATATTAACCAGAAGTTAATATTTGAACTTATTTCTTCAGCTCTCTTTTCGTAATTTAAATAAATAAAATGGAATAGAAATAGCTAAAGCCTTATCATTTTTCTATCTTTTCCTTTCCTCCCTATTTATAGGTCAAGATAAAATTCTAGGGACTTCTCTGGTGGTCCAATGGTCAAGCATCTGCCTTCCAATATAGGGGACACAGGTTTGATCCCTTGTCAGGGAACTAAAATCTCACAAGTTGCAGGCCAATTAAGCCCATGCCCCACAACTATGGAGTCCACACTCTGGAGCCCTTGCTTTGCAACAAGTGAAGTCCCATATGCTACAACTAGAGAGAAGTCCTCATACCTCAACAAAATGAAAGATCCCCCACACCACACCTAAGACCCGATGTAACCAAAGAAGTAAACACTTTTTAAAACATTTTAAAAAACAAAACAAAACAATGTTTCCTGGATAAACTTATGTGCTAGGCATTGTGCTGTTTTATGTCTATGTATGCAATTATTCCTCTTGAAAACACTATGAAATTGGTATTATTATCCCTGTTCCTCAGTTATGGAAACCAAAATCCAGAGAGCTATTTTTTCAGAATCACTGAGCTAAAAGGAATAAGATTAAGGATCAAACAAAATGCATCCTCGATCCAGAATATATGATTTATTCACTTCTCTGCATTGCTTTCAAAAGATTTTACATTATCATTATTGGAAAAATAAGTAATGCTGACAGCCCTGGAAACCTAGAGATGAAAAGCAAGACTGAAATTAATTAGCAGAAGTTAAAGAAGTTTTCAAAGGAACCTAAATATCTAGAAATATAAGTACTTTACACCCATTTCCCACAAATATTGAGCAGATTCACCCATGGGTACCCATATAAACATGTTCAGTCCTTGGAAGAGATAGTTATGCTCATCCTAACTCTGGGTGTTCCATAAGAATTCTCTGCTAACATCTGGCTGAAAACTCTAACATAGTGCTTTACTCTAAAACTTGTTCAATACATACCTAGTAGCTGTTCAGTCAGCAGGTCACTCAGTCAGTTGGCCGGAACAGGTCTCCCACGAATCTCCTAAAGGTATTCTTCACAAGCTGAATACCAAATGTGTCAACCCATTTCAAAGGACTCAATCATAATGAGCATTATCACAACCCAAGGCAGATTATCTCCTATCAACCTGAACATATTACTTGATGGATTGTACTTTGCTTCAGTGAGTTTAAAAGAAATTGTCATATAAGTTGTAAATCAAATGATAATCTGAAGAGAAGATAATTTCAAATTATTTTTGAAAAGCCATATTACCAGAATAGTCAATCTATATTAATCTTATGATATTAGTTTTTCTAATAAAGTGGGCAATTTATTTTCAATTCTATATGTTTGGGAAGGGACTTCCCAGGTGGAATTAGTGGTAAAGAATCCACTGCTAATGCAGGAGGGACAAGAGATGCTGGTTTGATCCCTGGATCAGGAAGATCTCTGGAATAAAAAATTGCACCCCACTCAAGTATTCTTGCTTGGAACATTCCATGGACAAAGGAGCCATGGGGAGCTACAGTCCATAGGACCACAAAAAGTTGGACACGACTCAGCAACAGCATATCCATATATCTGGGATGACATTACAAACTTATATATCAGTTATAATAACATTCTGAATAATAAAACAGATCTAAGGAAAAAAAAATATCCTACATGTATAGAAGCCTATCATTGTAAAACACTCTTAAGTTCCAACTATGATTAAGTAATTATTCTATACTCAAAAAAAATTCTACGCCAAAAAAAGTCATTTTAGAAGTATTAGAGCTTAGTGTTAGAGCAATAACATTTTGTTTAATTGGAGTATATTGCTTTACAATAGTTGTGTCAGTTTCTGTTGTACAACAAGTGAATCAGCTATATGTATACATATATCCCCACCTTCTTGAGCCTCTCTTATACCCTCCTATCTCACCCCTTTAGGTTATCACAGAGTAACTGAGCTAAGCTCCCTGTGTTATACACAGTGGAGAGCTATATATAGATAGCGATTCCTCACTAGCTATCTATATTTTACACAGTACATATGTGTGATGGCAAACAAACCCAGGAAAAGATGCTCAATATTACCCATTATTGTTGTTGTTCAGTTGCTCAGTCATGATCAACTCTTTGTGACCCCATGGACTGCAGCATGCCAAGCTTCCCTGTCCTTTATCATCTCCAGAAGCTTGCTCAAACTCATGTCCACTGAGTGAGTGATGCCATTGAATCATCCTGTCCTATATCATCCCCTTCTCCTGCTACCTTCAACCTTTCCCAGCAGCAGGATCTTTTCTAATGAGTAGGCTCATTGCATCAGGTGACAAAAGTATTGGAACTTCAGTATCAGTTCTTCCAATGAATACTCAGGATTGATTTCCTTTTATGATTGAAGTATTTGATCTCCTTTCAGTCCAAGGGACTATCAAGAGTCTTCTCCAACACTACAGTTCAAAAGCATAAATTCTTCAGCACTCAACCTTCTTTAGGGCTCAAATCTCACATGCATACATGACTGCTAGAAAAACATAGCTTTAACTCTATGGACATTTGTCAGCAAAGTAATGCCTCTACATTTTAATATGATGTCTGGGTTAGTCATAGGTTTTCTTCCAAGGAGCAAGTGTCCTTTAATTTCATGGCTGCAGTCATCATCTGCAGTATTTTGGAGCCCTCCGAAAATAAAGTCTGTCACTGTTTCCATTGTTTCCCTTTTTATTTGCCATGAAGTGATGGGACCAGATGCCATCATCTTCATTTTTGAATGTTGAGTTTTAAGCCAGCTCTTAAACTTTTTAACCTTCATCAAGATGCTATTTAGTTCCACTTTGCTTTCTGTCATAAGGGTGGGGTGTCATCTGCATTGATATTTCTCACAACAATCTTATTCTGGCTTGTACTTCATCCAACCCACCATTTTGCATGATGTACTCTGCATGTAAGTTAAATAAGCAGGTTGGCGATATACACCCTGACATAGTCTTTTCCCAATTTGGAACCGTCTGTTGTTCCATGCTCAGTACTAACTGTTGCTTCTTGAACTGCATCCAGGTTTCTCAGAAGGCAGGTAAGATAGTCTTTTATTCCCATATCTTGAAGAATTTTCCACAGTTTGCTGTGATCTACTCAGTCAAAGATTTTAGCATAGTCAATGAAGCAGAAGTAGATGCTTTTCCTGGAATTCTCTTGCTTTTTCTATGATCCAATATATGTTGGCAATTTGATCTCTGGTTCTTCTGCCTTTTCTAAATCCAGCTTAAACATCTGGGAAGTTCTCGGTTCAAGTACTGTTGAAGCTTGGAGTGGAAAATTTTGCCCATTATTAGGTAAATACAAATCAAAACTACAATGAGGTATTACCTCACACCTGTCAGAACAGCCATCATTATAAAATCTGCAAACAATAAATGCTAGAGAAGGTGTGGTGAAAGGGATCCCTCTTGGACTGTTGGTGGGAATATAAATTGATACAGCCACTATGGAGAACAGCCTGGAGGCATCTTTAAAAAAATGTAAGGATTATTATATTCCTGGGGTCTGAAGTTAATATATTCTCAAAAATAATGTATTTTGATAATTTAGTACAATATAGTACTTATTTATCATTGCACCATTTCAGTAGAAAATATGAGAGAATGATCCTATATAACTAAAATAAACAACTCCTATTTCTTGGTAATAGGCTGTCTTAAAATACAGAGAAGTACAGAATACAGTACAGAAAAATATTGTACATTCATGAAGTTCAAAATTAAACTGAATTCATATTTCAGGTGAAATGTATATATTTCCTTTTGGTTTTAAAAATTTAATAAATTAGATCCTTTTCATATAAGCTTTGAATGTACTAGCTACATTTTATTTTTCTATGGCCATCTACTACACCATTGTGGAGGCTACAGGAGAACCAGATAAAATCCTTATTCGCTTATCTTTAGTACATAGTGCATATCAACACTCTGGAATTAGTTTACATATATTTGTTGGTTACCTGAATGAAAATGTTTGGTATGACTGTTCCTTGTTCTCAAAGAGTAGAACAAACTAGAAAAACCTTACCTCTTAAAATTAAGAGAGTATTCAAAGTGATTTTGTAGAGAGAAACAAATGGCAGACACAGATCTTTCCAAAGGATTGTCTCCACTAAAAGAATATACTGAATAATAATAATAAAGTCAAACTCACTGACTTATCCTTTGTCAGCAAGAGAATCAACAAAAAGACCATAACTGCAAAATAATCTGAAAACTTCTAGCATCCTGTGCTTATAGGATCAGTGAACAAAAACCTAAGAGCAGTATTGCTATTCTAAGACATGATGACAAAAAATAATTAATTTAACTGAAGAGTATATTTGGAGGAGACCAGATTTCTGAGAGGTTACTGAGTGGCAGCCCTGTTAAATAATATCACTTTTAAGAAAGTAAGACATGAGTAATTCATCACAGACAAAACACTTGATTTTGTATCTAAAGAACATTGTTTCTCTAAATCACTAGGATGAATCACCAGTTGGCATTCATTGCAGTCATACACCAGTGAGAGCAGATGGAATATAAAATGGTATGAAACATGTCTACTGAGGAAACAAGCATTTTAAACGTTAATGAAAGACAAAACAACATAAGTATAAAGTAGGCTAAGTGAATGTTAACATAGCAACTATAGCATAAAAAGAACCCCTACACATCTAACGATGATCCCAATGGTACATAATGATACTAGTAACAACACTGCTAGTAATGTTTATATCATTTTTGAAGCAACATCTTAAACACTTTAGGCATATCATATTATATGATCCTACAGATAACATTTGAGAGATGTGCTTGTATTAATCCTATTTTCTTAGTAAGATAAATGAGACTCACACGTTATAAAACTATAAGGAATGGCAGATACAACATTCAAATTAAATTCATCCTACTAATTTTATGCTATAACAATTAGATTAAATCATATTTTAAGTTTTGAACTGGTGTTCACAAATACATAAGTGATGCAAGATATTTTAGTGGAATATCTGAAAACTTACTAACTCAAGAAATATCTTAATGCCTACTCCATACCAGGCACTTTGGGCATTGGAGATAGAATAGTAAACAAAAAAGATGACACTTTACCTTATTTGTTATCCTACCTCAAGGTGCTTATTATTTTAGTGGACAATATAGTCAATAATACTTATTGAGTATTGACTATGGCTTTGCTACTCTTCTCAGCTTTTTAAATCTATTAATTGATTCAATCTATCATTGAGCTAGGATATGCATTTCTGGTATAAGTAAGCAGACACAAATTAGATAATTTGTTTTGGTTCTCATAGTTAATAAACAATTAAGTTGGTATTATTCTCCAGTAAGTTTGTCCCTAAATTTTGCAGATGTAGCCACTGTATAATAACCCAGGGATAGCTTATCAGCTAGCTATCATAGTTTCTAAACTACTTGCTGTAGTCAACTCAAAAACCTGCTTCATTAAAAATAAATAAAATAATGGAATCTAAAGATGTAAACCATTCTTGAATAAGTTAAATATTATCATTTATATTATGAAGATATTCTAGTCTCATATATAAGCAAGAATTCATGGAGCTGGAGATCATAAAGAATAAGTGCCATGACTTTGTGGGGCAGCACTATAAATTGACTGTAATATTGACCTTGATTTATAATATATGAAAGAGAAAGGAATTGCTATATTTTAAGTAACTAAATTATTGTTGTATCTCTCTGTTACAGTCTCACTTCACTATGACCAAGAAATAGAACTATTAAATAATTTAGTTCAATTCTTTGCAATTTATAGAAAAGGATATAATTAACAGTAGGTATTTATTATGCTCCAAATATAGACTAGGAGCAATTTTAACTATTAGACATTTACTAAATATTATTCTCAGTGACATGGCAATCCTCATGCAATTTATATGAAATGCCACATACTTGTAAACCTTTTTGGAAACCCAGCTTTGGTATCCTATTCATCACACAGTCTCACTAACATGCATACATGCAGACACACACACATACACACACACCAACCAATGAACAAGTGCCTAGCTTAGATTCATTTTCTGTTTTTCACCTTGACAACTATACACAATACAGCTATAACACAGGAAGATTATAAGCAACAAGAGCTGGAAACAGGAGATTTTGTTTGTTATTATGAGTGTGAATAAAATCTCTAACAAACCTAGACAGTGTATTAAAAAGCAGAGATATTACTTTGCTGAGAGAGGTCTGCGCAGTCAAAGCTATAGTTTTTCTAGTAGTCATGTAAAAATGTGAGAGTAGGACCATAAAAATGTCTGAGTACTGAAGAATTTATGTTTTCAAACTGTGGTGCTGGAGAAGACTCTTGAGGGTCTCTTGAATAGCAAAGAGATCAAATCAGACAATCCTAAAATAAATCAACCATGAATATTCATTGGAAGGACTGATGCTGAAGATAAAGCTCCAATACTTTGGCCACCTGATGTGAAGAATTGACTCATTGGAAAAGACCCTGATGTTGGGAAAAATTGAAGACAGGAGGAAAAGAGAGCAACAAAGGATGAGATGGTTGGATGGTATCACTGACTCAGTTCAGTTCAGTTCAGTTCAGTCTCTCATTTGTGTCCAAATCTTTGCCATCCCATGAGTTGCAGCACGTCAGGCCTCCCTGTCCACCACCAACTCCTGGAGTTCACTCAGACTCACTTCCATCAAGTCGGTGATGCCACAAATTTGAGCAATCTCAGGGAGATAGCATAAGACAGGGAAGTCTGGCATATTGTAGTCCATGAGGTCACAAAGAGTAGGACTTGACTTAGTGACTGAACAACAACAACAAATCAGTGAAATATTATCAGTAGAACCGTTATTATGATTCAAAATATGAAAGATAAAAAGAAAGAATATTCCATATAAAAATTTGAAAATTGTAAACAATGGATCTTTTATTCTATTTATTTAGTTGGCATATTAAATAAGGTGATCCATGGTATATAACACAAATGCAATTTTTTTAATTTTTATTTTTACTTTATTTTACTTTACAATACTGTATTGGTTTTGCCATACATTGACATGAATCTGCCACAGGTGTACATGAGTTCCCAATCCTGAACCCCCCCCCCACCTCCCATCCCATATCATCTCTCTGGATCATCCCCGTGCTCCAGTCCTAAGCATCCTGTATCCTGTATCGAACATAGACTGGTGATTCATTTCTTACATGATAGTATACATGTTTCAGTGTCATTCTCCCAAATAATCTCACCCTCTCCCTCTCCCACAGAGTCCAAAAGTCCATTCTATACATCTGTGTCTCTTTTGCTGTCTTGCATACAGGGTTATCATTACCACGTTTCTAAATTCCATATATATGTGTTAGTATACGGTACTGGTGTTTTTCTTTCTGGCTTACTTCACTCTGTATAATAGGCTCCAGCTTCATCCATCTCATTAGAACTGATTCAAATGTATTCTTTTTAATGGCTGAATAATACTCTATTGTGTATATGTACCACAGCTTTCTTATCCATTCATCTGCTGATGGACATCTAGGTTGTTTCCATGTCCTGGCTATTATAAACAGTGCTGCAATGAGCATTGGGGTACATGTGTCTCTTTCAATTCTGATTTCCTCAGTGTGTATGCCCAGCAGTGGGATTGCTGGGTCATATGGTAGTTCTATTTGTAATTTTTTAAGGAATCTCCACACTGTTTTCCATAGTGGCTGTACTAGTTTGCATTCCCACCAACAGTATAAGAGGGTTTCCTTTTCTCCACATCCTCTCCAGCATTTATTACTTGTAGACTTTTGGATCACAGCCATTCTGACTGGCATGAAATGGTACCTCATTGTGGTTTTGATTTGCATTTCTCTGATAATGAGTGATGTTGAGCATCTTTTCATGTGTTTGTTAGCCATCGTATATCTTCTTTGGATAAAGTGTTTTGTTTTTTTTTTAATTAATGTAGTAAAATATGGTTGTAACTACTGGGTTTGTCTAATATCTATTACTGTCTTCCTCCAATGTAGTAATCTTTTGCTTAGTAAATGATAATGAACAATGACTATTATACTTCAGTGTCTCTTGCAGTAAGTGTGGCCATATTACTGACACCAACCATTAGAATGTGAGCAGGATTCTTGTGATTAGCCTCTGGAATGATACTCTGCTTTTTCCACTGGATTTAATGAAGGAAAATTATAAATGTATGTTTAAGTGTAAATTACAAATCAATATACTAGTTCAGACTTTATATGATAAAGAGATCCATTTCTATCTTGTAAAAATTTGCCACAAGTTAATAAGAAATAAAAAGCCTCTTGATGAAAGTGAAAGAGGAGAGTGAAAAAGTTGGCTTAGAGCTCAACATTCAGAAAACAAAGAACATAGCATCTGGTCCCATCATTTCATGGGAAATAGATGGGGAAACAGTGGAAACAGTATCAGAATTTATGTTGGGGGGCTCCAAAATCACTGCAGATGATGATTGCAGCCATGAAATTAAAAGATGCTTACTCCTTGGAAGAAAACTTATGACCAACCTAGATAGCATATTCAAAAGCAGAGACATTACTTTGCCAACAAAGGTCTGTCTAGTCAAGGCTATGGTTTTTCCAGTAGTCATGTATGGATGTGAGAGTTGGACTGTGAAGAAAGCTTATTGCCAAAGAATTGGTGCTTTTGAATTGTGGTGTTGGAGAAAACTCTTGAGAGTCCCTTGGACTGCAGGGAGATCCAACCAGTCCATTCTAAAGATCAGCCCTGGGTGTTCTTTGGAAGGAATGATGCTAAAGCTGAAACTCTTTTGGCCACCTCATGCAAAGAGTTAACTCATTTGAAAAGACTCTGATGCTGGGAGGGTTTGAGGGCAGGAAGAAAAGGGAAAAACAGAGGATGAGATGGCATCACCAACTCGATGGATGTGACTCTGAGTGAACTCCAGGAGATGGTGATGGACAGGGAGGCCTGGTGTGCTGCGATTCATGGGGTCACAAAGAGTTGGACACGACTAAGTGCTGAACTGAACTGAACTAAATAAACATTGAAAACATGGTGGCAATTCCCTGCTGGCTCAGTGGTAAAGAATTAACTTGCCAATGTGGGAGATACAGGTTCAGTCCCTAGGTTGGGAAGATCCCCTGGAGAATGGCATAGCAACCCACTCCATTATTCTTGCTTGTGAATTCCCATGGACAGAGGAGCCTGGCAGGCTATAGTCTATAGGGTCTCAAAAGAGTTGTACATATCTTAATGGCTAAACAATGACAATTCATATATAGGTTTTTGGAATGTTCTATTCCTCACAATTATTGAAACTATGAACTCATTTTAACACCAAATACTCTCAACTGGCCAAGGCAGAGTGTTGTGGTTTGATCATTTGTTAGAGTTTGGTTCCATCATATCTCTCATTTCCTCCCTCAGTGGGTAGCTAGTAGTCCTGACCTTTCCAGATTTGGATAATAAAAACTTAAGAAAATTGGAGGTAAGAAGATTGCTATAAAAATCTCTTTGTGTGGTTCACATCTGGTACATGTAAACAAACACACATACACTTAGAACATTGCCCACAAATATTTGTTTTCCAGATGTAGCAGGAGGCTTCCCCAATACAGCTTTTTCAAAGTCTCTCATCAGTATAAATCTTATGCCCCCCAAATTTCTTAGGCAAAAATTACTTCTGTTAACAAATAAGGAGGAAAGAGCCTTCATATCCCAAAGGCTTAACAAGTGAAGTTCATTTAATGCTCATCAGTTCAAAGTGGTTATACTGAAGGTGATTTCCCATACAGCCATTAAATGAACTAAATCAGGCCATTTTATTTTACAGTTATAGCAACCTTTGCACTTGGCCAGGAAGCAGAGACAGACAAAGAAAGGGAGAGGAGGGACTTTTGGGGAAACACGTGAAAGTATTTTATCATCTAACTCCTGTCCACATTTTGGTGCCCAGAATGTAAACAAACAGCCATGTGTAAAGGAAGTTGGCAATTGTCATCTAGATATAATTTTAGGGAGAAAGAGAAACGATTTTAGTAATCAGTAGCCAAAATAATAGCTATTCTCTGAACAAAGTTCAGACCACAGTGTCTAAGAAATTTCACTGATACCTCCCAGTCTCTTCTACTGGTCCCACTTAGTCCTTCAATCTAGACTTACATTGTAAAAGAGACTTTTCCATCCTGCTTCTTTTCTAAATATTTTTGATGAAATTTTGGATCAGTTCAGTTTAGTCGCTCAGCTGTGTCTGACTCTTTGTGACCCCATGGACTGCAGCATGCCAGGCCTCCCTGTCCATCGCTAACTCCCAGAGTTTTCTCAAATGCATGTCCATCAAGTCGGTGATGACATCCAACCACCTCACCCTCTGTTGTTCCTTTCTCCTCCTGCCTTCAATCTTAATCAGTGTCAGGGTATTTTCCAATGAGTCACCTCTTCACATCAGGTGGCTAAAGTATTGAAGTTTCAGCTTCAACATCAGTCCTTCCAATGAATACTCAGTACTAATTTCCTTTAGGATTGACAGGTTGGATCTCCTTGCAGTCCAAGGGACTATCAAGAGTCTTCTACAACACCACAGTTCAAAAGCGTCAATTCTTTGGCACTCAGCTTTCTTTATAGTCTAACTGTCATATCCATACATGACTACTGGAAAAACCATAGCTTTGACTAGACAGAGCTTTGTTGGCAAATTGGTGTCTCTACTTTTTAATATGCTTAAGTTAATATGTTTTAATATGTTTAGGTTGATCATAGCTTTTCTTTTAATGAACAAGTGTCTTTTAATTTCATGGCTGCAGACACCATCTGCAGTGATTTTCAGTTCAGCTCAGTCGTGTCCAACTCTTAGCGACCCCATGAATTGCAGCACGCCAGGCCTCCCTGTCAATCACCAACTCCCAGAGTTCACTCAGACTCACGTCCATCGAATTCTGTCACTGTTTCGATTGCTTCCCCATGTATTTGCCATGAAGTTATGGAATCAGATGATATGACCTTAGTTTTCTGAATGTTTCCATAGTTTCTTGTAATTTACACAGTCAAAGGCTTTGGTGTAGTAATAAAGCAGAAGTAGATAGTTTTTCCTGGATCTCTTGCTTTTTTGATGAGCCAACAGATATGGTAACTTGATCTCTGGGTCCTCTGCCTTTTCTAAGTCCAGGTTGAACATCTAGAAGTTCACACTTCACGTACTGTTGAACACTGACTTGGAGAATTTTTAGCATTACTTATAGCGTGTGAGATGAGTGCAACTGTGTGGGGTTTGAACATTCTTTGGTATTGCCTTTCTTTGGAATTGGAATGAAAATTGACTTTTTGAGTCCTGTGGCCACTGCTGAGTTTTCCAAATTTAATAGTATATTGAGTCCAGCACTTTCACAGCATTATCTTTAGGATTTGAAATAGCGCAATTGAAATTCCACCTCCACTTTGTTTGTAGTGATGCTTCCTAAGGCCCACTTGACTTTGCATTCCAGGATGTCTGGCTCTAAGTGAGTGATCACACCATCATGGTTATTTGGGTCATGAAGATATTTTTTTGTATAGTTCTTCTGTATATTCTCACTGCCTCTTCTTAGTATCTTCTGCTTCTGTTAGGTCCATAATCATTTGTATCCTTTATTGAGCCCATCTTTGCATGAAATATTCCTTTTGTATCGATAATTTTCTTAAAGAGATCTGTAGTCTTTCCCATTCTATCATTTTCCTCTATTTCTTTGCACTGATCCCCGAGGAAGTCTTTCTTATTTCTCCTTGCTATTCTTTGGAACTCTGCATTCAAATGGGTATATCTTTCCTTTTCTCCTTTGCCTTTAGTTTCTTTTCTTTTCTCAGTTATTTGTAAGGCCTCCTCAGACAACCATTTTGCTTTTTTGCATTTCTTTTTCATGGGCCACTGTTCTCCAGTAGCATATCATGCACCTACTGACCTGGGGAGTTCATCTTTCAGTGTCCTATCTTTTTGCCTTTTCATACTGAAATTTCAGATAAAGCACAACAATTTGTCTCCAGAAAAATCATTGCTATTAATCTTTGCATCCGTTCATTGCATAAGTTTTGGTATGAGGTTTCTATCCAAGGAATCCAGACTGATGTTGGACTGCTAGGACAAAAATTCTGACAATTTAGTAATTTGTACTTGGGATTAATATCACATCATTATTCATATCACCATGCCTCTGGTAGGATTTCTGGTTTAACATCTTAGAGAAGAGTAAACTCTCAGAGAACAAGAATAAAAGTGAGTAAGATTTGAGAGTTAAAGCATAGGAAAGAACTGAGATGGGAGAAAATTCTGAGAAGATGTGATACAATGGAGCTCCAAGCATATCTGGAAGTTTTTCTTAAGGTAGGAGAAAATGAAACTAATTCATGCCAATTCAGCAATCCTACTAGATATCTCAGAAGAATTTGAATGAGTGTCTAGTTATAGGCTTCTGTTTTCTACTGAGTATTACATGGGAAGTGCTGAAATGGAAACTTTGGAGAAAATTATGAAACTTTGAAATAGCTGATTCCAGAACATCTCAAAGTATATTTAATGAAATATCTATTCATAGACCCACTATGAATAGTCTGTGGCCAGTGTAGGAAGAATTACCTGCATATTCAATAAAGATATGCACACTATGCTAGCATATTATAGGTTTCAGATTTCTGTGCTGAGAATGGACATGTCACCCAACATTTAATCTGCTCATTAAAAAAACTATAGCTTTCTTTGACTATATTTATTTAAATACTGTTGAATTTATTAATTCAATATAAGCCACATGAGAGGGTAGTCCTAATACATTTTCTCAAGAGCTAGTAATTATTACAACATTCTTAAAGTAATAAAGAAAAAAGCAGACAATGGGCATTCAATTTGTTCTCTCTTTAGATATATACCATTAAACACAACGATTTTAAGTGATCAAGCTGAATGGATATGCATATGATTGTGGACTGAATCAATTTCAGTTTTGCTGTCAGATCATACTGCAGGAAGAAAATATAGAGAGAGGTTATGGTAAGGGCAAGACTGTTTTCCAACACCTAAGAGATATGTACTTACCTCTGAACACTAAAAGCCATAGTCATATTTTTCCTAGATCTGATTAAATAAATTTACACTTTTCCCAGGTGGTGAGTTTATCAGAAGTCCAAGCCAAAATGATTGGCCCATTACACTTCAGAGTGAAAGAGTGAGAGCCAAAAGTATAATCCTTTGAGGTTCACAGGATTTTATAGCTATTTATTGAAGGAAGGGCTCCAATGTATTTATTAAGGAAGAGAAAAGGATTTTGCAAGTTCAATTGAAAGAAAAGTTTTCCCCAAAGTATTCAGAAGTTACTGCCTATATCAGCTTAATAGAATCATTTCCAATCTCATGAAAATCAACCTTTTTGCATTAACCCATAAACATTTTTCATAATATCATTATCATTTAAAACAAATACCTGCCTCAAAAGTAAATGTGGGGCTCTGTAATATTTCTCTTGATATTGTCACCTGAAATTCTGATTTTCTTGTTCTGAATTCTTAGAACTATATGATATGTCAACTAACACTATAAATATGAGTCAGGTTCCTAGTAAAACACTTGCATTAAATTGACAACAAAATTCCACTTTCACCTTTTCAGATGGCTCGCTGACAATCTGTTCCCATGAAATAATTATTTTAAATTGCTAACTTAAAATTTATAGAAAAAATAAGAAAATGCATATTGATTTAATTAATCAACAATTCCAGGACTGAAAAATTCTCCAAAATGAAACTAAGTTGTTATTCATCATAAAGGGTTTATTCCATGACAACCATGGACAATTCAGTTCAGTTCAGATCAGTTCATTCACTCAGTCAAGTCTGACTCTTTGCGAGCCCATGGACTGCAGCACACCAGGACTCCTTGTCCACCACTAACTCCCAGAGTTTACTCAAATTCATGCCCATTGAGTCGGTGATGCCATCCAATCATCTCATCCACTGTCATCGCCTTCTCCTCCAACCTTCAATTTTTCCCAGCATCAGGATCTTTTTAAATAAGTCAGCTCTTTGCAACAGGTGGCCAAAATACTGGAGTTTCAGCTTCAACATCAGTCCTTCCAGTGAATATTCAGGGCTGATTTACTTTAACATGACTGACTGGGTCTCCTTGCAGTTTAAGGGACTCTCAAGAGTCTTTTCCAACACTACAGTTCAAAAGCATCAATTCTTTGGCACTCAGCTTTCTTTATAGTCCAACTCTCACATCCATACACACATTTTCCAGTATCCATCCATATTGGAAAAACCATAGCCTTGACTAGATAGACCTTTGTTGACAAAGTAATGTTTCTGTTTATTAATATACTGTCTAGGTTGTTCATAACTTTTCTTCCCAGAAGCAAGCATCTTTTAATTTCATGGCTGCACTCACCATCTGCAGTGATTTTGAAGCCCCCCAAAATGCCACTGTTTCCACTGTTCCTCCATCTATTTGTTGTGAAGTGATGGGACCAGATGTCATGATCTTCGTTTTCTGAATGTTGAGCTTTAAGCCAAATTTTTCACTCTCTTCTTTCACTTTCATCAGGAGGCAGTTCTATCATAAGGGTGGTGTCATCTGCATTGGAGTAACAGGCAAATTTGGCCTTGGAGTGCAGAATAAAGCTGGGCAAAGGCAAATAGAATTATGCCAATAGAACATACTGTCATAGCAAACACCCTCTTGCAACAATGCAAGAGAAGACTTCACACGTGGACATCATTGGTGGTCAACACCAAAATCAGATTGATTATATTCTTTGCAGTCAAAGATGGAGAAGTTCTATACAGTCAGCAAAAACAAGACTGGGAACTGACTGCTGCTCAGATAATGAACTCCTTATTGCCTAATTCAGCCTTAAATTGAAGAAAGTAGGGAAAACCACTAGGCCATTCAGATATTACCTAAAATCAAATCCCTAACGATTATACAGTAGAAGTGAGAAATATATTTAAGGGACTAGATCTGATAGACAGAGTGTCTAATGAACTATGGACAGACTTCGTGATGTTATACAGGAGACAGGAAGAAAGACCATCTCCAAGGGGAAAAAAAATGCAAAAAAGCAAAGAGACACTCAGAATTATTCATTTAATAGCCTTACAAATAGCTGTGAAAAGAAGAGAAGCAAAAAAAATGGAGAAAAGGCAAGACATACCCATTTAAATGCAGAGTTCCAAAGAATAGTAAGGAGAGATAAGAAACCCTTCCTCAATGATCATTGAAAAGAAATAGAGGAAAATAATGGAATGGGAAAGACTAGAGATCTCTTCAAGAAAGTTAGGTATACCAAGGGAGCAAAGCCTTTGGCTGTGTGGATCACAATAAACTGTGGAAAATTCTGAAAGAGATGGGAATACCAGACCACCTGACCTGCCTCTTGAGAAACCTATATGCAGGTCAGGAAGCAACAGTTAGAACTGGACATGGAACAACAGACTGGTTCCAAATAGGAAAAGGAGTACGTCAAGGCTGTATATTGTCACCCTGCTTATTTAACTTATATGCAGAGTACATCATGAAAAACGCTGGACTGGAAGAAACACAAACTGGAATCCAGATTGCTGGGAGAAATATCAATAACCTCAGATATGCAGATGACACCACCCTTATGGCAGAAAGTGAAGAGGAACTCAAAAGCCTCTTGATGAAAGTGAAAGAGGAGAGTGAAAAAGTTGGCTCAAAGCTCAACATTCAAAAAATGAAGATCATGGCATCTGGTCCCATCACTTCACGGGAAATAGATGGGGAAACAGTAGAAACAGTGTCAGACTTTATTTTGAGGGGCTCCAAAATCACTGCAGATGGTGACTGCAGCCATGAAATTAAAAGGCGCTTACTCCTTGGAAGAAAATCTGGAATCCAGATTGCTGGGAGAAATATCAATAACCTCAGATATGCAGATGACACCACCCTTATGGCAGAAAGTGAAGAGGAACTCAAAAGCCTCTTGATGAAAGTGAAAGAGGAGAGTGAAAAAGTTGGCTCAAAGCTCAACATTCAAAAAACGAAGATCATGGCATCTGGTCCCATCACTTCATGGGAAATAGATGGGGAAACAGTAGAAACAGTGTCAGACTTTATTTTGAGGGGCTCCAAAATCACTGCAGATGGTGACTGCAGCCATGAAATTAAAAGGCGCTTACTCCTTGGAAGAAAAATTATGACCAACCTAGACAGTATATTCAAAAGCAGAGACATTACTTTGCCGACTAAGGTCTGTCTAGTCAAGGCTATGGTTTTTCCTGTGGTCATGTATGGATGTGAGAGTTGGACTGTGAAGAAGGCTGAGTGCAGAAGAATTGATGCTTTTGAACTGTGGTGTTGGAGAAGACCCTTGAGAGTCCCTTGGACTGCAAGGAAATCCAACCAGTCCTTTCTGAAGGAGATCAACCCTGGGATTTCTTTGGAAGGAATGATGCTAAAGCTGAAGCTCCAGTACTTTGGCCACCTCATGCGAAGCGTTGACTCATTGGAAAAGACCCTGATGCTGGGAGGGACTAGGGGCAGGAGGAGAAGGGGACGACAGAGGAGGATATGACAGGATGGCATCACCGACTCGATGCACCTGAGTTTGATTGAACTCTGGGAGTTGGTGATGGACAGAGAGGCCTGGCGTGCTGCGATTCATGGAGTTACAAAGAGTCGGACATGACTGAGCAACTGAACTGAAATGAACTGAAGGGAGCGTTTCATGCAAAGATGGGCTCAATAAAGGACGCAAATGGTATGGACCTAACGGAAGCAGAAGACATTAAGATGAGGTGGCAAAAATACACAGAAGAACTGTAAAAAACAGATCCTCATGACCCAGATAATCACAGCGGTGTGATCACTACTCACCTAGAGCCAGACATCCTGGAATGCAAAGTCAAGTGTGCTTTGGAAGCATCACCAGGAACAAAGCCAATGGAGGTGATGGAATTCCAGTTGAGCTCTTTCAAATCCTAAAAGATGATGCTGTGAGAATGCTGCACTCAACATTCCAGCAAATTTACAAAAGTCAGCAGTGGCCATGGGGCTGGTAAAGATCAGTTTCATCCCAATCCCAAAGAAAGGCAAAGCCAAAAAATGTTCAAACAACCGCACAATCACATTCATCTCACATGCTAGTAAAGCTATGCTCAAAATTATCCAAGTCAGGCTTCAACAATATGTGACCCATGAACTTCCAAATGTTCAAGTTGGTTTTAGAAAACACAGAGAAACCAGAGATCTAATTGATAGCATTTGCTGAATCATCAAAAAAGCAAGAGGGTTCCAGAAAATGCATCTATTTCTGCTTTACTAACTATGCCAAAGCCTTTGACCGTGTGAAGTCGCTCAGTCGTGTCCGACTCTTTGCGACTCCATGAACCGCAGTACGCCAGGCCTCCCTGTCCATCACCAAGTATCAGTAACCCAAATATTCAGATGACCATGGACAATAGGAAAATAATAACATAAATTTATTCACTCAGCTTATTTTAATTGACATAAGTTCCCAGTTTAAGTCAACCAAAATATACTGTATTATTTACCCAATATAGAATGTAGTATGAAGAACTTAGTTTATGGCTAAATGTATGTTCAAATATATCAAGTCTTTATATTAAATACTATATATTTTACATAAATTAAACAAAAAAAACTATCATAGCAAAAGTGTAGATATTCAATTTTTTTCAAGGTATTCTCTAGATAGTTTGTAAAACTCTGTCTTTTGAGATGTATTTTTTAATTAATTAATTAATTTTACTTTACAATATTGTATTGGTTTTGCCATATATTGACTTGAATCCGCCATGGGTGTACATGTGTTCCCCATCCTGAATTCCCCTCCCACATCCCTCCCCATCCCATCCCTTGTGTCATCCCAGTGCACCAGCCCCGAGCATCTGTATCATGCATCAAACCTGGACTGGTGTTCATTTCACATATGATATTTTACATGTTTCAATGCCATTTTCCCATATCATCCCTCTCTCGCCCTCTCCCACAGAGTCCAAAAAACTGTTCAATACACCTGTCTCTCTTTTGCTGCCTCGCATACAGGGTTATAGTTACTTTCTTTCTAAATCCCACATATATGTATTAGTGTACTGTATTGGTGTTTTCTTTCTGACTTACTTCACTCTGTATAATAGGCTCCAGTTTCATCCACCTCATTAGAACTGATTCAAATGTATTCTCTTTAATGGCTGAGTAATATTCCATTCCATTGTGTATATGTACCAGAGCTTTCTTGTCCATTAATCTGCGGAGGGACATCTAGGTTGCTTCCATGTCCTGGTTATTATAAACAGTGCTGTGATGAACACTGGGGTACACGTGTCTCTTTCAATTCTGGTTTCCTCGGTGTGTATGCCCAGCAGTGGGATTGCTGGGTCATAAGGCAGTTCTATTTCCAGTTTTTTAAGGAATCTCTACACTGTTCTCCATAGTGGCTGTACTAGTTTGCATTCCTACCAACAGCACAAGAGGGTTCCCTTTACTCCACACCCTCTTCAGCATTTATTGCATGTAGACTTTTGGATAGTAGCCATTCTGACTGGCATGAAATTGTATTTCATTGTGGTTTTGATTTGCATTTTTCTGATAATGAGTGATGTTGAGCATCTTTTCATGTGTTTGTTAGCTATCTGTATGTCCTCTTTGGAGAAATGTCTGTTTAGTTCTTTGATCCATTATTTGATTTGGTCCTTTATTTTTCTGGAATTGAGCTGCAGGAGTTGCTTGTATATTTTTGAGATTAGCTCTTTGTTAGTTGCTTCATCTGCTATTATTTTCTCCCATTCTGAAGGCTGTCTTTTTACCTTGCTTATAGTTTCCTTTGTTGTGCAGAAGCTTTTAATTTCAATTAGGTCCCATTTGTTTATTTTTGCTTTTATTTCCAATATTCTGGGAGGTGAGTCATAGAGGAGCTTGTTGTGTTTTATGTCAGAGAGTTTTTTCCTATGTTTTTCTCTAGGAGTGTAATAGTTTCTGGTCTTACATTTAGATATTTAATCCATTTTGAGTTGATTTTTATGTATGGTGTTAGAAAGTATTCTAGTTTCATTCTTTTACAAGTGGTTGACCAGTTTTCCCAGCACCACTTGTTATAGAGATTGTCTTTTCTCTAGTGTATATTCATGCCTCCTTTGTCAAGGATAAGGTGTCCATAGATGTGTGGATTTATTTCTGGACTTTCTACTCTGTTCCACTGAACTTTAATTCTGTCTTTGTGCCATTACCATACTGTCTTGATGACTGTGGCTTTGTAGTAGAG
Source organism: Aepyceros melampus (assembly GCA_006408695.1). Taxonomy (NCBI): domain Eukaryota; kingdom Metazoa; phylum Chordata; class Mammalia; order Artiodactyla; family Bovidae; genus Aepyceros; species Aepyceros melampus. Next base: position 48,894 of record SJXQ01007364.1, on the reverse strand, counting down.
CCTGAAGTCAGGCAAGTTGATTCCTCCAGTTCCATTTTTCTTTCTCAAGATTGCTTTGGCTATTTGAGTTTTTTTTTTGTATTACCATACAGATTGTGAAATTATTTGATCTAGTTCTCTGAAAACTACCATTGGTAGCTTGATATGGATTGCATTGAATCTGTAAACTGCTTTGGGTATTGTACTCATTTTCACTATATTGATTCTTCTGATCCATGAACACGGTATATTTCTCCATCTATTAGTGTCCTCTTTGATTCCTTTCAGCAGTGTTTTATAGTTTTCTATATATAGGTCTTTAGTTCCTTTAAATAGATATATTCCTAAGTATTTTATTCTTTTCTTTGAAATGGTGAATGGAATTGTTTCCTTAATTGCTCTTTCTGTTTTCTCATTGTTAGTGTATAGGAATGCAAGGGAATTCTGCGTGTTGATTTTATATCCAGCAACTTTACTATACTCATTGATTAGCTCTAGTAATTTTCTGGTGGAGTGTTTAGGGTTTTCTATGTAGAGGATCACGTCATCTGCAAACAGTGAGAGCTTTACTTCTTCTTTTCCAATCTGGATTCCTTTTATTTCTTTTTCTGCTCTGATTGCTGTGGCCAAAACTTTCAAAACTATGTTGAATAGTAGTGGTGAAAGTGGGCACCCTTGTCTTGCTCCTGACTTTAGGGAAAATGCTTTCAATTTCTCACCCTGAGGATAATGTTTGCTGTTTGATAATATTTGCTATAATGTCGTATATACCTTTTATTACGTTGAGGTATGTTCCTTCTATTCCTGCTTTCTGGAGGGTTGTTATCATAAATTGATTTTGAATTTTGTCAAAGGCTTTCTCTGCATCTATTGAGATAATCACAAGTTTTTTATTTTTCAATTTGTTAATGTAGTGTATTGCATTGATTGATTTGCCAATATTGAAGAATCTTTGCATACCTGGGATAAAGCTCACTTGGTCATGATGTATGATCTTTTTAATATGTTGTTGGATTCTGTTTGCTAGAATTTTATTAAGGATTTTTGCATCTATGTTCATCAGTGATATTGGCCTGTAGTTTTCTTTTTGTGTGGCATCTTTGTCAGGTTTTGGTATTAGATTAATGGTGGCCTCATAGAATGAGTTTGGAAGTTTCCCAAAACTTCCTCTGCAATTTTCTGGAAGACTTTGAGTAGGATACATGCTAGTTCTTCTCTAAATTTTTGGTAGAATTCAGCTGTGAAACCGTCTGGTCCTGGGCTTTTGTTTGTTGGAAGGTTTCTGATTACAGTTTCAATTTCCGTCCTTGTGATGGATCTGTTAAGACTTTCTATTTCTTCCTGGTTCAATTTTGAAAAGTTGTACTTTTTAAAGAATTTGTCCATTTCTTTCAAGTTGTCCATTTTATTTGCATACAGTTGCTGATAATAGTCTCTTATGATCCTTTGTATTTCTGTGTTGTGATCTCTCCATTTTTATTTCTAATTTTGTAGACTTAATTTTTCTCCCTTTGTTTCTTGATGAGTCTGGCTAATGGTTTGTCAATTTGATTTATCTTCTCAAAGAACCAGCTTTTGGTTTTGTTGATTTTTGCTATGGTCTCTTTTGTTTCTTTTGCATTTATTTCTGCCCTTATTTTTAAGATTTGCTTCCTTTTACTAACCCTGGGGTTAATAATTTATTCCTTTTCAAGTTGCTTTACGTGTAGAGTTAGGTTATTTATTTGACTTTTTTCTTGTTTCTGAGGTAAACCTGTATTGCTATGAAACTTCCCCTTAGTACTGCTTTTACAGTGTCTCATAGGTTTTGGGTTGTTGTGTTTTCATTTTATTTTCTTTTCTTTTTTCCTGGTCCATTTTTTAAAATTAATTTTTATTTTTTAGTTTGTTTTGCTTTACAATACTGTATTCATTTTGCTATACATTGACATGAATCAGCCACGAATGTACATGAACTCCCAATCCCGACCCCCACCACCCAGCCTCCCGCCCCACACCATCTCTCTGGATTATCCCCGTGCATCAGTCCCAAGCATCCTACATCCTGCATCGAGCCTAGNCATGTTCAGGGTGAACTGCGGGCAGGACCCCAAACTGCACTCTGTCTCCCAGAGCCTGTAATTGCTGAGATGGGTGGATATAGGACCCCAAGCACCCTGGGGACCGAGGCCCTCAAGGGAGAGCAGAGGTCCGGGCTGAGCCAGGAGCAGTGGGGCCTGTCCCCTGGTGCGTGGAGAGCCGCGAGGGTGGGAGTGGGGCCAGGAGAGGGGTGGGAGACTCGGGGGCAGAGGGTGCGGCAGCACCTGGCTGGGTCTGGGAGGTGTTGGATGTCGCAGCTCGAGGCAGGGACACCCTTGAACCTCCACCATGCAGCCCCCACGGGGCAGAGTCGTCTGGCAGCCCAGGATTGAAGTTCAGAGGGCAAGTTCGCAGCAGGTTGAATGAACCCCTTTACCCACTGTGGGTTCATTTTAGGTGTCTGGAGAGAGGTTGGTCAAGCCCTTGCTGAGCTCGAGTGAGGGAGTCCGACAGGGAAGACCGAGCTCAGGGTGAGAGTGAGGGGCAGCTAGCGTGGTGAGTCCTCCTCAGCCCGGTGGGTTCTGAGGACGCCCTTGAAGAGGGTGGGAGTGGGGCCAGGAGAGGGGTGGGAGACTCGGGGGCGGAGGGTGCGGCAGCACCTGGCTGGGTCTGGGAGGCACTGGATGTCGCAGCTCGAGGCAGGGACACCCTTGAACCTCCACTGTGCAGCGCCCACGGGGCAGAGTCGTCTGGCAGCCCAGGACTGAAGTTTAGAGAGCAAGTTCGCAGCAGGTTGAATGAACCCCTGTACCCACTGTGGGTTCCTTTTAGGTGCCTGGAGAGAGGTTGGTCAAGCCCTTGCTGAGCTCGAGTGAGGGAGTCCGACAGGGAGGACCGAGCTCAGGGTGAGAGTGAGGGGCAGCTAGCGTGGTGAGTCCTCCTCAGCCCGGTGGGTTCTGAGGACGCCTTTGAGTTCAGGGGTGCACCCTTGAACCTCCACTGTGCAGCGCCCACGGGGCAGAGTCGTCTGGCAGCCCAGGACTGAAGTTTAGAGAGCAAGTTAGCAGCAGGTTGAATGAACCCCTGTACCCACTGTGGGTTCCTTTTAGGTGCCTGGAGAGAGGTTGGTCAAGCCCTTGCTGAGCTCGAGTGAGGGAGTCCGACAGGGAGGACCGAGCTCAGGGTGAGAGTGAGGGGCAGCTAGCGTGGTGAGTCCTCCTCAGCCCGGTGGGTTCTGAGGACGCCTTTGAGTTCAGGGGTGCCCTTCAGTAGCCTCACTGGAGGCTTGTTTGGGGGGTAGAGGGGGCAGAATCCCACTTAGAAGACGTGCTGATTCCCAGGGCTGATGATTTCTGAAGCAGTTTATACTGGTCTGTTCAGCTGTGACCCAGTACCTTGAAGGATCCTGTTTGACAGGGGGCCTGAGCCGTGGGCACGGCCTTCCTTCTCCCACACCCCATACTCCCCTGTGGTCTGGTTGGCAGCCCCTCCCCCCTTTCTGCACCCTTGACGGTGGGCCTGAGCCCAGCCCCCCTGTTACCACGGAGCCCCTTGTGACTAAGCGGGTTCCGGTTCCGGGCTCCTGGGAGACGTGCTGGAGGCAGAGCCTTCGTGCCATTTCTCCTTGAGACAGCGGTGCGAGTGGTCCTAGTGTGAGAGCAGTGGTCCTCGTGTGAGAGTGGTGTGTGTGCGAGTGGTGTGTGAGAGCGGTGGTCGTAGTGTGAATAGTGGTGGTCGTAGTGTGAGATCGGTGGTGCTAGCTTGGGAGCCGAGGTATCCTACCTGAAACAACGGTTGCCCCCGAGTGGGGGGCTGCCCCCATCCGCGAGGATGGGTCGCAGAAGGGCCCGCCTGTGGGCGTTATTCCAGTGCTGCAAGCCCAAGGCAAAGGCCGAGACAAGNATGATCTGAGCCACAGTCAGCTCCCAGTCTTGTCTTTGTCGACTGTATAGAGCTTCTCCATCTTTGGCTGCAAAGAATATAATCAATCTGATTTCGGTGATGGCCATCTGGTGATGTCCATGTGTAGAGTCTTATCTTGTGTTGTTGGAAGAGGGTGTTTGCTATGACAAGTGCATTTTCTTGGCAAACTGAACTTCTAGAAAGTAATGAACAATTTCACTTATAATAATAATTAAAATAATATGAAAATGTTTTGGATGAATATAGAGTCATAGATTTAAAGAGGTGATATATTCTCTAAAAAAGTTGTGATTGTTGACAAAATGTGCCTTTTAAATGATTCTTCATGAAGAAAAACATATCTAAGGTTGTCTCAAAACATAATGGTCAGGATTCAAAAATTAATCTTATGATAACTATGAATTATTGACAAATGCCAACAAACCTTCTTTATCCCTCTGTAAATAAATACTGTACTAGCAAACTATCTGAAATTCTATTTTTTTCCTATTTCCTAAAATAAGACTTTGCCTCTTTTCTGAATTATTACCTTCTATTTGTAGATTTTCCCCTAAATTTAAATAAATAATGCCACCTGTGCACCACTCCCTACTGATTTCTCAGTGCATCCGTATGATTTTCATTTTTCAGAGCCTCATGCTTGCTGTAAATTTAAGTTATGGAGGTCACATAGATACATTTTTATTGTTGACCAATGATTCTGAGCCATTTCTGCTCCTGCTATGTCACTGGAGATACACATAAAAGCCAGAGTTCTTATGAAATTATTAATTTTCCCCATTACATAATAATAAAATGAATAAAACTTGGATTAAATAACACAAAAGTGGCCAATTTGGAGTGGGGGAGAGTTTATAATTGTAAAAATTACTTTAGTATCATCAAGATATTTCATCAATTTGAGAAGGACAAATACTGGTTTGGATGCTATTCCCCAGATTTTTGCAAAAGTCTCCTAATTCATCTTTTCACTTCTGTACTTTCCATGTTCCTACAAATCTGTTAGAAAAGGAAAGAAACATCATATGATTCTTCTTTTTAAAACATTTTAATGATTTCCAGTTACATTTAGGATGAGATTCATACTCTATACTAGGGTGACCTACCTGACCTAAACCTTCAATCTCTCTGGTTCTCCGCCCCCCTCACCCATCTCCCTCTCTTCTATTATATATTATACAAATTGACATTTGCATTATGACTCAAGCACTGCAAGTTTGTTCCCACCTCAGATGTTTTACTTTCTCTTCCTCCTGTGTTCGTGTAATGTCTTTCTTTCTTCTTAATATCTATCTGTTCAAATAGTCTCTCCTGAGAGAGATTAATTTATATGCTAAGCATTCATATGATACTTAAAATATTAACCTCATTCTTGTCACTTCCTTCTTTCCTATTTTGCTTATTTTTTTTCAGAAGACTTATAAATATCTCAAATTATACTATTGACTCTTTAACCTATTGTCTTATTGTTGGTCTCCATCCAAGAGTCTAAAATCTCAGAAGAATATAGGCCTTGTTTAAGGTCTCATCACTTTATCTCAGAACCTAGAATAATGCCCACTACATGTTAAGTGTTCACTAAAGGAAATCAATCCTGAATATACTTTGGAAAGACTGATGCTGAAGCTAAAGCCCCAGTACTTTAGCCACCTAATGCAAAGAGCCAACACATTGGAAAAGACCCTGATGCGGAGAAAGATTGAAGGCGAAAGGAGAAGGGAGCAGCAGAGAATAAGGTTATACAGCATCACCAAATCAATGGACATTAATTTGAGCAAACCCTAGGAGATAACAGAGGACAGAAGAGCCTGGCATGTTACAGTCCACAGTCACAAAGAGTTGGACACGACTTAACAGCTGAACAACAACAACAAAATGTTTCTAAATAAATGAATGTATCCTACTAAGAATGATGAGAAGACATCAACAGTGCTTCTCATCTGAAGTGATTGTTAAGTTATTCAGCTTAAGAGAAGAGATGAGATTGACACAGTGACTGAATTTAAAGTAGCTCTGATATTTATTAGCCTGACAACCTCAGGTAATAAGTTAACCTGTTCAAATTTATAAAAGGCAAAATAATTAAGAAATTTGCTTGTCCACAATATTTAAAAGTTGCTTCTCTAAAAATATTATTATTAAGCTGTCTAGCCAAGTGAGCCTGACTTGTTTCATCTGTGAAAACCCCAATTTTAATCCAACCTCTTATCTAAGGGCTTACCTTGTGGCTCAAATGGTAAAGAATCCGCCTGCAATGTGGGAGACCTGGGTTTGATCCCTGGGCTGGGAAGACCCCCTGGAGGAAGGCATGGCAACCCACTCCTGTATTCTTACCTGGAGAATCCCCGTGGACAGAGGAGCCTGGTGAGCTACAGTCCATAGGGTCGCAAAGAGTTGGACACTAATGAGTGACTAAGCACAGCACAGCACAGTCCAAATTTCAGTTTCTTCAGCAATAAAAATGAAGTGTTATATCAATCCTGCAAGGTTATAATGTTGCAGAAAATCACATGAAATGTTAGTTACTCAGTAGATGTCATTTGTAAGGGTTAATGTTGTTATCAGTCTAAGAATGTAAAAGTGAGAGTCCAGGAAGATTCCAGTGTGCTGCTGACAGGATGAGACACAGTGGATTTAAGATATTCAGAATAATAATGATAATATTAATAGAAAAAATTAATAGATCAAGCCAGTATCCAGGCACTTATGTAACATATCCTATGTAAAAAATGTCCTCAACTCCCTGGTGGCAAATGGTTGAAGTTAGAAACAAAACTATATATTCATCCATCACACTGTTTACAGGTGAGTGTGTCATTTAGTAAATTACCAAACAATCATTTTTTCATGTATAGATTTTTATTCAAGGATTTTTAAATTTCTTGAGCTCAAATTGTAGTTAATGAACAAACAACCTATTTTTCACCAAATCATGCCTGAAGTCCATTTATATCTGACTAGGTGTTTCTTGTGTCAAACATTTCTTATGTTCATCTGGGGTATGTCATTTCTGTACTAGTTTATTCTACCTTCTTTCCTTAAAATGTTTTATCCAAGTGAAGAAGAAAGGTGTGAAATTGCTAAAGTTTCAGACTAGTGCTCTTTTCCCTTTAAGCTATGCTAAAATCTTAAGTAAAATGATATTAAAGCAAGGAAATTATTTTAACTGCTGGCTAAACCTCAGATATGGTAGAAAGTGAAGAAGAACTAAAGAGCCTCTTGATGAAAGTGAAAGAGAAGAGTGAGAAAGTTGGCTTAAAACTCAACATTCAAAAAACTAAGATCATGGCATCTGGTCCCATCACTTCATGGCAAATAGATGGGGAAACAATGGAAACAGTGAGAGACCTTATTTAGGGGGCTCCAAAGTCACTGCAGAGGGTGACTGCAGCCATGAAATTAAAAAACACTTGCTCCTTGGGAGGAAAGCTATGACCAACCTAGACAGCATATTAAAAAGCAGAGACATTACTTTGCTGACACAGGTCCATCTAGTGAAAGCTATGGTTTTTCCAGTAGTCATGTATGGATGTGAGAGAGAGTTGGACTATAAAGAAAGCTGAGCTCTGAATAATTGATGCTTTTGAACTGTGCTGTTGGAAAAGACTCTTGAGAGTCCCTTGGACTGCAAGGAGATCCAACCAGTCCATCCTAAAGGAAATCAGTCCTGAATATTCATTCGAAGGACTGATGCTGAAGCTGAAACTGCAATACTTTGGGCACCTAATGTGAAGAACTGACTTGTTGGAAAAGACCCTGATGCTGGGAAAGATTGAAGGTGGGAGGAGAAGGGGATGACAGAGGATGAGATAGTTGTACGGCATCACTGAAGCTATGGACATAAGTTTGAGTAGGCTCTGGGAGTTGGTGATGGACAGGGAGGCCTGGTATGATGCAGTCCATAGAAAAAAAGGAGTCGTACATGACTAAGCAACTAAACTGAACTGGAACCAAAGCAGTAGAATAAGATACTTTACTTCATAATAATATTAATATGGAAAATTTATTGCATTTTTTTATATACCAGGTGCTATGCTGATATATGAATCATTTAATTCTCACAAAATCCCAATGAACTGAATAATATTATTATGCCCAGTTTTACTGATGAAAAAACTGGGACTTATAAAGGTCAAGTAACTTGCTCACACTTACCCAATACAGTGTTACAGCCAGGGACTGAGCTGGTTTCACAAACTTTACAACTTGACCCTATTTAAAAATATGACTAATTTAGCTACTGCCAAGTTACTGTTAAAGATTCTGAGTTTATGGGGCACAGTCTGATACTTAGCCTGTTCTGACTAATCCAAGCACCATATCTAAGTGAGAGGAAAGAAAAAAACAAGGTTAGTAAAATTCAAGCAACTGGCTTGCCTGAAAAAGTAAATACTAACAATGTTCTCACTCACCTAAATTCAACCAGCTGCTGCTGCGAAGTCACTTCAGTCGTGTCCGACTCTGTGTGACCCCACAGACAGCAGCCAGCCCAACAGGCTCCCCCATCCCTGGGATTTTCCAGGCAAGAATGCTGGAGTGGGTTGCCATTTCCTTCTCCAATGCATGAAAGTGAAAAGTCAAAGTGAAGTCACTCAGTTGTGTCCAACTCTTAGCAACTTCATGGGGTGCAGCTTACCAGGCTCCTCCGCCCATGGGATTTTCCAGGCAAGAGTACTGGAATGGGTTGCCATTGCCTTCTCAGAAATTCAACCAGCACTAGGTCATTAACTCAGTTTATTTTCAATTCTGATACATACTTTAACTTCATTTGATTTTTTTTTTCATGTTTGACATCTGCTATTTACTTTACTGTTTCCAAAAGTAAGGTGGCTGTTGGGGCTTCTCTGAAGGCTCAGACAGTAAAGAACCTGCCTACAATGCAGGAGACCTGGATTTGATCACTGAATCAAGAAGATTCCTTGGAGAAGGAAATGGCTACCCACTCCAGTATTCCTGCCTGGAGAATTCCATGGACAGAGGCTAGAGTCCATGGGGTCGCAAAGAGTTGAACACAACTGAGCAAGTAACTCACATAAGGTGGTTGTGGTAGTCACTATAAGACATTAGTTGCAAAGAGGTAAAAGAATGTTCTATCATCATAGTTGAAAGTGAGATTCACAATTCAAAGGCAGATGTTTCTAGGGAACAAGTAGTAACATTGATAGAGGTTTTCTTTTAGAAAAATAAAACAGAATCTTCACTTGGGGTTTCTTTTAAAGTTTGAGCTCAGAATGAAACTTCTGCTAGACTATTTCTAGATACTGTAAGCTCCACTGTTCAGTAGGTCTAATTACTTAAAATCCATGTCTCATTCTGAATTTACTTTACCAGTTCATAAATTTTGCTTGTAGGGATTGCATTTATACTCCAGAAATGAGCCCAGTGAGCCCATTGCCTCTTTAAAATGATAGACTTCCAAGAAATTGAGAATTGTGCTCTCCTTTTATTCTTCTATAACAAGTCTTTTCTTTAGGACAGCTTTTCCAAATTTAAGGAAAATGAAGTCAGTTGGTATAATATCCAATCTTTACTAATAGAGCCTTGTTTAAAAGCAGATGAAAATAAATAGCACAAATGAATCAAAGTATGTTAAGTATCGAATAAGAAAGGATAGTGATTTTCCTTTACTTACTTGGTTTTTTCACTCTATATTTTTTATTTATAGTTGACAATGTAGATTAAATTAAAGTTCTGTTATAGGGAATAACTGTTCTGTAAATAGACATTGCCATAGTGTATATATATATATATATATATATGTCCTTAGTTATTTAATTCTACAGCCCAAATCATAAACTCAGTAACTATAAAGCAGCAATAAGTTACCTACTGACCTAAAATGGGAAAATTCACAGGAGAAGAAATATCTATCCTTTAAGAACGTTGTTATTTATTCCAATTACTTCTCTAAAAGATAGCTTTTCAAAGTTTACTCTAAATCTCAATCAGGGATCATATGGGTTCTTCTTCTCCACCCTCTTCTCTCAACCCTGCTTAAAATCTGCTAGTGAGTTTAGAATAAGGTCAAAATCCTTAACGTGGATTCCAGATAGACTTTAAGATTCTACACAGTCAGATCCCTACAATCTGCCCAGCTTGATTTCATTCAGTACTCTCCCCAGCTCTCTGCAACAGCATTGCACTAGCCTTCTTTCAGGCCAATGGTTATTTGTCCTCCCACCATAGCACGTTCTATGTGTGGAAACCTCATCCAGGACCTTCAGCCTTTTAGCTTAGTAGATGCCTCCTTATCCTTTGTCAAGTGACATTTTCTACTGAAAGCCATCCAGAATCGTCCTTCTTTTCACATCTCTATCATTATTTCGTTGCATGGTGATTTGATTCATATTTTCCTCTCCCAACAGACCAAAACTCTGTCAAGACAGGGACATTTTCTGGTTTGGCTTATCAGGATATTATGTTATCCCCAGTATATAACACCCCATTTGACCCATATTTCTGCTGTTGCTTAGTCACTAACTCATGTATGATTCTTTGCGACCCCATGGACTATAGTCTGCATGGCTCCTCTTTCCCCTCTTCCCCAGGAGAGAATAGTGGAGTGAGTTGCCATTTCCTTCTTCAGGAGATCTTCCAGACTCGTGATTGAATCCAAGTCTCCTGGATTGGCAGGCAGATTCTTTACCACTGAGCCACCAGGAAAACCCCATATTAAGTTTTTTATTTACTCCCTAAATATTTACTCCATATTTACTCCATAAATGTTTCTTAGAAGAATAATGCCACAAACAACCTAGATATCACGGACTCTGCCTTCTAGCTCTACTTAATCCTCTGTTATTCTGATAACCATATTGGCATTTTATTGCCATATTTATATTTTTCTACATTAAAGTAGAAAAAGTGTAAGCAACCATAAGAGGAGTTTTAGTCTACAATAATACCATCCAATGTTATAATTTTTAATGTGTGTTAAAAACTTAGGTGCTTTCAAATACTTTATTTTCAGCAATGTTTGTGTGATATTCTACTTTTAATTTGTTAAATGAGCCTTGAAGAATGTCTTCATTGATATGTGCATGCACACACACATAAGCACTCAATGAGATTATTTGAATGTAGTATGTGAAAGTGAAAGTTGCTCAGTCGTGTCCAACTCTTTGTGACCCCAAGGACTTTATAGTCCATGGAATTCTCTAGGCCAGGATACTGGAGTGGGTAGCCTTTCCCTTCTCCAGGGGCTATTCCCAACTCAGGGATTGAACCCAGGTCCCCACATTGCAGGCAGATTCTTTACCAGCTGAGCCACAAGGGAAGCCCTCCAAATAAAATTATCTTTTTTTTCCTCCCCTTAGTTCTTGCCTAAAAGAGGCACATACTTGGAAAATAGTGAATGTTGTGCAAATGGATGGTAAAGTGTGAGGGAAATAGGAAAAACCTACTAATTTACTTACTATGTGTCAGCTGCAGTTCAAATTGTCTTCATAATATTGTCTGTTTAATCCTCGTGACAAACATATGTAAGCACAGAAAAGGAAAATGTTGTACAGTGAAATTTAGGAACTCATCCAAAGTCCCACAGCTAATCATTGAGGAGCTGAAATCCAGTGCTGACATTTTAACACCAGCAAGTCATCTCTTGACTATGAGAAAGAAATTATCTTCCCCTAAACACATTCTGTCTACATTACCATGACTTTATTTTCAGAAGACTATTGCTTAGGCAAACAACTTGATTGTTCATTTTTGGAGCTTCCTCCAGATCCTCTCCCAACAGACCTAAACTCTGCAAGATAAGGACATTGTCTGGTTTGGCTTATCAGGTTATCCCTAGTATATAACACCCTGAGAAAATAGTGAAAGTGTTAGTCTGTCAGTGGTGTCTGATTCTTTGTGACCTCATGGACTGTAGCCCGCCAGGCTCCTCTGTCCATGGAATTCTCCAGGCAGGAATACTGAGCAGAGTGGGTTGCCTTTCCCTTCTCTAGGGGATCTTCCCAACCCAGGGATCGAATGTGGGTCTCTTGCATTACAGGCAGATTCTTTACCATCTAAGCCACTAGGGAAGCCCATGTAATACCCTACTTGAGCCTTGTTAGATAGCATTCACTGATGATTTAAACTCAAAGACTATTTGAACCCATTGTCTCAAAGTTCTCAGATTTCTATGTTCACCAATCTTAAACTACTGATATATCATACATAGCCAGTCTTAACTGAGTCCTCGCCTTTCAAAGATACACCTGAAACCACACTTTAAATCCTAAAAGATACCCACTTTGCCTTTCTCCCTCAGATACTGCCAAAGTTCTGTTGAGGTCATATTCTCTCTTACTGTAGTAAGCAAAAATATCATCTTTCTATTACCAACAAGTTTTATTGGTGATATTTTAGAAGCTGGCATTCAACAGCTATCATTACAGATGAAGAGAAAGATGTTCAGATGATTTGCAAGTACTACCTGAATGTATTCCAGTGAACCATTAACACAATGAGATTTATTTAGAAGTATGAAGACATACTTTCTACTAGACAAATAACTTTGTGTAATATAATTTTGTTTAGTCATTTGACTTCATAGTTTCATATTGCTAGAATAACTTATTTTATTCTACTAATTCTCTGGATTTAGAACAATCCTAAGAACTACATATTTTATAAGCAAGCAAAGCCAATTTTATTTTCATATAGATATGGAGAATTTATAGCACAAAGTGTGGCTTCATATATATGCTTACAAAATTGCTATCTCTCTTAAACACATTCTGTTACTCTTCTATTACTCCAGGCCTGAGAATAATTGTATAGTGCATGATTTAATCATTTCCTGAAAGCCAGAGAAAAAGAGTATAACTATATAATAGGTGATCCCTAGATGGGCAGAGGAGCCTGGAAGGGTGCAGTCCATGGGGTCACGAAGAGTTGGACACGACTGAGTGACTTCACTTTCACTTTTCACTTGCATGCATTGGAGAAGGAAATGGTGACCCACTCCAGTGTTCTTGCCTGGAGAATCTCAGGGACGGGGGAGCCTGGTAGGCTGCCATCTTATGGGGTCGCACAGAGTCGGACATGACTGAAGCGACTTAGCAGCAACAGCAGCAGACCAGGTCCACATTCTCTTTTTTATAAACTTCAGACCTCCTGTTGACCCTAGAGATGCTTCAAGCCAAAATATCAGTCTTCAATTTTCATATATCCTTATTCATTTTATATGTAACTATAATTAATAGAGGCATATTCAGTACTTATTTTTATATTTCAACATGTTCGCCAGTTCAGAAAATAAGCATTATGAAAATGTCCTGCTATTATTCTTTATATTTATAAAGTGAACAAACTTCTTTGTTTATAGTTGAATGCTGTTTTAAAATTCAGTTTTAATGAAAGATGAATGAAGTCATGTAAATTGGTACAAAATGATAGAACACCTTACAAAATTATAATATATAGTTATGTGTTAGTTGCTCAGTCGTGTCTGACTCTGCAATCCCATAAATTATAGCCTACCAGGTTCCTTTGTCCAAGGGATTCTCCAAGCAAAAATAGTTGACATTCCCTTCTAGAGGGGCTCTTTCCAACCCAGGGATTAAACATGGGTCTCCTGCACTGCAGGCAGATTCTTTACCATCTGAGCCAATAGAGAAGGAGTAGAATTTCTAATTTTAGAATCCAGTTTGCATTTTGGTTTGCATACTTTTTACTTGTGTAATTCCTGATCCTTCTGGTGGATACTCTGTTGTGGCACCAAGATAACCCTTCAAGAATAAAAGATGGTTTCCCTAGTTTCTGGGCATGCTAGCACACAACTGTTCTCTGCCATCATCCCCTTCAGAAATCGAGGTCAATACTCTTGCAGATCTGACCTCTGAAGGATCATGCCAGATCCTAGGGCCTTCCATGATGTTTACTGAAGGCTGTGTTAGAACCGCATTGCAACCCCTCCTATTTCTCTGCCTATCTTGTTTCTTTATCCTATCTCCCACACATAATGATCTCAAGCACACTTACACATAAATGCCTGCACATACATCTTCATGTCAGAATCCTGGGACATTTGTTTGCCCTCTGATAACCTTAATTTTCCCACCTGTGAAATTAGGCTCATAATACTATCACCTGTTTTACAGGCTTTTGTTTTAAGTAAAAATATTTGGAATGGGAAAGTAGTATTCAAAATCAAGTTATGGCCATTTTGATCATTAGTTTTATCCAGGTGTTTCCCTTAACCAACAAATCTCATCAAGCCCTTAGTCAACTGAGTAGAAATTCAATAGTTATGCCAATAAAAAAATATACAGCTAGCCTCATCTATGAATGACACTTCACATCAACATTATGTGCCTATGTGAATGCTCAAATATCCGTAGGGTGTGTATAGTATAGTATTTCCCCTACTAATGAGCTAGTTCTCAAAACACAGTAAGTATTTACTTTGCATCATTTTGCAGTGCATAGTACATAGCTTGCTATAGGCTATTTGACACAGTTTCAGCACCCCAGAATTAAAATTGCAGTTTTAAGGCCGAGGTAGTGTGTGATCTTTGGGGAACATTTACCCTCTTTGCTTTCTTAATGAACTCTCTGGAATGAAGCCAAAAACTCCTTAGCTGGATGGGGTCGTCTGCCCCTTAGGGCAGTTCAGTCCTTTGAGCTCCTTTGAGCTGTGTTAATGGGAGTCCTTTCCCTGACTTCTGCTGGGCTCTGAAGGATGCATGGAGAAACATGTCAAGGAGAAAACATGCTTTTGTGCGTATGTGCTCCCGGCAAAATATTCAACTTTAAAATAAATATTTCAGCTCTCCAAGTAAACCTTTTACAAGGTTATTCTAAGAACTTTTTCTTTTGTAAATATGTTCAAGTTATGAGTTTGTTAAAATCAGGTTTTTTTTTTTTAATATGTGGTTCAATCAATCTTTCTTTGTTGCCATGGTAATTAAAGAATTCATATCCAAATTAATATCCATTTATATCTGCTTAATAACAAGGAAATATAAATGAACAAATAAATTAGAAATACTCCTGAGTCTTTAATTAATGTAAAATTGATCTTTAAAACTACATATATTTTTTAACTGAAATGAAAACCTTGTACTTAAAAGCATCTCTAAAACAGCCTTGTACTGTACAGAAACTAAGCCCAAAATTCCAGACAACATTCCTATTACTGAACTATTTTCAGGCCCCCCAAAAGCCACACAAATATAAAAGTACAATTTGAGCAGAGAGAAAATAGAAAAAGTTCCCTCAAATGTTGTATTTGAATGAACATAAAGGTCACATGACTGTACTGATTTTCAGGTACCAGGGTGATGTTTCTGAGCCACCATAGGAAGATGCTGTGCTCTGAAGTCCCGTCTCACAGTGACAGGCACTTGTTCCAAGTCACCTGTATATCTTTGTCACCATGCCACCGGGAGTGTCAACCAACACACCCCTACTAGTCTGATTCACCCGTACCTGTTTTTAGGGAAAATTTTGTTAAAAAGTGTTAAAAATGAAGTTCTGTATTATGTTAAAATATTATAGTGTCAAAGTTAAACAATTATGAATTGAAAACAATATTAACAACACGTGTACATGCGTGCTAAGTCGCTTCAGTCATGTCTGACTCTTTGCCACCCTATGGACTTTATCCCACCAGACCCCCTCTGTTCACAGGATTCTCCAGGCAAGAAGACCGGNCTTGACTATGAGAAAGAAATTATCTTCCCCTAAACACATTCTGTCTACATTACCATGACTTTATTTTCAGAAGACTATTGCTTAGGCAAACAACTTGATTGTTCATTTTTGGAGCTTCCTCCAGATCCTCTCCCAACAGACCTAAACTCTGCAAGATAAGGACATTGTCTGGTTTGGCTTATCAGGTTATCCCTAGTATATAACACCCTGAGAAAATAGTGAAAGTGTTAGTCTGTCAGTGGTGTCTGATTCTTTGTGACCTCATGGACTGTAGCCCGCCAGGCTCCTCTGTCCATGGAATTCTCCAGGCAGGAATACTGAGCAGAGTGGGTTGCCTTTCCCTTCTCTAGGGGATCTTCCCAACCCAGGGATCGAATGTGGGTCTCTTGCATTACAGGCAGATTCTTTACCATCTAAGCCACTAGGGAAGCCCATGTAATACCCTACTTGACCCTTGTTAGATAGCATTCACTGATGATTTAAACTCAAAGACTATTTGAACCCATTGTCTCAAAGTTCTCAGATTTCTATGTTCACCAATCTTAAACTACTGATATATCATACATAGCCAGTCTTAACTGAGTCCTCGCCTTTCAAAGATACACCTGAAACCACACTTTAAATCCTAAAAGATACCCACTTTGCCTTTCTCCCTCCAGATACTGCCAAAGTTCTGTTGAGGTCATATTCTCTCTTACTGTAGTAAGCAAAAATATCATCTTTCTATTACCAACAAGTTTTATTGGTGATATTTTAGAAGCTGGCATTCAACAGCTATCATTACAGATGAAGAGAAAGATGTTCAGATGATTTGCAAGTACTACCTGAATGTATTCCAGTGAACCATTAACACAATGAGATTTATTTAGAAGTATGAAGACATACTTTCTACTAGACAAATAACTTTGTGTAATATAATTTTGTTTAGTCATTTGACTTCATAGTTTCATATTGCTAGAATAACTTATTTTATTCTACTAATTCTCTGGATTTAGAACAATCCTAAGAACTACATATTTTATAAGCAAGCAAAGCCAATTTTATTTTCATATAGATATGGAGAATTTATAGCACAAAGTGTGGCTTCATATATATGCTTACAAAATTGCTATCTCTCTTAAACACATTCTGTTACTCTTCTATTACTCCAGGCCTGAGAATAATTGTATAGTGCATGATTTAATCATTTCCTGAAAGCCAGAGAAAAAGAGTATAACTATATAATAGGTGATCCCTAGATGGGCAGAGGAGCCTGGAAGGGTGCAGTCCATGGGGTCACGAAGAGTTGGACACGACTGAGTGACTTCACTTTCACTTTTCACTTGCATGCATTGGAGAAGGAAATGGTGACCCACTCCAGTGTTCTTGCCTGGAGAATCTCAGGGACGGGGGAGCCTGGTAGGCTGCCATCTTATGGGGTCGCACAGAGTCGGACATGACTGAAGCGACTTAGCAGCAACAGCAGCAGACCAGGTCCACATTCTCTTTTTTATAAACTTCAGACCTCCTGTTGACCCTAGAGATGCTTCAAGCCAAAATATCAGTCTTCAATTTTCATATATCCTTATTCATTTTATATGTAACTATAATTAATAGAGGCATATTCAGTACTTATTTTTATATTTCAACATGCTCGCCAGTTCAGAAAATAAGCATTATGAAAATGTCCTGCTATTATTACTTTATATTTATAAAGTGAACAAACTTCTTTGTTTATAGTTGAATGCTGTTTTAAAATTCAGTTTTAATGAAAGATGAATGAAGTCATGTAAATTGGTACAAAATGATAGAACACCTTACAAAATTATAATATATAGTTATGTGTTAGTTGCTCAGTCGTGTCTGACTCTGCAATCCCATAAATTATAGCCTACCAGGTTCCTTTGTCCAAGGGATTCTCCAAGCAAAAATAGTTGACATTCCCTTCTAGAGGGGCTCTTTCCAACCCAGGGATTAAACATGGGTCTCCTGCATTGCAGGCAGATTCTTTACCATCTGAGCCAATAGAGAAGGAGTAGAATTTCTAATTTTAGAATCCAGTTTGCATTTTGGTTTGCATACTTTTTACTTGTGTAATTCCTGATCCTTCTGGTGGATACTCTGTTGTGGCACCAAGATAACCCTTCAAGAATAAAAGATGGTTTCCCTAGTTTCTGGGCATGCTAGCACACAACTGTTCTCTGCCATCATCCCCTTCAGAAATCGAGGTCAATACTCTTGCAGATCTGACCTCTGAAGGATCATGCCAGATCCTAGGGCCTTCCATGATGTTTACTGAAGGCTGTGTTAGAACCGCATTGCAACCCCTCCTATTTCTCTGCCTATCTTGTTTCTTTATCCTATCTCCCACACATAATGATCTCAAGCACACTTACACATAAATGCCTGCACATACATCTTCATGTCAGAATCCTGGGACATTTGTTTGCCCTCTGATAACCTTAATTTTCCCACCTGTGAAATTAGGCTCATAATACTATCACCTGTTTTACAGGCTTTTGTTTTAAGTAAAAATATTTGGAATGGGAAAGTAGTATTCAAAATCAAGTTATGGCCATTTTGATCATTAGTTTTATCCAGGTGTTTCCCTTAACCAACAAATCTCATCAAGCCCTTAGTCAACTGAGTAGAAATTCAATAGTTATGCCAATAAAAAAATATACAGCTAGCCTCATCTATGAATGACACTTCACATCAACATTTATGTGCCTATGTGAATGCTCAAATATCCGTAGGGTGTGTATAGTATAGTATTTCCCCTACTAATGAGCTAGTTCTCAAAACACAGTAAGTATTTACTTTGCATCATTTTGCAGTGCATAGTACATAGCTTGCTATAGGCTATTTGACACAGTTTCAGCACCCCAGAATTAAAATTGCAGTTTTAAGGCCGAGGTAGTGTGTGATCTTTGGGGAACATTTACCCTCTTTGCTTTCTTAATGAACTCTCTGGAATGAAGCCAAAAACTCCTTAGCTGGATGGGGTCGTCTGCCCCTTAGGGCAGTTCAGTCCTTTGAGCTCCTTTGAGCTGTGTTAATGGGAGTCCTTTCCCTGACTTCTGCTGGGCTCTGAAGGATGCATGGAGAAACATGTCAAGGAGAAAACATGCTTTTGTGCGTATGTGCTCCCGGCAAAATATTCAACTTTAAAATACATATTTCAGCTCTCCAAGTAAACCTTTTACAAGGTTATTCTAAGAACTTTTTCTTTTGTAAATATGTTCAAGTTATGAGTTTGTTAAAATCAGGTTTTTTTTTTAATATGTGGTTCAATCAATCTTTCTTTGTTGCCATGGTAATTAAAGAATTCATATCCAAATTAATATCCATTTATATCTGCTTAATAACAAGGAAATATAAATGAACAAATAAATTAGAAATACTCCTGAGTCTTTAATTAATGTAAAATTGATCTTTAAAACTACATATATTTTTTAACTGAAATGAAAACCCTTGTACTTAAAAGCATCTCTAAAACAGCCTTGTACTGTACAGAAACTAAGCCCAAAATTCCAGACAACATTCCTATTACTGAACTATTTTCAGGCCCCCCAAAAGCCACACAAATATAAAAGTACAATTTGAGCAGAGAGAAAATAGCAAAAGTTCCCTCAAATGTTGTATTTGAATGAACATAAAGGTCACATGACTGTACTGATTTTCAGGTACCAGGGTGATGTTTCTGAGCCACCATAGGAAGATGCTGTGCTCTGAAGTCCCTTCTTCACAGTGACAGGCACTTGTTCCAAGTCACCTGTATATCTTTGTCACCATGCCACCGGGAGTGTCAACCAACACACCCCTACTAGTCTGATTCACCTGTACCTGTTTTTAGGGAAAATTTTGTTAAAAAGTGTTAAAAATGAAGTTCTGTATTATGTTAAAATATTATAGTGTCAAAGTTAAACAATTATGAATTGAAAACAATATTAACAACACGTGTACATGCGTGCTAAGTCGCTTCAGTCATGTCTGACTCTTTGCCACCCTATGGACTTTATCCCACCAGACCCCCTCTGTTCACAGGATTCTCCAGGCAAGAAGACCGGAGTAGGTTGCTATGCCCTCCTCCAGGGGATCTTCCTGATCCAGGGATTGAACTCACATTTCTTACGTCTCCTACGTTGATTGGTAGGCAGGTTCTTTATCACCAGCGCAACCTGGGAAGCCCTATAGATAACCCAAATATGGTTACTTCCTGGTTATGGATTATGTGATCCTACTTGAAGAAACAGGATAATGATAATATTGTTTTTTAATATAACTACATACAAGAGTATTATACTATATGATGCTGTTTAATGCAGATTAATATATATTGTGTATTATGCATATGGGCTTCCCTGGTGGCTCAGCGGTAAAGAATCTACCTGTGAAGCTGAAGATGCAGGAGGCCCCAGATTCGAACCCTGAGTCGGGAAGGTCCCCTGGAGGAGGGCATGCCAACGCACTCCAGTGTTGTTGCTTGGAGAATCCCATGGACAGGGGAGACTTGGCAAGCTACAGTCCATAGGGTCACAAATAGTCGGATACAACTGAAGGTACTGAGGAGGAGCACAATTACATATGTATTATAATGAACATACTATTATTTGTATATAAGATTTACAAGTTTGCAAAGAGCTTTGAACTGCTTTGTTTTGGTTTCAATGCCTCTAAAATTTAGTGGACAGATGACAAGAGTTCATCAGAATAGTAATTAGAATTGGGAAATATTTTTTACATCTTGTCAAATCTCTTGGTAAACTAGGAATATTTAAATAGCCTAGAAATGAGGGTCACCAGCGTGCAGAGAATGATCTGACTGGCCAAGTCTCAGCCTCAGACTCAGCAGAATTGAAGGGATAGCTTACCTGATCGGGTGCTTCCCAGACTTGGTTAGTCAGGGATCCCACAGAAAGTTCTGCTTCTGCAGCTGAAGCAATGACAAGTTTCTTCTCATGTGACTTTCAGAGTGAAAAAGAACAAGTTAGCTTGATAAAGTGACAGGCTTTGGGAGAAGTGACATCAGGAGGAGATTGTATGAATTTTAGATTGGAAGCAAATGCCTTGGATAATGAATGACTAAGTATATAAGAACTTATAGAATTATATACAGTGCATTCCATAAAATATTACAGAAATTCATTTAAATCACATTAATCAAATAATCAATTTAGACAGATTTTATGTAAGAATTCACATAAAATTCTGTAAGAGTAATCTTTTGAAGTTAGAATCAAATATATGGAGAAGTCACCTTGGTAGCTGTGTAGAAATAACTAGGGAATTAAAGATAATAAAATTGACTTCTTCCTCTGGTCTTGTCTCCAGGTCATGTGACATTGGTAAACTCATATAACTAAGCATTTGCTTCCTGCTAATCTGCAAAGTGGAGATAATATTATAGCACCTAGGTCGAATTATAACTCATAAATAGGAAACATCAGCTGAATTACAGTGAAGTTTGCCTTTCAATTAATGGTACTTGTGGTCACATGGGGATTGCAGTCTTTCTTCCCCACTAAACAATTCTCTCACCCTCAGAAGCAGATTCCTCATGTTCCTTCTGATACAGAAATGTTCAGAGCAATGTTTCAATGACTCACTTAAAGATTAATTTGAGTTGGATTACAGGGCTTCCCTGATGGCTCATATGATAAAGAATCTGCCTGCAATGCAGGATACCTGGATTTGATCCCTAGGAGAAGATCCCCTGGAGAAGAGAACGGCTACTCACTCCAGTATTCTTGCCTGGAGAATCCCATGGAAGGGGAACCTGATGGACTACAATCCGTGGGGTCATAGAGAGGCAGACTGAACAGCTTTCCCTTTCACATGCCCTATGGCTATTTTCCAAACCTCCAGGGAGGTGTTTCCTACTTACTTTATATACATTTGTAGAATCAAAGGCTGTTAATAACAGTAACAAAATAAAGAATGTGCTAAACTGTTCAAGTTGATTTCTCTTGTCAAATAAGTAAAAATGTCCATAAAAAAGGAATTTTCTTAACCTGAAATTTGGTAAGATAGCCATAACAAACACTGCACTTAAGGTGAATTGTTGAAATCTATTCTTTTTAAAATCAATAACAATTTAAAGATGCGAATTATTATCATTTCTACAAAGCGTCATATTGGAAATTCAAAATGAAGCAAAAAATGTAGCAAAAGATGTAAGAGCTGAATGGAAAAAGCAAATTGTTATTATTTACAAATAATGCATCTTTATTTTAAAATTATACACAAACTGTATAGTTCATTGTTAACTGAAAAAACATTAATATTTACAAAACAACACCACTTGTACACAGTTGAATGTCAGTTCAAATATATTTGTAACTTGAAATGCTGTTTAAGTCATACATAAAGTGTGTGAAATTATGTCTAACAAATAGTATCTCCTTTATAAAGAAAATTATGAAATTTTATTCAATCATTAAAAATATCTATTTTGGAGTTAAGGTTAGGGGATTAGGAAGTACAAACTACTATACATAAAATAAATAAGATATAATGATAAATAGTAAAACACAGAAAATATACACAACATTTTATAATGACTATAGAAGGAATATAACCTTTAAAAATGGTAAATCACTATTTTGTATGCCTGAAACCTATATTGTACATCAACTATATCTCAATAAATAGATAGATATATGACAGACAGATAAACATGCCCAAATAAATAAAAAGCTATCCCATGTTCTTTTGCATATTTTGCTAAATATTGTACATATGTCAATTTTACCCCCAGTCGATCAATATAATCAATGTAATTGAAACAGAACAAAGGCAGATCTTTTGGAGTGCATGCATGAACTTGATACGTTTATGTAAAGTAAATATGAAAGAGAAAAAGGCCCATATATAATCAAAACACTCTGAAGAAGAAAATGGAATAACTTGATCTGTCAGATATGAAGACTTACACCAGAGCCATAGTATTTATGGGGACATATGAAAGCATAGAAATACTCTTTCTTATAGAGTTTATGATAGAAGAAACAACACAACTTAGTGGAGAGTAGATGGACTATTTAGTATACAGAGTGTTAAAATTGCATATCCATATGGAAAAAAAATGGATGCCTAATTCCCACTGTGGATATATACATAAAAATGAAGGTAAAATAAAAGAGTGTCTAAGGTAAAACTTCTAAAAAATTTAGTTGGGAACATAGGAAAATATCTTCAAGATCCTTGAGACAGAAAATAATAGAGATTTGACAATACAAATCATAGAAAAATGATTAATATGACTACAATAAAATAAAGGATGTCTATGCATTATTAGACAAAATAAACAGAATATGAAGAAAAGCCACATAAAATTTTGGAGAAGATATCTGTCTTATGGGAGCGGTGAGCCACAACTGGAAAAGGTCAGTTTTCATTCCAATCCCAAAGAAAGGCAATGTCAAAGAATGCTCAAACTACTGCACAATTGCACTCATCTCACATGCTAGTAAAGTAATGCTCAAAATTCTCCAAGCCAGGCTTCAGCAATACATGAACCATGAACTTCCAGATGTTCCAGCTGGTTTTAGAAAAGGCAGAGGAACCAGAGATCAAATTGCCAACATCAGCTGGATCATCGGAAAAGCATGCAAGTTCCAGAGAAACATCTATTTTTGCTTTTTTTGACTATGCCAAAGCCTTTGACTGTGTGGATCACAAGAAACTGGAAAAATCTGAAAGAGACGGGAATACCAGACCACCTAACCTGCCTTTTGAGAAACCTGTATGCAGGTCAGGAAGCATCAGTTAGAACTGGACATGGAACAACAGACTGGTTCCAAATAGGAAAAGGAGTACATCAAGGCTGTATATTGTCACCCTGCTTATTTAACTTCTATGCAGAGTACATAATGAGAAACATTGGGCTGGAAGAAGCACAAGCTGGAATCAAGATTGCCAGGAGAAATATCACTAACCTCAGATATGCAGATGAAACCACTTTTATGGCAGAAAGTGAAGAACTAAAGAGCTTCTTGATGAAAGTGAAAGAGGAGAGTGAAAAAGTTGGCTTAAAGCTCAACATTCACAAAACTAAGATCAGGGCATCCAGTCCCATCACTTCATGGCAAAGGGGAAACAGTGGAAACAGTGGAAACAGTGGAAACAGTGGCTGACTTTATTTTTCTGGGTTCCAAAGTCACTGCAGATGATGATTGCAGCCATGAAATTAAAAGATGCTTACTCCTTAGAAAGAAAGTTATGACCAACCTAGATAGCATATTAAAAAGCAGAGACATTACTTTGCCAACAAAGGTCCACTAGTCAAGGCTATGGCTTTTCCAGTGGTCACGTATGGATATGAGAGTTAGACTATAAATAAAACTGAACACCTAAGTATTGATGCTTTTGAACTGTGATGTTGGAGAAGACTCTTGAGAGTCCCTTGGACTGCAGAGATCCAACTAGTCCATCCTAAAGGAGATCAGTCCTGGGTGTTCATTAGAAGGACTGATGTTGAAGCTGAAACTCCAANTGAGCACTGTGGAATTGATGCTTTTGAACTGTGGTGTTGGAGAAGACTCTTGAGTCCCTTGGACTGCAAGGAGATCCAACCAATCCATCCTAAAGGAGATCAGTCTTGAATATTCATTGGAAGGACTGATGCTGAAGCTCCAATGCTTTGTCCACCTGATAAGAAGAACTGACTCACTGGAAATGACCCTGATGCTGGGAAAGATTGAAGGCAGGAGGAGGAGGAGACGACAGAGGATGAGATGGTTGTATGCATCACTGACTCAATGGACATGAGTTTGGGTAAACTCTGGGTGTTGGTGATGGACAGGGAGGCTTGGAGTGCTGCAGTCCATGGGGTAGCAAAGAGTCACAAACGACTGAGTGACTGAATTGAACTGAATCTGCCTTACATATACCAATTAAGAATTAATATTCATAAATTTAATTTACCACTGTATATCGAGAATTAAGCTAATTAAAAATGAATTAAGATAGAATCAGACATATTATAAGAAGAAACAAGCATCACCAAGTTACTGGTAGGAGTATAAATTAGTACAGCCACATTGCAAAATAGTTTGCTGTTTGTTTACATTATGTTCCAGAAATTCTACTCCAAAATAAAATTTTCTACTCAGAAAATTCTTGCACATATGTTTCCAGAAGATGTTTCTAATAATATATAAAACATCATCTTTTTTATTAGCAAAAACTGTTACCACCCTAAATGTCTGTCAACAGTATAATGAGTAAACATGTTATTGTAGTGTTGCAACAAAGTACTACAAAGCCCAACCACAGATATCCTAAGTTAATCATATTCAAAAAATAAAATATGAAACAGCAAAGTCACAGAACAAACTATTTGTCTTTATATATATATAAAACACAAAATAGGGAAGTAAACCACAAATTTTTCAGGGATATATATTTACATAATAAAATTAAAGAAAACTAGAGAAGGGGTATTAAGTATCCAAGCTGATATTAACTAGCAGGCAAAGTAGTGAGGGAACTTGTTCAAAGAATGATATACTGCGCTTTCAAATACAAACTGTTAAGTCAGTATTTCTGTAATACTTTTTGTCAGTTGTACATATATTAGCATTTGGAGTAAGGTATATTTCATCAAAAATATATTTGATGCAACATGTAGATGCATTTGTAATCTAAAGTGATGAGATTTGGTCTAATTTTCTCCCAGACAAGTATCAGTTGAAGTCTATGAATTGTTTTTGACCACTCAATAAGGAATTGGTGGAAATGTATTTCTTTTGCAGATAGAAGTCACTTTGGGAATTGAGTCATGAGCTCTCAGAGTTCTGATCTAGAAAGAATGTGCTTCCACAGTGACTGCACTCATACGTTCCTTGCCTTCATTTCATAACATGGTAAATGCAGGGAAGAATTACATTAACCCCCAGCCTCACCTAGATGTCATGGTATACTTCTTTCTCTTTAGATCCACCCCCTCTTTTTTAACCTCTCCTCTTTCTTCTCCGGACACTGATTTTGAAAATAATTCTGCTGCAGGCAGAGATCACCACAGTGTCTGAAGAATCATTTTACTTTTATGATCAGAGAATCTTTGGGGATTTTCTCCCATTTAAGCTCAAGGCATTTCTTCTCTGATATCACAGAAAGAAGGTAGAATGCTCAAGTAGCAAATAATTCTCTAGAAAATTTACTTTAAAAGTCAGTCCAGTCATTGTAAATTATCTGAAATACTGATAACAGTTCAGTTCAGTTGCTCAGTCATGCCTGACTCTTTGTGATTCCATGGACTGCAGCACGCCAGGCCTCCCTGTCCATCAACCAAACCCATGCCAATCGAGTCAGTGATGTCATCCAACCATCTCATCCTCTGTCGTCCC
Source organism: Aepyceros melampus (assembly GCA_006408695.1). NCBI lineage: Eukaryota > Metazoa > Chordata > Mammalia > Artiodactyla > Bovidae > Aepyceros > Aepyceros melampus. The sequence continues at coordinate 22,996 of SJXQ01007364.1, read as the reverse complement.
CTTCTCCTCCTGCCCTCAATCTTTCCCAGCATCAAGGTCTTTTCAAATGAGTCAGCTCTTTGCATGAGGTGCCAAAGTATTGGAGTTTCAGCTTCAAATCAGTCCTTCCAATGAACACTCAGGACTGATCTCCTTTAGAATGGACTAGTTGGATCTCCTTGAAGTCCAAAGGACTCTCAAGAGTCTTCTCCAACACCACAGATCAAAAGCATTAATTCTTCTGCACTAAGCTTTCTTTATAATATAACTCTCATATACATACATGACTACTGAAAAAACCATAGCCTTGCCTAGATGGACATTTGTTGGCAAAGTAATGTCTCTGCTTTTTAGTATGCTGTCTGAGTTGGTCATAACTTTCCTTCCAAGGAGTAAGCATCTTTTAATTTCAAGGCTGCAATCACCATCTGCAGTGATTTTGGAACCCAAAAAAATAAAGTAACCACTGTTTCTGCAACTATTTGCCATGAAGTGATGGGACCGGATGCTCTGATCTTAGTTTTCTGAATGTTGAGCTTTAAGCCAAGTTTTTCCACTCTCCTCTCACTTTCATCAAGAAGCTCTTTGGTTCTTCTTCACTTTCTGCCATAAGGATGGTTCCATCTACATATCTGAATTTATTGCTATTTTTCCTGGCAATCTTGATTCCAGCTTGTGCTTCATCCAGCCCAGCGTTTCTTATTATGTACTCTGCATATAAGTTAAATAAGCAGGGTGACAATGTACAGCCTTGAGATACTCTTTTTACTATTTGAAACCAGTCAGTTGTTCCATGTCCCGTTCTAACTGTTTCTTCCTGACGTGCATACAGGTTTCCCAAGAGGCAGGTCAGGTGGTCTGTTATTCCCATCTCTTTCAGAATTTTCTATAGTTTATTGTGATCTGCATAGTCAAAGGCTTTGGCATAGTCAATAAAGCAGAAATAGACGTTTTTCTGGAACTCTCTTGCATTTTCAATGATCCAGTGGATGGTGGCAAGTTGATCTCTGGTTTCCTCTGCCTTTTCTAAAACCAGCTTGAACATTTGGAAGTTCACGGTTCATGTATTGCTGAAGCCTGGCTTGGAGAATTTTGAGCACTACTTTGCTAGGGTGTGAGATGAGTGCAATTGTGCAGTAGTTTGAGCATTCTTTGGCATTGCCTTTCTTTGGGATTGGAATGAAAACTGACCTTTTCCAGTCCTGTGGCCACTGCTGAGCTTCCCAAATTTGCTGGCAAATTGAGTGCAGCACTTTCACAGCATCATCTTTCAGGATTTGAAATAGCTCAACTGGAATTCCATCACCTCCACTAGCTTTGTTCGCAGTGATGCTTTGACTTCCCATTCCAGGATGTCTGGCTCTAGGTGAGTGATCACACCATTGTGATTATCTGGGTCGTGAAGATCTTTTTTGTACAATTCTATGTGTTCTTGCCACCTCTTCTTAATATTTTCTGCTTCAGTTAGGTCCATACCATTTCTTACTTTATTGGGCCCATCTTTGCATGAAATATTCCCTTGGTATTTCTAATTTTCTTGAAGAGATCTCCAGTCTTTCCCATTCTATTGTTTTCCTCTATTTCTTTGTATTGATTGCTGAGGAAGGCTTTTTTCATCTTTACTTGGTATTCTTCTGAACTCTGCATTCAAATGGGTATATCTTTCCTTGTCTCCTTTGCTTTTCACTTCTATTCTTTTCACAAATATTTGTAGGGCCTCTTCAGACAGTCAGTTTTCTTTTTTGCATCTCTTTTTCTTGGGGATGGTCTTGATCTCTGTCACTTGTATAATGTCATGAACCTCTGTCCATAGTTCATCAGGCACTCTATCAGTTCTAGTCCCTTAAATCTATGTCTCAGTTCCACTGTATAGTCATAAGGGATTTTATTTAGGTCATACCTGAATGGTCTAGTAGTTTTCCCTACTTTCTTCAATTTAAGTCTGAATTTGGCAATAAGGAGTTCATGATCTGAGCCACAGTCAGCTCCCGGTCTTGTTTTTGCTGACTATATAGAGCTTTGCCATCTTTGGCTGCAAAGAATATAATCAATCTGATTTCGGTGTTGGCCATCTGGTAATGTCGATGTGTAGAGTCTTCTCTTGTGTTGTTGGAAGAGGGTGTTTGCTATGACCAGTGCGTTTTCTTGGCAGAACTCTACTAGGCTTTGCACTACTTCATTCCTCATTCCAAGGCCAAATTTGCCTGTTACTCCAGGTGTTTCTTGACTTCCTACTTTTGCATTCCAGTCCCCTATAATGAAAAGGACATCTTCTTTGTGTGTTAGTTCTTAAAGGTCTTGTAGTCTTCATAGAACCACTCAACTTCAGCTTCTTCAGCAGTACTGGCCAGGGCATAGACTTGGATTACCCTTATATTGAATGGTTTGCCTCTGAAACAAAGAGATCAATCTGCAGTTTTTGAGATTGCATCCAAGTACTGCATTTCAGACTCTTTTGTTGACCATGATGGCTACTCCATTTCTTCTAAGGGATTCTTGCCCACATAGTATATATAATGGTCATATGAGTTAAATTCACTCATTCCAGTCCATCTTAGTTTGCTGATTCCTCGAATGTCGACATTCACTCTTGCCATCTCCTGTTTGACCACTTCCAATTTGCCATGATTCATGGACCTAACATTCCAGGTTCCTATGCAATATTGCTCTTTACAGTATTGGACCTTGCTTCTATCACCAGTCACATCCACAACTGGGTGTTGTTTTTGCTCTGGCTCCTTTCCTTCATTCCTTCTGGAGTTATTTCTCCACTGATCTCCAGTAACATATTGCGCACCTATCAACCTGGGGAGTTCATCTTTCAGTGTCCTATCTTTTTGCCTTTTCATACTGTTCATGGGTTTCTCAAGGCAAGAATACTGAAGTGGTTTGCCATTCGTTTCTCCAGTGGACCACATTCTGTCAGACCTCTCCACCATGACCTGCCCATCTTGGGTGGCCCCACACGGAATGGCTTAGTTTCATGTTAGACGCAATTTGGTCTTCCTAGCAAATTTCAAATATTAATACATAATATGCTGACTGTTGAGGTAATTCAGCCCTCTAACTCTTAAGACATGATCATTTTTAAAATATGGTAAAACAAACAGCCAAAACAAAACAACAGAAGTTAAAAGGTCCAGGTGTCTCCGTCTCATTCAAGAACAAAGAGAAATTGAGTAAGAAGTGAGCTTTTCCCATCCAACATAACTATTCAACAAAACCAAGAGCTACATGAGCGTAAACTCTTAGATCCTCCCCTGGATAATATAGGTTGATTAGCAAAGTCTTTTTTTTTTTTTTAATGCATGGCAAAGTGATTTCTTTTTCTCCTGTCTCTGCCCTACATTTCTCTTTCCCCCCCTCTCTTTATCCTTATGGGAAAAAATAAATAAGGAAATGAGCCATTAACCTTCATAATCTTTCATCCCTTTGAACTTCCCTGGGCCTATCTCTAACTGCTACACCCAAGAAAAACAAATGTAATTGTTAGTTTTCCCAGCCACTCACATGTTATACATATATCACTAGAAGCAATTTGTAAGTTTCTAGTATCTATGCCTCTATGAGATAACGTCTGTCAAATACACATCACAATCTCCTGGGATATTGGAGATACTCAGCCTCCATTAATCTTTTATTTTTTTGAAATTCTTGTTGTTATTCTTTTTGTATTCAGTCTAATAGCTTGAGGACTTCCCTGTTAGCTCTGCTGATAAAGAATCAACCTGCAATGCAGGAGACCCGGGTTCAATCCCTGGGTTGGAAAGATCCCCTGGAGAAGGGAATGGTTACTCATTCCAGTATTCTGGCCTGGAGAATTCCATGGACAGTATAGTCCATGGGATGGCAAAGAGTCAGACACAACTGAGCAAATTTCAGTTCACTTCACAATAGCTTGAATATGTATCAGGGATTTGGTTTAAAAATTTATAAACCTCTAAAGAGACTCTAAAGATAATATGATTGGAGTTTCTAATTATTATTCATAATTAAAAAAAAAATAGGTCTCCCAAAAGAGTCTCTTTTATTTGATGGGGTGAGATATATAATTTTTTAAATAAACAGAAACATTTACAACTAAAATAGGTCACTGCCACACACAAATCATTGAACTTGCTAAAATGTGTTCTGAAACCCCCGACTGGACGTCTGACCTATGTCTTTTCACAGGTGCTCTGAAAGCATAACAATAATAAAGTGGAAAGTGTGCCTCTTCCTTTTCAGCTCGCTTTCCTTAGCATTGCATTGGTACTGGATTTACATCTCGCCTGTTATTTCTTCCAGGGGACAGAGGCAAAGTCAGTGTCAGGTGACTCTGTGGGTTTACATTGACTATGGAAGCTATTTTAGCTTGGGATCATTTTTCTAACAATTCACTGCAGTGACAGCAGGAAATTATCCCTACAGGAGAATCTAGCAATGCTGGGGAAGAAAAAAAAAAATCTAGTTTTGGAGTAATGTGTTCTTTTGCCACAAATACTGAAGTCATTAACACGGATTACATAATGAATGAAAAACTTGTGACAACCAGTTGAGAAGATCTGCCTGGTCATTAGCAAGTGGAGGAAGTCTCCCCAGGTCTGCATGAGTAATTTGTAAGTGAGACAGTACCAAATGATATGCCTACCCCCGTAGCTTTTTTTTCTATTTTTCTTTTTTCTGTTTAATCCACATGGCTGGAAATCCCTTGGTACAGGCATCAGTTTGGAAGTAGTTGTGGAATTTTACTTAAACTACACATAGTGAAGGATTGACCCTTTAGGTGTGAGACTTGGCAGCTGAGCTGCATGGAAAATACATAAGTAGTCAAAGAAGAAACCCAAACACGAGGGAGAGGAGGATGCCAATGTAGCGTTTCCATCTGTGGCCGTCCCTGCTGAGCGAGTGCTTAGGTTAGAAAACAATGGAACAAGCACTGGCTGCATGCTTGGTATACCAGCACACGGACTTTGTCATGCAGTCCCCACACGTGATGAGCGATCTTTTTTCTGTTAAAACCTTGTCAGGGATAAAAGCTGATTCACAGTTCATATATTAAGTTCCTCCTATCTAAGCTTTGAAATAAATGCTGGAACTAGAAATCAGAGCACTTCAAATGACATTTCAGAATGGACCACCACCTTCTAAATGGTATAATCACACTGCCTTCCAAATATAGGTATTCAATAAATATTTGTTGAATTAAGCTGAACTCCAAAACAAACAGTTCTGCAGTTATTATTCAGTCTAAGAACTACTTAGGCTTATTCCCAAGGATAATAAAAGGGAATACTTAAAAAATTTTCCTATACAGATGAGAATCATATGAGCAATTTAACTTTTAACAAGCTGAAAACCCGATAGTTTGGAAGTGGTAGCCTATTTTAAGTGTAGAATGTGGAGAAGTCCTGGATATAAATACCCTTTACATATTTGTTATTTTCTTTTTAATCTTAATACCATAATGATGGGGGAAAATACAGCATATTGACATGATTAAATCAAAGTTAAATGTTTAGAAATGTGTTAGATAATGAACAGAGAAGGCAATGGCACCCCACTCCAGTACTTTTGCCTGGAAAATCCCATGACGGAGGAGCCTGGTAGGCTGCAGTCCATGGGGTCGCAAAGAGTTGGACATGAGTGAGCGACTTCACTTTCACGTTTCACTTTCATGCATTGGAGAAGGAAATGGCAACCCACTCCAGTGTTCTTGCCTGGAGAATCCCAGGGATGGGGGAGCCTGGTGGGCTGCCGTCTACGGAGTCACACAGAGTTGGACACAACTGAAGCGACTTAGCAGTAGCAGTAGCAGTAGATAATGGCACATATAGAACATACTGGTAGGTACCTCTGGACATTTGCTATAGAGAAAAGATCAGGGGGAATGTCTGTCCTGTGACTATGTGTCCTTCCCTTTTCAGATGTGGATCTGAACTTGATTATAAAGAAGAAACCCAAATATTTCCCTGTAACACACTGAGTCTTTCTGGTTATTGGACAAATATAAAATACTTCAGTCTATTACAAAGGGAACCTAGAAACTTATGCAAGCGGTAGAATACTATTGGGGAGGCAGTACAAGTTGGATTCTACTTTTTGTAATGCAGATTTAAAACTAAGCCTTTTCTGTTTATGAATTGTGTAGCCTTTGACAGCTTATCTTTCTGAGTGTGAGTTTCTGCGCTATACTCACCTGTTATTAGAAACAAATATAAAGCAACTTGCACTGCGTCTAGTGGATTGTTGATATCAGTGGATACTAGTTCCCTGCACTTCTTTCTCTTGTGACCTCCTAGGAGTGTTTTTCTTTCCCATTCGTGATTGTCTCCAGTTATTTTGCTACACAGGCAAACTGGTCATACCTTTTGTCCTATGAAAATGAGTAAAGAGCTTCAAGAGATCGCCCCAAAATAATTAAGACAGAAAGTCTGTAAAGTAACAAGATGGAACCCAATCAGATATTGAAGATTTAATTCTAAGACTATAAAGATGAGAAAAGAGATACTACAGAATTTTCAAAAGAAAGGAGAATATTTAATATTTTGGCTAGCCAGTATGGACATCCTGCTATCGGCATTGAAAGAAAAACAGATATTGACAGTGGTTGTTTCCACTGATAGAATCTAGAGTAACCACTGACAAAGATTCTCTCTTTTTTCAGAATTGGAATATAATTACTTTAAAATGTTACGTTAGTTTCTGCTGTACAGCCACATGGATCCTCTATATGTATACATGCGTCCCCTCCCTCTGGAGCCTCCCTCCCTTCCACTCCCATTCCACCCCTCTAGGTCATCACAGAGCACTGAGGATGCTTCTTGCTAAGAGAAAAAAATTGTATATTAATGCATATGTATGGGATCTAGAAAAATGGTACTGATGAAACTGTTTGCAAGAGAACAGACTTAACACACAGAGGGAAGGAGAGGTGAGATGAACTGTGAGAGTAGCAGCACTGACGTATACACCATCAGTTCAGTTCAGTTCAGTCGCGCAGTCGTGTCCGACTCTGCGACCCCATGAACCGCAGCACGCCAGGCCTCCCTGTCCATCACCAACTGCCGGAGTTCACTCAGACTCATGTCCATTGAATCTGTGATGCCATCCAGCCATCTCATCCTCGGTCGTCCCCTTCTCCTCCTGCGCCCAATCCCTCCCAGCATCAGGGTCTTTTCCAGTGAGTCAATTCAAAAAAAAAAAAAAAGACTCCGTCTGATTGAACTCTTGCCAAGCTCTTCTCATCCTTTTCTTGGCTTGTACACTTGAACAAAACAGAAGCATAATTTCTAACAACTCAAGGCCATATCCCTAGTATAACCACTTCCCACCCCCTACCAATACCACCACTTTAAAATGTCTGAGAAAACAAGGCTGCAGAAAGAATTGACTCTTTGTCCCACCCAACACACCTGAAGATAAGAGCCCCTGTCTCTGTGGAAGAAGAGGCTAACTTTGTGGTTTTTTTTTTAATTAATTTTTATTTTTTTAGTTTGTTTTGCTTTACAATACTGTATTCGTTTTGCTACACATCGACATGAATCAGCCACGAGCGTACACGAACTCCTGGGAGGCTAACTTTGATAAGCATCAGTTAACAAGACAAAACCAGACAGATTTCACAAGGCCCAACCCCCACTTCCCATTTTTTTTTTTTTTGGTAATGTTTTCCCTTCTCCAACTTTTCTGAGTTCCTGCTCATTCCCCTCTCTATGCTCCCATTCTCCCTTTGAAACTCTGAGTCCCTTCTGTACAAATTGAAGTCGAATTCATATCAAGCTAGACTCTTTCCCCTATGACAATAGTATACTGCTGATTAAAATCCACCCTTATTTCTTTAACTAATGTTTGATTTTGTGTGACACGATATATACATCTGATATCATTAATCAAGAGCTTTGGTACTTTCCCCAGAAAAACTAATTATGACAGGATATTAAGGACAGAATATTTGTGTCTCCCCAAGATACAATGATGAAATTTAATCTTCAGTATGATGATATTTGGAGGTAGGGAGGTAGTTATGTAATAAGGTGGAGCCCTCATGAATAGGATCTGTGTCTGAACCTAGATGAGGATTCTCAACAGAACCAGACCATCCTGGTAGCCTCATCTTGAATTTATAGCCTCCAAAATGGTGAGAAATACATTTTTATTGCTGATAAACCATGCAGTCAATGGTACTTCATTATAGGAACTTCATGGGAAATAGATGGGGAAACAGTGGTAACAGTGTCAGACTTTATTTGGGGGGGCTCCAAAATTACTGCAGATGGTGATTGGAGCCATGAAATTAAAAGACGCTTGCTCCTTGGAAGGAAAGTTATGCCCAACCTAGATAGCATATTCAAAAGCAGAGACATTACTTTGCCAACAACGATCCATCTAGTCAAGGCTATGGTTTTTCCAGTGGTCATGTATGGCTGTGAGATTTGGACTGTGGAGAAAGCTGAGAGCCGAAGAATTGATACTTTTGAACTATGATGTTGGAGAAGACTCTTGAAAGTTCCTTGGACTGCCAGGAGATCCAACCAGTCCATTCTAAAGGAGATCAGTCCTGGGTGTTCATTAGAAGAACTGATGCTAAAGCTGAAACTCCAATACTTTGGCCACCTCATGTGAAGAGTTGAGTCATTGGAAAAGACCCTGATGCTGGAGGGATTCGGGGCAGGAGGAGAAGGGGACGACCGAGGATGAGATGGCTGGATGGCATCACCAACTCAATGGACATGAGTTTGGGTGAACTCTGGGAGTTGGTGATGGACAGAGAGGCCTGGCGTGCTATAATTCATGGGGTCACAGAGTGGGACACGACTGAATGACTGAACTGAACTGAACTGAAAGTAAGACAAGAGAAACAAGATTTGTCAATTCCATCACCTACTGATTTCCTTTATGCTATTTACTGCCAAAATAAATCTGAAATATATCTTTTGTGACACTGAAGGAATTTGAGGATTCAGAAGTACAGATGGTGTTTACAGCTCTTCTTAAAATTGGCACTCGTGACTTTAAAAGCAAATACGTTTATATTGGGTGTGAAATGCTGACTAGAAAAACTGTGTTGGATTTGATCTTCTGTCTATAAAGCTGGACTGATGAGCTACTTCTTTACAGAGGAAACTGAGCCCATCAGATGTGCTTTCTAGGACTCTCCTCTTTCTGCTGTGTTCCTACCCCATTATGCCATCATATATCTTTAATTTTCCTACTAGATTTACCCTCTACTTGTGAACTTTACATCCTTTCCAAAGTCCTCCAAGACCTTGCTTAAAAGATACCTTTCATCTCAAATATTCGTCACTACACTGTCACTAAATTATATTTCTTAATCCACTTATCTTTTTTTCTGCCACCAAAGATACTCTTTAAAAGATGATCTCTTACAATATTCAGTTCCTAGTCATCACTAATCACACTGCATTCTCATGCCAATATTCATATAGCTTGTAGAATATTATTTGAGAGATAATATGCTACTTTGGAAAAAGGAAACAATGAAGATTTCCTAAGATACTAACCTAGTCTATTTTAACCATCTTCCTATGTGGTCTTTCTGTAGCATCTGACAATGCTGGCAATCTTACAGTTTTCTTCTGTATTCTTGGCTTCTTAGAAACTATTCATATGTGTTTTCCTTTTATTTTTCTCCATGTTTTCAGTTGTTTTAAAATTTACTTGAGTCCTATGTTAAATGGCATTATGGACACTATGAACGCTGAGGCAGAAAGGAGTTTGATAATATAAGGAGTTTAATGATAGCTTGATAATAGAATGATTTTGTATATTATAGACATTCAATGTAATTGAAGCATAGAGAACAAGGAACTGGATTGTTGTGTGTGTGTGTGTGTGTGTGTGTGTGTGTGTGTGTGTCTTAACAGAAATTTATTCTCTGACAGTTCTGGAGGCTAAGAGTTCAAAATTAAGGTGCTGGCAGGACTGTGCTCTCTGCAGGCTCTAAGGGCCAATCCGTTCCATATCTTTCTTTCAGCTTCTCACGTTTCCAGCAATGTTTTGTGTTCCTTCTTGTTGTGGATACATTTTATATGACTGCATATACCTTGATACTGATTTCAGGTATTATCATGTGCTGTGGTCTGAATGTCCCGTACCCACATCTATATGTAGAAATCCTCGTGTCCCATGTGATGGTATTAAGAGGTGGGCCAGAGTCAACAGGTTAAGGGTTCAGTCCCACAAGACTGAGCACCCACCTCCCAGCTTCAGATGTCAGTTGCAAGTCCAGGTTGTCCTCTGCTTCTGTCTAACTGGCTATAGACTGCAGTTTCCCATGACCCTCTCCTTGGACTTTGGACACCAGTTGCAAGACTAGGTTGTTAGCTGTACGTTTGACTGACTGGCTCTAAAGCAGAGGTTGCCAGGTCCCCCTCCTTGGCTTCCATAATTTGCTGGAGGCTCCCAGAACTTATAGAAACAGTTATCCACAGTTGAATAGTAAAGCTTAACACAGTATTCTTATATCAAAAAATTAAGTGTAATTTATAAAGGTGAATATATATTTTGCTCTTGTTATACATAACAAAAATTACAAAGTAAATCAAAATATATATGTGCTAATAGTCATATCAAAATATTACTTTATTCCAGTCAAGATAGGTAATTTAGTTTACTTTATTGAGATAATTCCTATTTTCCAAAAGAGACCACACAATCTTAAATAGCATTTTCACATTTTTTAGTTTCAGAACAAAGCAATGCATAAATATACATCTTTGCAAAAAAAAAAGTTGATTTCTCTAGTTTTCAGAGACTCAGCAGGTGTGAAGCATAAAAAATAACAGATGGAAAAGTCAAAGAAGAAAAAAAAACTGGGAAATGTTGCAGATAATTCTACTTACTATAATAAAACATAGTGTTAAAAGGGTGGCCCATTTATTTTTACTCTTCTCACTGAAATAATTAACATGGAATATAGCTCCTAACATTTCTTGGGACCTAAGAATGAGAAATTAATCTATCATGAGTAAAATTCCATTCCACTTCACATAATTGTGATTGCCAATAGAACTGAATATTAAAAATATGTATTTCATAATGAATAAATATGCATGCCCACAACTGAGTCATTTAACAAATGACTTTATTTTTAAAAATTTTTAGCTTTACTGAAGTAAAAGACAAAATTGTAAGCTATTTAAAACATACCTCCTGATGGTTAGCAAATGCCAACTTTATTTTTTTTTTTAGAAATGCAACTTTAAAAAAAAATGTATGCAGTGTAGTTGATTTACACTGTTGTGTTAAGTTCCACTGTACAGCAAGGTGAAATACATATACCTGCATATATGTTCTTTTCCATTACGGTTTATCACAAGATATTGTGCTATACAGTAGGACCTTGTTTTTTTATCCATTCTAGATGTAATAGTTTGTTATCTGCTAATCCCAAACTCCCAATCATTTCCTCTCCCATCCTCCTTCCCCGTGGAAACCACAAATCTAATCTGTGTCTGTAAGTCTGTTTTTGTTTTACAGATATTTTCATTTGTGTCATATTTTAGATCTCATATAAAAGTGATATCATATGGTATTTGATTCTCTTTCTGACTTTGCTCAGTGTAAAGCCTCTAGGTCTATCCATGTAGCTGTAAATGGCATTATTTCACTCTTTTTTATGGCTGAGTTATGTTTTTGTGTATATATAATAACACATCTTTATTTATTTACCTGTCAATGGACATTTAGATTGTTTCCATGCTTGGCTAATGTAAATAGTGCTTCTATGAATGCAGGAGTCTATATATGTTAATTTTGTCCGGGTATATTCCCAGGAGTGGAATTGCTGGATCATTTGGCAACTTTAGTTTTTGAAGGAACCTCCATACTATTTTCCATAGTGATTGCACCAATTTACATTCCTACCAACAGTGTAAGAGAGTTCCCTTTTCTCCACACCCTCTCCAGCAAGCAAATGACATATTAAATATTACACCATCATCCTTATATGTTTCTTTCTAAACATAGGTAAAGGAACATTTATAATAATGTTCACATTTGCTTATCAAAACTTGGATAGTTTCATTGAAAATTTGTTAATTTAGCTAAATTAAGTTCTTTCTAATCACAATAATAAAGGAATTAATTATTCATAAAATGCTAATCAGTTTTCACATAAACTTCCTTCTTAAGCTTATTTTGCCAATGGTACCACCACATTTCAATATATCTAGATTTGAAGGCTTAGAATTATAATTGCCCACTATTATATTTTGCTTCAAATACTCATGCTCCATATTGTGTTGCTTTTTACTTGAAAATGACTCTGGTATTTATCTTCTTCTTCCCACTCCAGTTATTTTAACTTAGGTGCTTTTTAAAAACACTTACACCTTTGTATGAGAATATCCTTCCAATAGCCTCTTTACTCCCATTTGGCCTCAAGTAACTGACTCTTTACGCTTATTTCACAATTACATTTTTAAAGCTTTGATTATACAGCTTGGTTGAACACTTTACAAGGCATATTGGCTAACTCATTAAGTATCTTTCAAAATCTACCCAATATCTTTGTTTCCAGATTTTTTTCCTAGTATTTGCCCAGTACAAATTATCCGCTCCTGAAACACTATTTGCATTTATAAGCATCATCTGTATCTCCTGTACATAAACCCAGTATGCCAAAGACACAAGAATGTCTTGTACTACCCCCAACTCTGGAATGTTGATCACATCAGTTTTTCCCCTTGGTATGCCCCTCACAACTCAGTTTACTATCCTATATTCCTCCAGTTCTTTATTTGCCATTATCTCTCTATGAAGTCTTCTGTAACCACCCAAAGTATATTTCCCCCTCCTCTAATCTCTCCTTGTGTATCATTTATGGGATTCATATAACACATTACAAACAACTTTGAACTAAGTGTCCAAGCATATTTCCCCTAAGAAACTCTCAAAAACTGTGTCCTTGTATGTCATCAAGTTACTATTCCTTATAGTATGTGTGTTAGTCACTCAGTCACGTCTGACTCTTTGAGACCTCATGGACCATAGCCCGCCAGGCTCCTCTGTCCATGAAATTATCCGGGCAAGAATACTAGAGTGGGTAGCCTTTCCCTTCTCCAGGGGATCTTCCCAACCCAGGGATCAAACCCAGGTCTCCCGCATTGCAGGCAGATTCTTCACTGTCTGAGCCACCAGGGAAGCCCCATTCCTTATAGTGTAAATACTAATTATCATTATATAGTATACTTTTTAATAGTATAAATGCTGATTGTTTCAATACTGTTACAGTGTCTGTTTCCATTAGTCTAGTTACATATATGTATGAAAAATTTAAAGATAAATTACCATTTCCACAGATAAAATTAGCAAAAACAGACAATGAAACAAGAACATCAGTCCATTTAACATAGTATGTGGTTAGGGAAAATTTGGAAAAACACTTTGGCAGTAGTACTCTGGGCTTTAAAACCTGATGCCTAAAGATTCCAGTTTAAAATGGCATCTGGCCAGAATCCATTGGCTCTCTTTTCTAAATTGCTATCGAAGTAACAACCAAGACAAAATAAATAAATACACATCCATGTACATAAAGAAAATTAGGACCAACAATCAATCAAATTTCATAATATGGAAAAGAATTAGACTGACAGCTAGGCTGATACAAGTGAATAAAGCAATTTCAGTTAATTATATTGACTAGCTATTAATACATTATGCTATACCAAAAGAGATTACATATGCTATCCCATAACGCTTGTACCAAGAGTATAAGCCTATATGAAAATGTATGGGAAACTGTTTTCCCCATCTGGTTCCTCTTTGATTTAGAAATGTAAGATCTACAGTAAATGGAAAATTATGCAACTGCCCAATTATTTTATGGATGTTCTTAATAACACTGTTCAAATCCTAGAAGTTCCTTTCTTTGCATGTAGACAAATCTCCATTTCCAGAATAAACCTGGGGAGAAAAGTGGGAATACGGACAGGCCTGTGAATGAGATACATCTTTAGATGTGTACAGCAATCTTCTCAAAATAGAGCAAGCACAGGTACCCAAAGACACCAGGTAGAACTGCGTATATTTGTTTGTTTGTTTCAGTAACCTGGTCTGTGTTGTTCCCTTTGGGTACCTGAACATTGGTAGATTATGAAATTTTTTAAAGATCTCTTCTGAGTGCCTTAGAGACAAAGAAGTGCTTACATAAATTGAATATCCTTTAAAAAACAGAAAATGAGAAAATTTGACTTCTAATATTTTCAATGTTCTAAAAAAATATACTCAAAGAATTTAACTCAGAAAGATTCTAAAAATTCACATTTGTGTAACTTAGGTACAATTTGGCAAACAAAATTAGTACAATATTTCTGGTTTAATAGAGATAGCTGTGTACTCTGATATAATATGAAATAATGTAATATTAATATAGATTTTTATTTTCTATGGTATGTTCTTCCTAAACTAATTGAATATGCTAGCATAAATTTGATTAAATACTTAAGATTACTAAACATATAAATTTGTGTTAAATAAAATTTAATGATTATTCAATTTAAATTTATTTGTTTAAATAATTTTGTGTTTTCAGTATGTCATCTTGAATAATCTCCAAGATTCTGTAAAGTAAGCTGATGGTCCCTTGTTTGTTGCTTCTTCCTTTTCTTTGAGATGCTTGTTCCTCATTAATCAAATTTCTCTCTATTGTATTAGTCTGAACTAAATCATCTCTTTAAATTTCCAGTGCATTTGGTCCTTTGCAATATCAACTTAAAAGTGCTTGATAGATGAGCTCATCAAAATCAATAAATTCACCTTCAACTTTTTCTTTCTGAGGAAGCTAATCCCTGTGTATCTCCTTTAAAACAATTTGATTTTTTCTGCCCAGGCATGATAAATGTAGACTATCATGCTCTTTACTTAAGTGATATATATCTTCCTCTATAAAAATAATCAGTTCCTTCTGATGAATAGTGAATTTGCCACCAGAATAAATCTCTCAACTAAACATCTTATTAAGGTAACCCTTTCAGTTATTTTTATTCAAGCTCTAAAATATCTTTCTCATTCTGAACAACTTGCAATTTATCATTTGGACTATAATATTTAGTTACTGCATTCTACCCAAAATTTGGATCCATCAAAATTGAATGCAAGATCAGTTATATTATTTTAGCATATTTATTAACACAACTAATTCTGAATGAGATAACTTCTTCAGCTTTGGAGAAGGGTGGGTAGATTAGCACCAGAGAAAAAGCCAGAATTTCCTCTCAAGCCTATAGACTAACATTTCCATTGTGTAATTTATCTGAACCTTGGGCTTCCCTGGTGGTTCAGCTGGTAAAGAATCTGCCTGAAATGTGGGAGACCTGGGTTCGATCCTGGGGTTGGGAAGATCCCCTGGAGCAGAGAATGGCTACCCACTACAGTATTCTGGCCTGGAGAATTCTATGGGCTGTATAGTCCTTGGGGTAACAAAGAGTCAGACATGACTGAGCAACTTTCACTTTCACTATCTGAACCTTCTGGACTGAATTAACAAAGGGAACCTGCAGTGTTGTTCTTAAATTAGTTCATACAATGAGATGACACTTTTAACTATGCTGTGTATATATCAGGATTTTTGTAATGCTACAGTGGGTTAATCGTATTAGAATGCACTATAGCCCAATTTTCGAGAAATAACACAATGTTAATTCAACAATTAACCACAGTCTTACTCTTATTATACAATAATTCATGATACAAATCTGGAATGCAAAAATCATCTAAGCCCAGTTCCCATCTTGAGTTATGTATTATCAAGCTTCTATTTCTACCATTGTCTTTTCTTTGTTTAATATTTGAAATTTTTCTCAAAGTCAGCTTAAGGTCCACCTCAAATCATATCTTTTCCATGAAATAGTCACTAAATGAGTAGAAGATGTGTTCCCTTTCGTTCGTGTGCATCTTTTGACTCAATAGACATTTTCATGGTGTATTTACACATATAATTATTTTCCCAAGAATTTCACAAGTATTGGTGAATTTCCATTGTAAAATAAGTTTTAAGAAAGAACTATGTTAGTGGCTCATATGGTAAAGAATCTGCTTGTAATGCAGGAGACCTGGGTTTGATCCTTGGGTCAGGAAGATCTCTTGGAGAAGAAATGGCTACGCACTCCAGTATTCTTGCCTGGAGAATTCCATGGACAGAGGAACCTGTTGGGCTACAGTCCATGGGATTACAAAGAGCTGGGCATGACTGAGCAACTAACACACACATGTTGAATCAATCTGTTCATAACCACATGTTTATTACAGACAGGAAAAAATATTCAATCTTCACAAGTTTTAAACTTTTATTTTTGATAGAAAGTGAAGTCGCTCAGTCATGTCCAACTCTTTGCAACCCCATGGACTGTAGCCTACCAGGTTCCACCATCCATGGGATTTTCCAGGCAAGAATAATGGAGTGGGTTGCCATTTCCTTATCCAGGAGATCTTCCCGACCCAGGGATGGAACCCAGGTCTCTCACATGGCAGGCATTGTAGGAAGATGTTTTACCATCTGAGCTACCAGGGAAGATCATAAAAAACAAAACAAAAGGCATCTGAAAATGGTAGTCATTTGCCCCACATCTTCCTTACAAATATTCCCTTTCCTCAGTAATTACTTTCAACTCTTTCCACCATTTTTAATATTTACTTTCATATATTTAAATATATGATACTTAGCTCCATGTTCATAAATAATTATATTTTAGTGTTTTTATAAATTACAGTATTCAGATTTAAAGGAGCTGTATGACTTGAATAAAACTTGCATCTGTCCTGTTTGCAGTCCTAAAGCACATAAAGCAGAAAGAGGTTTTTTTTTTTTTTT
>SJXQ01007363.1:364924-375989 GCA_006408695.1 Aepyceros melampus | reverse complement strand
CCAATCTTGATTCCAGCTTGTGTTTCTTCCAGTCCAGCGTTTCTCATGATGTACTCTGCATAGAAGTTAAATAAACAGGGGGACAATATACAGCCTTGATGTACTCCTTTTCCTGTTTGGAACTAGTCTGTTGTTCCATGTCCAGTTCTAACTATTGCTTCCTGGCCTGCATACAGATTTCTCAAGAGGCAGGTCAGGTGGTCTGGTATTCCCATCTCTTTCAGAATTTTCCACAGTTTATTGTGATCCACACAGTCAAAGGCTTTGGCATAGTCAATAAGGCAGAAATAGATGTTTTTCTGGAACTCTCTTGCTTTTTCCATGATCCAGCGGATGTTGGCAATTTGATCTCTGGTTCCTCTGCCTTTTCTAAAACCAGTTTGAACATCAGGAAGTTCACGGTTCACATATTAAACGTTACCATGTTCCAATTATATCTATACACTATGAAGTGTTACAATCAGTTTGATCAGTCTCTGTATGTTTGGTCAGTAAGAAGAGAAAAAACACTCCAGATGGGTCAGCAGGAGTACAAAGGTGGATCTCTGTAGTCACTTCAGAAAGTACTTTTAACAGCATAGTAAGTTATTGTGTCCAATTTAGCAAGCATATAATATTTTTATTATTTAGTTTCTTTTTAGATAGCCTGATAGTTATTTCTCAAAAACAGAACAACGAAAGACATCTAGATTTCATACAGATTAACAGGTGTGGTATTCACAGATGGTGCATGTATGAAAAAGGTGTTTGAACCCCAAACTGCACGGAGTAATTGAAACTATGATCTCATCACTGGGAAGTCGTTATCATTTCCCCTGGATTACAGAGACTGCTCTGCATGAGGAACTATTACCTGAGAAAAAGTTATAAAATTCAAATTACAGAAAGCTATTCATGACTATGTAGTGATTCAGAGATTATGTCTGAAATGTCTCAGTGGAGTATCAGTATATGGTTTAAAATGTGAAAATCTTAGAGAAGTTTTAGCAGAGATGTCTGAGAAGAGATACAATTAAACTGAGCATGTGACCGGAATAATTATTCTGAAGACACTGTCTTCAAAATGTGATTCTTCTTTACACTTTAAGTCATTATGCAATATCAGCATTCAGGAAAAGATAAAGGGGGCACCAAGAGTAGGCAGAGTGTGAAGAATAGAGAATAGAGAGACAGAAGCACTATAAGCTTTGCTAATTCCTGTAATGAAGTATGAGGCTGAGGTCAAAGTGCATTGAGAATGGTCAGATCCAAGAAGTGAAGGAAATTGCTTAATTTTTTTCTGATGTCTTTTACATCTATTAAGATATAGAACCATAAAACAATTTTTAAGAATGAATCATACCAAATATCATATTCAGTCTCTGCAATAATGAGTTTTGACACTGATTTGTTAATTTGCATATAGTTAAGTGAGCACAAGTTTCTCACTATAAATACCATGTGGAGTTGTGGAAACAGGAGAGGATGAGGTTCCTCACAGATCACTGCACTGTCATAAGCATAAAAAAATTCACACAGTATTTATGCTTTTGAAAAATGTGATAAGTGAACAAGAGATAATCCTGAGGATCTTAAATTAGGACAGATTTCAAAGTCACTGAACAAGTACTAAAAACTTTGAGTCTGTAAATAATAGGGAACCATCAAATTAAAATCTTGAAAAAGAAATCCATGCAGTATTAATTTACTATAGGAATATAAATGAATGTTGAAAAGAAAAACTCATTATGGGAGGTATTGTTGCTATGACGTTTTATTAGTGGCAGTAAATGTTACTTATTTCAGCAAGATTTATCGTTAATGACAACCATTTTACCTAAATATTCTGGATTGAAATGATATTTAAATAATTAAATTATGTGCTTCATATCTGCACACATTAAAAAGCATTTTACATGATTAAATACTAAAAGACCAAAACAATTTTTTCAATCAATTTTAAGTGAGGCAGACATGCCAGAGCTGAAGAATTACACATTTTGCCACAGGTAAGACTATTTTTCAATGACCAAGTATTGTTTATAAGTTAGTCATCTGTGCTCAGTCACTCAGTCATAGCCGACTCTTTGCGACCCCATGGACTCTAGCCCTCCAGGCTCCTCCGTCCATGGGATTTCCCAGGCAAGAATACTGGAGTGGGTTGCCCTTTCCTTCTTCAGCAAGATTTATCGTTAATGACAACCATTTTACCTAAATATTCTGGATTGAAATGATATTTAAATAATTAAATTATGTGCTTCATATCTGCACACATTAAAAAGCATTTTACATGATTAAATACTAAAAGACCAAAACAATTTTTTCAATCAATTTTAAGTGAGGCAGACATGCCAGAGCTGAAGAATTACACATTTTGCCACAGGTAAGACTATTTTTCAATGACCAAGTATTGTTTATAAGTTAGTCATCTGTGCTCAGTCACTCAGTCATAGCCGACTCTTTGCGACCCCATGGACTCTAGCCCTCCAGGCTCCTCCGTCCATGGGATTTCCCAGGCAAGAATACTGGAGTGGGTTGCCCTTTCCTTCTCCAGGGGATCTTCCTGACCCAGGGATCGAACCCATGTCTCCTGCATTGGCAAGCGGATTCTTTACCACTGCACCATGTTACTTATAATAAATGGCAAGTTTTTATCGAATATGGACAATAAAGACTACATGAAAATATAGGTCTTGGAATGTTGCTTGTAGGTGCTAATGGCTGTCAAATTTTGCTAAACATTACTTATATTAAAAATATGTATTTAATACTTTAAAAGGGTTAAAAATAATTTTTAATAAAATCAATGTTTTAATTGAATTTTTTAAGGAATCTTATCATTTTTCCTACAAGAATAAACACTCAGTGACACATCATGTCTCTTCTGGAAAATCTCTCTCCTTTGGTGTTCCATCAAAACCTGTCAGAAGTTATCACACACTTTCCTGGCTTTATCTTACTTACACACACCCACACACAGAATTCTTGACATCCCTTCTGTTCTTCCAGTCTTCTAAAGCTTCCAGAAGTCAGTAAATTTTTAGGACTTTTTCCTCTCCATTTGAAAGCAACTTCACCCAGCCAATATGCTTAGGAAATGCAAATAAATTTTTTGGAGAGGAGATCAGCTTAAAGTTCAAATTAACAGTGAATTTTGTAACAGGAAACACAAATTTAAAAAAAGAAAAATAAATCCTCTGAGGCAAAAAAGGAGAGTTTCATCACCACATCCACTTTTTCTTAAGGCATTTACTTAAGAAAACTTATCTTTTCTTCCTTTGCCCACTATGATATATTTTTAAAAGCTATATAGGCCTTTTGCCAGAATTGCATTCTGGAAACCTTTTGCTCCGGGACCTGAGAGATCGCTCTTTTAAATTCAATCATTACATACGAGTGTGCCCTTATCTTCCAGTTTCTGTAGGAGAGAAGGAGCCTAACTTCAGCAGGTGCCAGGCTCTAATTTATAAAACTACCTCCTGTCATAAAGGTATAAGAAATGTTATTTTTCCTTTAGATAAAGACACTTGGCAAACACCAATGGTCACTCCAATTACAAGGTAAATTTAGCATGAATGATACGAAAAATGGCACTGTCAAATCCTCTTACTGGAGAACTAGTTCTCATTTATCTCAAGAACATGTATGTAACACACTGTACTGCATGGTCACATAAAAGAGCGAGGTTCCTTACTGACTTCACGATCTCCTTACTAGGTTGCCTGTAATGCATATCACATTCTGCCTCAACGCTTCTTCAACAGGAAAAAAAAAAAATGTTTTCTCTCTCTTCTTTTTATGTGAAGAAGTCTTCCGGGTTAGCAGGACATTTTATTTAAAATTATGTTTCCACAACAGTTCTACCTTAGAACACCAAAACACTGAACAGTAAATAATCATGCTGTATAGTTATAAACTTGGCTGTTGTGTATTGTATGCCTTTCTATGAAAATCTAAAGCATCACTGCCTAAGTATTCATCATGTAGAATACTGGGTAGATACTAGGCTTATGTGATAGGTCTGTCCAAATGAGGCCCGTCAGGAGGGCAGAAGTAACACCTATACACAAAGGCAGCATCAGTATCAATTCTTCACAGACTCAGAGAGTAAGCCCCCAAGTTAATATCATGAGAAGAACAAAAGATTAGTCCACAAAATCTAAGTAAATAAGCGAAATAAAGACTTTACTCAAAATGATGCACTTAATTTCAAATAAACAAAAGTAGAGATAATCAGATGTACTTAGAAGCAAACTACTGCTTAATCTAAGCACTGTATTGAACATGTGAAACCTGGAATTTAAGTCAACTTGTGCCAAACAATGGTAGCTGCAGTTATATATGGATATTTATCCCATGGCTGAGATGTGTGGATAAATTGTGAGTAGATTTATATAAATAAAAATAATTTCAGACTTACAGTTGAGAAGATAAAAATATGAAATGTGCTATAAAATACTAGAGGTGAATTAGGAAAAAGGACTATGACTGGCAGAGTTTTGATGGCTGTGGCTCTGACCCCTGGAGTTACTCCCCTGAGTATGTTATGTTACAAGATAAAAGAACTTTGCAGATGTAATTAAAGTAGCTAATTGTTTGACTTGAAAATAGAGATTATTCAGGTAGGCCTAATGTAATCACATGAGTTCTTATGTGGCTTGTTCTGGCTGAAACAGAAGTGGAAGCCAGGCAGATCTGAAAGTGGGAGAAGAAATTCTCTACTTGACAATCTCCTGCTATGGCTAGAATATAGAGGAATTCAGAGGGAAACTATGAAAAGGAAATTAACTGTGCTTTGTGAGTGTGAAAGTGGACCTAGAGCTCCAGATGAACAGAAATAAATGAATCCATTATTATATTTGGGAGACTTCAACATCCCTCTACCAGAAATGGACAGTTCCAGCAGGCAGAAAATCAGTTAAGGACATATTTAAACTCAAAGCACCTTCAATAATTTAATATAATTGATATCTACAAGACTACTTCATCAAAAAAGAGCAGACTGCATATTTTTCTCAAGCTCACATGGAACATTCACTACCA
This sequence comes from Aepyceros melampus, assembly GCA_006408695.1. Classification (NCBI taxonomy): domain Eukaryota; kingdom Metazoa; phylum Chordata; class Mammalia; order Artiodactyla; family Bovidae; genus Aepyceros; species Aepyceros melampus. The sequence continues at coordinate 370,967 of SJXQ01007363.1, read as the reverse complement.
CATTTTCTGGGCTATAAAATAAACCTTAACAAACTTAAAGGAATAGAATTCACACAATGTCTGCTCTCAGACCACAATGGAACTAAAGTAGAAATTAAAAAGATAAAGATAGCTGGAAAATCCCAAAATACATGGAGCTGAAAAAACATAGTTTTAAATAATTCAAGGACACTTATGAGTCAGGAGAAATCTCAGAGAAATTTCCAACTGCTTGAAACTAAATGAAAACAATTTACCAAAATTTGTGGGTTGCAGAGAAAGCAGTGCCTAGAGGAAAATTTACAGCATAAAAAGAAGAAATATACAAAATCATTAGTCTGAACTTCCATCCTAGAAAACTCTAAAAAGAAATGCAAATTAAATCCAAAACAGAAAAAGAAATAAAAATTAGAATAGAAATAAATGAAATGGAAAACAGGAGAGCATGGGTATTAGATTTTCTCAAATGCTTTTACAGCATTTATTAAATTCCTTTAAACAATGCAGGCCTATTCAGATTGTCTATTCTTACTTTCTAGTGAAGAAATGCATCAATAATTACTAACCTTCCAAAGCAGAAAGCACCAGGCCCAAAGAGATTTACTAGTGAATTTTACCAAATATTTAAGGACGATATTATACCAGTTATCTACAATTTCTTCCAGATGAAAAGTGCAAAGGAAATACTCCCTAACTCATTCTATGAGGCCAACATCACTCTAATACCAAAACCAGACAATGACATTACAAGGAAACTATGGACCAATATCTCTCATGAGCACAGAAGCAAATCCAACAATGTGTAAAAATTATTCACCACAACCAAATGGAATTATCCTAGGTATGCAAGGCTAGTTTAATATTCAAATACAAATTAACTTTGGCCACCTGATGTAAAGAGCTGACTCGTTAGAAAAGACCCTGATGCTGGGAAAGATTGAAGGTAGGTGAAGGGACGACAGAGGACTAGATGATTGGATGGCATCACTGACTTGATGGACATGAGTTTCAGCAAGCTCTGGGAGATGGTGAAGGACAGGGAAGCCTAGTGTGCTGCAGTCCGTGGGGCTGCAAAGAGTCGGACACAACTGAGCAGCTGAACAACAACAATCACATCAACAGGCTAAAAGAAGAAAAATCACATGATCATATCATAGATGCAGAAAAAACATTTGAGAAAATCCAACATTTGAAGAAAATCTACAAAAATATAATAAATAGACATAATAAACATAGCATAAGTATCAGGTTGTGAAATAAAGACCTTACTCAAAATGAAGAAACTTTCCTCTCTTTGTGAATCCACTCTGCTTGCAAACACTCCTATCAATTCTTTTGACAGCAAGGCAGACAGTTCACTGACTTAGCAAAATAAACCTTTATTAGAGTTCTATTTTGATTATTCTCCTTTGAAAACTATCTCACTTCAAATGTGTTAGAAAATGTATTTTCCCTCAGTTACTTACTTTCAGTTATGTCAATTTTTAATTTTTATTGTTGAAGACTTATCATACCTTCCCATCTGTCTAAGAATCTGGATTTTCATGAGTCTAGATCATAGTTGCACTCTTTATAGCTTGCTTCTTATTCTAATCAACTGCTTCTCATTCTCTACACCTTGAAGAATTAATTGACCTAAAATATTACACGTTAGTGTTTCCCATGTTCAAAAACTATATAACTCTTTTAACAGTCTCTTATTTTCAGAATTGTGCCACTTCCTGATATTTATGTGTCATTTCTACCATAATTCCTCTCCCTCATTTCCCCTCTCTGTCCCTCTTCTCTTTCCTTTGTTTTACCCCATGTGTTTGTTCTCTATCTCTGATCCAAGATCACACCTGGTCAGAAATAGTTTACTAAATGTATGCAGTGACCTTGTACTCAGGTTCCATGAAAAGGGAACACAGGAAAATGATGAGCCATCTAGAGTGGCTTCCCAGACTTGGAATCTTCTCCATATGGATTTACTCCTGCAAAATGAGGAAATGTAACTGAGCTGAAGTCAAGACAGGTCCCAGATGTCAGACATTCTCTCTCTCTCTGTTCTTCATACTATTTAGTGGAATCCAGAAGAATGGATGTGTGTTTAGATACAGTTATGAAACTTAAAATTTATAATGCCATTGTATTTCCGTTTTATGCTCTTCCATCTGCCTTCTGAAAACCTCTGCTGCCTCTTCACATTGCAGAGCCATGTACATTTCTACAATGCAGCCTTGTAGATGATGCTAGATAACACAGTACATGGTTGGAGAGGGCCACCTGAACACAATTCAAAATAAGTCCATGGGATTGTCCGCAGGACCAGGGAGGTGATGCAGGCTAAAGATCAGGCCACTTTGCTGTACTAGGAAATAAAGAGCCCAGAATGGGGAAGGACTCATAAGGTGAAGGACACAGCTATGGGATGGGATATCTGGAGGAGAACATGGCCTACAACCAGTTTATCTGTAAGTAATTTCCAGAGGGCTCCTGTTTGCTGGTGACACATGACCACTAGAGTAGAAGGGTAAGTCCAGGACCAAGAATATCCAATTGCAACAGAACAGTCTGTGTTCAAGGACTCTTCAAAGATAGGTGCACACTTCGTGACACAATATGTAAAAGTCAGCATTGGAGAGCACTGCAGAAGGAGCAGTAAGAAAAGCAGATGAGAGTCCAGAGAGGTGAGGATTAGTCCTGTATGGTATGTAAGAGTAGAACAGATGAGTACAATAGACAAGTCGTCAAAATGTCAAGAATGGGGAAGCAACACCAGAAATGAGGTGTAGCTGCTAGAATTGGCACAAAATACTAATCAAACACAGTAAGCTTCTCCTACACTTGGAACACAGCCTTGATGTCATGCCCTCCCCCAGGTGCCATTTAAGACCAGGAGCCTCCTGATGCATTTTGCTGTGACTGGATTAACGGTCATTTGTGAACCACTGAATATACTCCATCCTGTTCCCGGGATGAGCAAATACACAGGCAACCATGTGATGCAATTACTTAGGAAAGACATTACCAAGTGTAGCCAGTGCCAGGCCAGAATAACTCAGCACACAGCAGTACCCAGGAAAGAAAACTACAACAGAAAACTTCATAGAGTCTTGCAAGACAAGACCATGGTCCACGTAATTAGTAAACATGTCAATGATGGCAAATCCTGGCACAGGCAGGCATGAGGAAATGTCAGCTAGAAGAAAGAAATAGGATCTAGGGTACTAGAGTGCTTTAGATCTGGACAAAGTCACCAGGTCAGGCAGAGGGCAAGCAAAATAGAATCCATTACAGTGACCAGTAGATGGTTGACCCTGAATCATTCTTTGTGAGGCTTCATGGAAGCAGAAGTTGGGGCTTTTCAAGGAGAGAAGGCGGCAGTGCACACACCTTATCCAACCAACCCCAGCACCTACTTAGGGACTTGGGGAAGGACACACTGTCCGTGGTTCTGATGTAGGAAGGGCAGACCAGGCTCTAGGGTGAAAAGAGAGAGCAAGGAATACATCTGGGCACAGAGGTGGGTGTGAGGACCTCACTCAGGAAGGGTTTAAGTTCAAGCTTCTCCAGCATCAAGGTACAAACGTCCCTGAACCTCATCAATTTGACCCCACTCCTCTCAGAAGAAGTATAACTGAACAAGAGATCGGTAGCTGCAGCTCACGGCTCTAGAGCATGGGCTCATAGTTGTGGTGCACCCGCTTAACTGCCTTCTGGCACGTGGGATCCTCCCAGACCAGGGATTGAACCTGTGTCCCCTGCAATTGCCAGGTGGATTCTTAACCACCTGACCACCAGGGAAGTCCTTCATTTAAGTTCTTAACATACAACTTTGCAGAAAGCACCCAGGTTTGCTCAGCAAATTCAGACAGGATTCAACACTAGCTTAGACCTCCCACAGCACCCATTGAGGGTGGAAACATCTGAGCCTTCTATGGCCTCTGTTCCTGTATGGCTGCCCCTTGCTAAGACTAAGCCACAGAAACACACCAGGCAATCGTGGAAGCCCATGGCCCTCTTCCATTTCTGTGCAGCCTCGCTGTCCTTCAGCAATGACAGCCTTCTCTGTCCAGCTAACCCTCATTCAAGTCACCCCAATCCCACTAATTATCACAAATGACCATATTTGCTTCTGTTCATATCCACCAGGCTGAATGAATCATTCCAGGCCCCATTAAAGTCCTCACAAAATCTTGGGGAGTCCCTAGTGAAGTGAATAAGCAACAGCTCTGGTCTGTCTGCCATCCTGCCTCAATCACTGCTATTCTTTGGCATCCAACTCATATCTACTCTTCTCTTGGAAGCCTTGACCACTTACCAGGCTCTCATGTCTGATATACCCTACCTTTATGGCCAATACCTCCCTAAACTGCATTTGAAAAGTGAAAGCAATAGTTACTCAGTTGTGTCTGATTCTGGAACCCTATGTACTGTAGCCTGCCAGGCTCTTGTTCATGGAATTCTCCAGGTAAGGATACTGGAGTGGGTTGCCATTCCCTTCTCCAGGGGATCTTCCTGACCCAGAGGTTGAACCTAGGTCTTCTGCACTGCAGATTCTTTACCATCTGAGCCACCAAGAAACCCAATACCATCACTCAGGTACTCAAGCAAGAGCCCCAGTGCTCAGCCTCTATCCTCCACTTCCTGCTCCCTGAACAGCGATAGGACTGTAACATGAAGATTATACCTCCTAAATGTGACCACAGGTCACTCACTTGGGTCCACATAGTAGCTATCACATTTTGGATATCTCCATTTGAATCCCTCTTTTGATTTCCCAATTTGTGAGTCCAGCTGCCAATTTGATGCCTCCACTTACTGGTCCCTGAAATACCTCAGACTCTTAATATGGTAAAAAAAAAAAAAAAAAAGCTTCTGATTATTACTCACACTATCAACACCAGTGATTATTACTCAAACTATCAACTTCCTCATCTCAGTTGGAGCTTCCATCCTTACAGCTGCTAAGACCAAACACCCTGGGGTTATCTCTGGTTTCTCTGTTTCACTTCTCATCATCCACACTAGAAAACCTAGTTGCCCCTTTTTAGAACATGATCCAGACTTCAACCTCATCTACTAAATCACAACTCTGGCTCATTAACTCCCAGCTAGACTATGTCAGTAGCCTCTACTGGGATTTGCCTCACTCCTCTCACTCCCACGGTCTGTTTTCCACTCTACATACAGTCAGAGATAGCTTTTTAAGACCTTGATAATATCACTTCCCTCCTCTGATTGAAACCACCTAATACCTAAAGAATAGATGCTCAATTTCTCAGGTATTCATCCTATATTTCGTGTTCATTCCAGATAAGGATACCTGTGCTTCCTCAACACTCCCACCTTCATTTCAACACTAAGTATTTGCACATGGTGGTACCAGCTCCTGGGTTAACTTTCCACACTACTTTACGATGGTCGCCAGAAATGGAAATATAACCATATAACCTCTAATATGGACTTAAGACTCTGGGCATGGGGTTTCTTGAGAGTGCCCAGAGCCAAGGATTAGGAAGATGGCACCTAAGAGTTCCCAGATTCCACAAACCAGAAAACATCTGAGTGAGGGTTAGAGCCAGAAAGGAACTAGGACACTCTACATACCCGTTTTGTTTCTATACGTACTTCTGCAGCCTTGGGAGTCTGTGAAAAGAGACAGACCTTAGAAAAATGTGACAGTGGGGACAGAAAGGTTGAGGCTCATGCCACCCATATGCATCCTTGCCTAGACCAAGCCAGGTGACCTCAATTCGGCTGTCTGACCTCTGTGCCTCGGTGCACTTTGTCACTCCTTACCAGCAGAGTGACCTTGAACAAAGATTCAACCTCAGCGTTCTCATCACTCCCCACAAATCTGTTTTTCCTTTGAATAGCCTTGGGAAACATTTTAAAAGCAAATGTAAATCCTGTTCCCCTTTTTGTTCAAAACTCTCCACACCTTCTTGCTGCTGCTGCTAAGTCGCTTCAGTCGTGTCTGACTCTGAGAAGGCAGCCCACCAGGCTCCTCTGTCCCTGGGATTCTGTAGGCAAGAATACTGGAGTGGGTTGCCATGTCCTTCTCCCCAACACCTTCTTA
>SJXQ01007363.1:332545-359312 GCA_006408695.1 Aepyceros melampus | reverse complement strand
CCCCACCCCCCACCCCTCACCCCCATTGGCCAGGACCCAAAGCAAACAGGCTTCCTCTCAGAGAGGTAGCGGGACTGGAGGGCCCTACACGGGTTCATGAGCCTTTCTCAATTTCTGATATAAGCCAAACTGAAGAAAAATTGGGATCCTCTTCAGAAAATCCTACTAGATATAGGAAGGAATTCCCTGGCCTTAGCCAAGCATATCATTTAACCTGGAAGGATCTTTATTACATTCTAAATGCCACTTTGACTCTGATGAAAAGGAACAGATCTGGCAGGCAGCCCGGACTCATGCTGATCAGCTCCATAACCAAGACAGGACTAACCCGGTGGCTGACGATGCCGCCCCTTTAACTGAACCACGGTGGACAGATCAAGCATCCCGTACCTCATCACATGATCACCTGTAAAAGCGCTCACATTCATGTTAACTACCATAAGATTAGGGAAGTGACTCAAGAAAAAGATGAAAATCCTGCCTCTTTTCTTTCACAGCTTAGTGAGGTGAGGCAGTCCAAAAATACACTAATCTAGATATTTCCACCCCCACTGACTTCTGTACCTACACGTCCAGTTCATAAGCCAGTCAGCCCCTGATATTCGCTGAAAACTATGGCAGTTAGAGAAGGGCCCTGAAACTCCTCTGTGAGATTTCCTAGAAACAGCCTTTTAAGTTTTCAACAATGGGGAGGAAGAAGCAAAAAAAGAAAAAGAAAAGAAAAGAAAGGTCAAATATGCTTTATTCGCTGCAGCTAGCCAAGAAAAAAATTCAACCCCTTTGGCCCATCAACCTCAGCCCACCCGTATGGGACCTAACCTTCCAGGCCCCGCTTCAGATGTAACCAAATGGGACACTGGGCTAAGTCCTGCCCCAACCCCCAGCCACCCACCAAACCCTGCCCCACCTGCAAGCAATGGGGCCACTGGAAAATGGATTGTCCTCAGACAATACCCACCAAATCTCGGGTCCACCCCAGGCCCAACAACATGGTCTCGGAACCAGACTCAGGGGGACCCTGGCACCCCAGACCATGGTTCCTCAGATGAGATGAGAGATGATCCAATTGTGCCTGAGTTATTCCAGTGACAAGCCCAAGCTCCAGACCAAGTCGGCCCCATACAGACTTGGAGCTTCAGGTAATTGGCGCAGTGGCCAGACACAAAGTCTCGTTCCTAACAGACACTGGAGCAGTCTTTTCACTTTTAACCTCCTTTAGGACCCCCCTCTAACCTTCAGAAGTGGCCGTCAAAGGGGTCTCAAGGCATCTGTTTTTATCCCCCAAATAACCCCTCCTCTCCTTTGTTCCTTTGGCAAAACAACACTAACACATTCTTTTATAGTAGTTCCTCAATGCCCAATGGCATTGATGGGGCATGATCTTCTGGCTAAACTAGAAACTTCTATAAACCTCCCATTCTTAGATCCCATATCAGTTCTTTGCATACAAATGGCACCCAAACCTGTGGCCAGCCTTCACTCCCAAAACCTGCCCCCGACCTTCCCCCAGTAGATCCTCAGGTCTGGGACAGTGAAGCCCCATCGGTAGCCCGACACCATTCCCCCGTACAGATTTTCTTAAAAATCCCTCTCAGGTCATAACCCAAACATACCCTGCCCACAGAATCCCAACAAGGATTTAAACCAAAATCTCCCAACTGCTCAAAGCTGGCCTTTTGCAGCCTATCTGTTCACCTCGTAATACTCCTAAACTGGCAGTCAAAGAGGGCCCCCACTCCTGGCGTCTAGTTCAAGATCTTTGCAAGATTAATGAGGCCATAATACCGTACACCCCGTGGTCACTAATCCCTACACCCTTCTCTCACATATTCCCCCTGACACACTCTACTTCACTGTACTGGACCTCAAAGATGCTTTCTTTACTATACCTCTACACCACTCCTCACAGGCCCTATTTGCCTTCACCTGGACGGACCCAGACATATATCAATCTCAACAGTTAACCTGGACTGTTTTACCACAAGGGTTTAGAGATAGCCCTCATTTGTTTCGGTCAAGCCCTCCAAAGAGACCTGCAAACTTTAGACTTAGGCTCTACTACCTTACTCCAACATGTAGATGATTTATTGTTATGTAGTTCCTCTCCCTGTAACTGCCTAGTCCACACTGCGACAGTATTAAATGCCCTAGGCAACTGGGGCTAGAGAGTCTCACTCTCCAAAGCACAAATTGCTTCCACCACCGTCAATGACATGGGATTGCTTCTTACTCCCACGTCCAAAATAATCCCAGCTTAGAGACTTCATGTTTTGACACAGACCCCCAGGCCCCAAACCAAGAGAGAACTTCTTTCTCTATTAGGTCTATTAAACTTCTTCCAAATATGGGTCCCAAATTTTACCCTCCACGTAAAACCTCTCTATCAAGCTACTCGAGGAAACTTAGATGAACAATTACTGGCCTCCACCTCTCTCCACACCCCCAGACAAACTCTTATGAAACATTTATTACAGGCCCCTTCTCTTTACTTACCTGATTACACCAAGCCTTTTTTCCTTTTTGTACATTCTTGACAAGAACATGCCTCAGGGATTCGGTGCCAAAAAAGCGGGGTCATATGGGGCCCTCTAGCTCACTATTTAAACAACTCGATCCCGTCACACTCGGATGGCCACCTTGTCTCCAGGCCTTAGCTGCAACCACTCTGTTAATACCTGAAGCCCAAAAACTAACCCGAAATGCTCCTCTAAATGTATGCTCACCTCATTCCTTCAAAGATTTGCTCTCTCATCAGGCTTTCCTTTCTCTGCCCTCTGCTCAACTACAGATCCTCCACGTACACCTCCTCAACCCATCCCTTTCTTTTATGCCTTGTAAACCTTTTAAACCTGCTAGCTTACTCCCTACACCAGATCCAGAAGCAGGACACCTATCTCATGATTATGTTCAGGCCTTAAATATGACACTTAAACCCTTTGAACATATAACTGATCAGCCCCTTACTGACCCCAAAGTCCCATCCTGGTTCACAGATGGCAGTGCCCAGACATAAGCCCCATTTGGGGCTGGATACTACAGTCCAGGGAAGGCCCGACAAAGCTATGCCCCCTCGCCTCATCAAGTCAGCCACACTCCCAGCTCACACATCCTCACAATAGGCTGGACACATAGCTCTTACACAAGCCTTGACCCTAGCCAAAGGCCAAAAGTAAACATTTACACTGATTCCAAGTATGTCTATAACATATTACATCCTAACACTATAATCTGGAGGGACAGGGGATTCCTCACTCAGAAGGGCACACCTATTCTCAACGCTTCTTTTATTTCTGAACTCCTCCATGTTGCTCAGCTCCCAAAACAAGCTGCTGTAATACATTGCCGGCAACATCAGCGACATGGTCATATCTCCTTTCATAAAAATACAGCAGATCACAAAGCAAAGCAGCAGGCTGCCTCTGTTAGTGCTGTCTTTACTACAGCCTAAACTGACGAGCCTAACATTCACACATTACTTTCATATTTACATTCCCTTCTCCACCCCTCTGCAAAAGTACTTAAGGCTTTCCCTCAGAACTTTATTGAGCTAAGGACAATGTGACTTATTTAAATAACCTGACCCAAACTTGTACCATCTGTCAGTGAACAAATCCTAATTTAACATTCACCCCCCTCTTTTCCCCACCCACCAAATTTGCTAACATCTTCCCGCACAAAGACTGGTAGGTAGATTTCACCCACATGCCACCCAGAAAAAGGGTTAAACTTCTCCTAGTTTTTGTAGATACATTTTCTGGATGGATCGAAGCTTTCCTGACTACTAACAAATGAGCCCCTACTGTGGCTCGCCTTATTTTTCCTGAAATCCTCCCCGGGTTTGGAATGCCTTCCTCCCTCCAGTCTGACAACAGGCCCCAGTTCACATCCCAAATCACCCAAAATATTGCACGAGCCCTTCAAGTTCCTTAGAGGTTTCATATTCCTTATCATCTCTGGTCTTCTGGTAAGGTTGAGAGAGCTAAGTGAGTCCTAAAAGAAACTGACCAAATTAACAACTGAGTTTCATCAAGACTGGACTAAACTCCTCCTGTTAGCCCTCTTAAAGGTCTGAGCCTTACCAAAAAAACAAACAAACAAACAAACAAAAACCCTTAAACATCAGTCCATTTGAGGCCATGTATGGGAGGCCCATAGTACCTTTGGGTCTTCCCCACTCCCAGGACAGTCCCAGATTGCCATCCCACCTTCCTTTTCCTTTACTTGCCCAGATATGGGATGCCCTTTGGCAACATATGGATGACTTACTCCCTTGATCACACCCCAATCTTCCATACTCATCCCTTCATTTGGAGACAAAGTTTATATGACAACTCAGTCCCACTCAGATCTAACGCCAAAATGGCAAGGTCCCTACAAGGTAATTCTGCGAACCACTACCACTGAAAAATTAAAAGAAATCACCCCTTGGGTACACATCACTCAGTTAAAAAAGGTTATGCAGCCCAATGATGAAAATGCTTGCCAGACTAATACTTACCAAGTTTCTCACACAGGCCTTACAACTCTAAAGTTCTCATGGCTTCCACCGGCCCCAAGTGGCGATGGATAAGCATGTTGTTTTCACGGCTGCAATTATTCCTGGAATGACTTCTGGCAGATATCTGAGTCTTGAGTCCTCAAGATCCACATTCGAACATGTTGAAGATTACATCTTCACCCTGTGGCTGCAGGGGACCTTTTACAACTTTCACCCCTTTGAAATCCAATTCCTTTCCATAGTAATCTATCTTATACTCACTTCCCCAAATGCTGTTCAACATCATCTTATCCTCCCTTCTTCCTCTGACCCACGAACTCTTTCAAATTCCTAACCTTAACTATCTATTCCAGACCCTTACTTTAACCCATACCCTTCTCAATCCTTCTAACCCACAACTGACTGCTGGATATGTCTATCTGTAACTCCTCTGGGAGATTCAGCCCTCCCCACATCCATCCTCAATTGGACCACAGGTAACATGTCCCTACACCACTCATATCATGAGGAGACTTTAGTCATCTGCTGCTGCTGCTGCTAAGTGGCCTCAGTAGTGTCCAACTCTGTGCCACCCCATAGATAGCAGCCCACCAGGCTCTGCTGTCCCTGGGATTCTCCAGGCAAGGACACTGGAGTGGGTTGCCATTTCCTTCTCCAGTGCATGAAAGTGAAAAGTGAACGTGAAGTCGCTCAGTCGTGTCCAACTCTTAGCGACCCCATGGACTGCAGCCCACCAGGCTCCTCCGTCCATGGGATTCTCCAGGCAAGAGTATCGGAGTGGGGTGCCATTGCCTTCTCCATTAGTCACCTCATATCTTAAATATCTTCACACTAGTGACCGAATCCGAAATTCAGACATACTCTTAGAATCTTTACTCACCGAACTTACCTCCTTCAATGGAAAACCTCCAATAGGAGGCCCAATCGCCCAGAGAGTAACACTGTTACAACCAGCTCCTTTTTGCACATCCAGAAATTACTGAAACAGTTCATATGACCAACCTGTGGGCACAATCCCTAACTCCATGTGCAACCATATCTCCACCTTACTCTTTGCCACTGGAAAGGCTATATATAATGTTTCTGGTCCTACAGGACACTCTTTAACCTTTACAGGGCGGTTTCTCTGTAAAGGCATACTCCACCTATCCCAAGGTGGCCCCTCGAGTGTCCTTGAATGAACGATCAAACTCCACCCCACCCCCAACTCCTCATTGCCTTGACTTCAGCTGCTATATTATGACACCTGGCCTATTTTTCCTGTGTGGGACACCTACATACCTCTGTCTACCTACTAATTGCACTGGGACACATACCCTGGTATACTCCAGTCCAAACATTTTAATAGCCCCCAATGATCAACCCTTGTCTATTCCTCTCATCCACAAGAAAATAAAACAAACCATTCATTTAATTCCCCTCTCAGCAGGACTAGGAATAGCGGCTGGAATTGGAACAAGAACCACCAGCTTAACCACCTCCATCCAAAACTGCTGCTACTGCTACTGCTGCTAAGTTGCTTCAGTCATGCCCGACTCTGTGCGACCCCATAGACGGCGGCCCACCAGGCTCCCCTGTGCCTGGGATTCTCCAGGCAAGAACACTGGAGTGGGTTGCCATTTCCTTCTCCAGTGCATGAAAGTGAAAAGTGAAAGGGAAGTTGCTCAGTTGTGTCTGACTCTTAGCGACCCCATGGACTGCAGCCTACAAGGCTCCTCTGCCCATTGGATTTTCCAGACAAGAGTACTGGAGTGGGGTGCCATTGCTTTCTCCTTCTCCTCCATCCCAAACTACCAGACACTATCTCAAGACCTATCAGACAGCCTCCAGGAAATAGCTCAAGGCCTAATAAATACCCCAAATCAACTCAATTCCTTGGCAGCCGTAGTATTACAAAATAGAAGAGGATTAGATCTACTCACTGCAGAGAAGGGAGGTCTGTGCCTTTTTCTAGATTAATCCTGCTGTTTCTAGGCCAACCATTCGGGTATTGTCCAAGGGGCTGCAAAAAACCTTACAGATCGAGCCTCACAAATCCTCCAGAGATTAAGCAACTCCTGGCAGTCATGGTTAACAGATCATAATTGGATGCCTTGGGTTTTACCCCTTCTCTGACCATTCATTTTTATCACCCTCCAACTCACCTTTGGACCTTGTTTGTTTAATCTTTTCGAGAGATTCCTCCAAGACCAAATACGAGCAACTCCCTAAGACCAAATACGAGCAACTTCCTAAGACCAAGTCAAGACTGTTCTTTTGCTCAAGATAAAACCTTACAGATCGAGCCTCACAAATCCTCCAGAGATTAAGCAACTCCTGGCAGTCATGGTTAACAGATCATAATTGGATGCCTTGGGTTTTACCCCTTCTCTGACCATTCATTTTTATCACCCTCCAACTCACCTTTGGACCTTGTTTGTTTAATCTTTTCGAGAGATTCCTCCAAGACCAAATACGAGCAACTCCCTAAGACCAAATACGAGCAACTTCCTAAGACCAAGTCAAGACTGTTCTTTTGCTCAAGACTCTCACAGCTAAAATAGAGAATCAACATTATGGGCTTGAGACTTCCTTCCACCCAGACCACAAACCCCTGACCCTCATTTATCAGCACAAAGAAGCCCTCAACATTAACGACACCCACCTCTCTTTCTCTCTCTCTATATATATATATATTCCTTAGGGTCTGGAATGAAGGAAAGTTACATCACCCAAAATAGCCTGGAGTTAAAACTCCCCTCCTGGTCCTCCCCACCATTCTATGCAAAACAAAGAACTCTCTCTCACTGGAAGGAAAAAATGGACATTAAGGTTAATTACACCCAGCTCCTAGCCGGTCCCGCCTCTGGCCAATCTCCAGAATTCCTTGACCCAGACATTTAAGAGATAACTACTCTGAACAACCTTGGAGAAGAACAGGCCCCTTTAAGACAGTAGATTTCCACATATATTCCTATATATACTCACTCTTTTCTTGGGTTAGTGCAGCAGCTCACTAATATGACTGCTGCCCCTTCTTGCCTCATTAAAGGTGATCTGCTCCTGTACAGTGCCGGTCTTGTTCTTTTTCCGAACCTTGCCTTCTCTAACTCCCTTACCCTACATATTCTGACTCCACCATCTTTCTAGTCATGACCTCTGGGGGTCATCTTTCCTCAGCGGCACCAAATCCTAGCGAGTAATAGAGGATATTTCCACTTCAGTTAATAGGAATGCTCACTGGGTCACAGAGACACATCCCTGGACTACTTTTCTCTACCTTCCACTTCCTGCCTGTGCAGCATTGGCCTTGAGGTGAACATTAAAGCGAGTTACAAAAATCTGCAAAACTTTCCAATTATCTTCTCTCACAATGACCTCAGCTACACAAGAAACATGCCTGGAGGTCCTCAGGACTTCCCTGGTGGTCCAGTGGTTAAGAAAAACATGGCTGGAGGTCCTGAGATTTGTGTACACACTGACCCTGCACATCAGCCATTGTCACAAACACACCTGTGGATGCACTTTTGGAAGAGCCACGTTTCACTGAGTTGGCTTCTGTCTCTTCTCCACCTTAATAATCCAATTTCTGTAGCAGTTTCGGTTTCCCCTGGCCCCTGTAGTCTTACAACCAGTGACCGTCACTCATAGAATTGTGGACATCCAGGCACATGCCCTTTGCAAGACCTAGACAGGAGATTCCCCTCAACAGTGCTGACACCTCCTGCGATATCCCTTATGAACAGCGGGGGAAATTCATGCTGCTCCAAGAACTTGAGATTGTCAGATCTCACCCCTCCCCAGAGTGATGTCTGAGATTCCTAAAACTCATAGATGCTTCAAACAAGGACCAGAAAGCCTTGCCCTCTTTCCTACGACTTCACTGGCACCAATGCAAATTCAGCCCAAACTGGCAAGCCAATATTTTGCCATCAAACTATCCTCCCTGTAGCCCCTAAAAACCATTCACTCTTCATGCCTGCATAGCCCAAACCTCCTTGTAGAAAACCTCTTGCAGTACATAGAATACTCAAAAATAAAACAGTTCTTAAACAATAAGGCATCCATATTGCACAAACCAAAACAATGCATGGCATGTAGCCTGGGCTGATGACTTGCTAGCTAGAAAAATAAATCTTGTGAGAACATGTCCATGAAGAAGGCTGCCCTTCTCTATACATTTTGTCAGCTGAATTCATAAAGGCTGGGCTGTAATACATGGAAGAACAGAGGTCAGCTTCTCTGAGCACACTGGGCTGGTGACTGATGCACTGTGTAGACCTGCCAGGTGACAGAGGTAAAAATGGCAAAAGTGGCAGTGACATTAATCTAGGAAGAGCCACAGACAGGTCAGAAGTGCAATATAGCCACAGATGCTTCCTGCAACACTGCTATATCCCCTTGTAGACAACTGGAAGTAGGAGTTGAATTCAGATGGACAGCTCCTCAGTTTCTTCCATTATCCTGAATAGGAAAATTTCACATTCTGTTGCACATTCAAGACCTTTCTCCACTGTAAACTCTATCATGTATAATGAGGCAAATTCTTTAGGAAAAAACTTCCCAAACTCCTATCATGAATAAAACTTTTCTTGTGAACTCTCTGTTGAGAACAAATGGTGGAACTAGAGGTAAAGGTTTTCCCACATTTGCAACACACACAAAGACCTTTCACATCTGTGAACACTGATGTTGAAGGACTACAGAGCTTTTGGGAAACGATTTCACTGCACTCATACTTCCTTGATCCAGTGTGAACTTGTGGATGATAACAGAAACCCCACCTAGATGCAAAAGATTTCCCACACTCACTGCATTTATAAGGATTTTCTCCAGTGTGAAGTCTACAGTGTTCAATGAGAGGAGACTCTTTCTTAAACAATTTCCCACATTCAGTGCATTCATAAGGTCTTTTGTTTGCATGAATTCTCTGATACTCATGAAGAGTAGAACTAGAGGTAAAAGATTCCCACATTCACAGCTCTCATACAGCCTCAATCCCATATGAACTCTCGGATGATAACAGAAACCCCACCTAGATGCAAAAGATTTCCTACATTCATTACCTTTATAAGGCTTTTGCCCAGAGTGAGGTCTACAGTGTTCAGTGAGAGAAGACTGTCACTTAAAGGATTCCCCACGTTAATGGCACTCATAAGGCCTTTCTCCAGTGTGATTTCCCTGTTTATAAATAAGGCTCCTCTTAGTGGTAAAAGATTTCTTGCATTCAGTACACTGATAAGGCTTTTCTCTTGTGTGAACTCTCTGGTGTATAACAAGGTAATATCTTTTGATAAAGGATTTCCCACATTCACTGCGCACATAAGGCCTTTCTCCTGTGTGAAGTCTCTGATGACAGCGGAGGGTGGAACCAGAGAAAAACATTTCCCTCATATAGCGCACTCATAAGGCCTATCTCCAGCATGAATCTTATGATGATAACACAGGGCAAAATTGAACATAAAACATTTTCCACATTCCCTGCCCTCATAAGGCCTTTTTCCTGTGTGAATTCTCTGATGATAACAGAGGGTAGAACTAGAGGTAAAAGATTTCCCACATTCACTGCATTCATAAGGCCTTGATCCATTGTGAACTCTCTGATGATAATGGGGGCCAGAACAAGATTTCCCACATTCACTACATTCATAAGGGCTTTTTCCACTATGACCCTTGCAGTGTTGAATGAGGTAAGACTGATAACTAAATGATTTCCAACACTCACTACACTCATAAGGCCTTTTTCCTATGTGAACTCTCTGGTGGAGAATGAGTATCAAGTTATTGGTAAAAGATTTCCAACGTTCACCACGTGCAAAAGGCCTTCTTTCCCCCTTATGTAGTCGCTGGTGTAGGATGAGAACCGAGCTATTGGTAAATGATTTTCCACATTCACTGCAAAATTAAGGCCCTTCTCTTACGTGAACTCTCCAGTGTACAATGAGAGAACATTTTCATTTAAAAGATATCCAACACTGAGTACACTCACAACACCTTTTTCCATTGAGAACTATTGACTGTCAAAGTAGGATGCATCTATGGCTAAAAGACTGTGCACATTCACAACACAAGTAATTTCTCCAATATGACTTCTCCAGGGATAAATGAGGACAAAGTTTTGGCTAAAGAAATACCCACATTTGCTGCACTTGTACTGCCTTGCCCCAGTATGAATTTTTTTGATGCAGATTGAAGGTTGAGGTTCGCCTGAATGATTTCCCACATTCACCACACACATGGAGTCTTTTTCTAGCATGGACTCTCTGGTGCACACAAATAAGGATTTGTATTTGAACGTTCTCCTACATTCACTGCACATAAAACAATGTCTTCCAATGTGGACCCTCTTGTCTTGAACAAGTGTGTGTTTGGGGTTCAGGGCTTTCTTGTGTTCTCCCGGTTGTAATGACTTTCTCTGCTTTGTAAAGTTGGCTCACACTAGACAATATTGTCTGGCTTCTCCCTGGTGTGAGTGGACTGTTGCTGGAGATGTCCTGAGGTGGCCAGAAAGTCTCTTAACTTTCTCACAGGAAGAGGGCATTTCTGACGATGGAGTTTGCAGCACTTCACAAACAAGGCCCTGTCTACATCATTTCTAAAGTATTTCTTTTCCATGTACTGCTTCTGGTGTTTTTGGAGGTCTGCACCAAAATGAAATTGTTTCGTGTGTATTTTATACCCAATCACTTTCTGGCTGTGTTGTGTTTCTTCATGCTCTGGCAAGTGAAAGATACTTCTCAAGACCAGACTACACTTCTCACAGATGTGATTCTTCTGGGAAAATGAAAGTGCCTTAGCAGTCCTGGCCTGTGACATGCCTATAGAAATGTTATGTTTAAAGGGTGCCTCTGAATCCTCTCCTCCACAGCAGCAACCTGAAAACACACACACACACACACACACACACACACACACACAAACTGTGATTAAATAAATGCAAATAAACATGTTGACTTTCTGAGGAGGGAGCAATATCTTCAAAAAGGTAATGAGTCCTATCCAGGGGTGAGTCTACAGGATGGTTTTCCAGAAAGATCTGTAATTCCACTGGGGAAGTGGCATTCCACTACTTGGCATGACTGTGCCTCTAAGGCAAAAGAATGGTATCCTTAACCGGGGGAAGGACATAAAAATATGGTGCAACACAAAGTTGAGCAGCACATTGTAGAGCTTGCTCCTGTGCCAGAGGATTCCTGCAGGACCTATTCTGCAATGACATGAGACCATGTAAAAGCAAATGTCCAAACCCAGGAGAAACCCAGCTGCTGTTCAAGGCCAATTTAAGGATGAGTGGACACCTCATAGCACATGTGAACCAAAGCTGCAGAGCAAGAAAGGAGGAAGTATGAGAGAAAGGGCCGAGATATGAAATCCAGAAAGATGAGGCTTATACCTGGGCTGGAAGCCAGAGTAGAGATAAAGTGGAATAAAACTGACTAGTCAGTCAAATACTAACAAGAGGACAAGAAAGATAGACAAGGGTTGTGACATTAGCAAAAACCCAAAAAATCCTGATTAAATGAGAAACATTCTTTATGTGACCTGAACACAGTGCTGATGTCACACCCTACCCAGATTTCCCAGAAAAGGTACTTATGAGCTCATCTTGCAAACTTGTCTACTCAGAACCCCTACAACCTTTGGTGCCCCTGACCCCAGCTGACCAAGGTGCAGAGCCATTATACGGCCAGTCTCTCCTGACAGCCCAAACTGGCACACCCCACCTAGCCAGTGACTTTGCAATCAATCCAAGTTAAGGTCTTTTCCCACCAAAACCAGTCTGAAAATTCAGATGTGACTTATCCACCAGATGCAAAAAGATGACCAAAAGGCTATAAGAAACATGAAACATCAAGGAAACATGACATCACCAAAGGAGCATAACTTTCCAGCAAGTGAACCTCCCATAATGCAGATCTATAAATAACTAGACAAAGAATTCAAAATAAATACTTGAAGGAAACTCAGCCAGCTCCAAGAGAACACAGACAGAAACTCAATGAAAGCAGGCACACACACACACACACACACACACACACACAAGCAAATTAACAGATTTGGAATTCCTGGGCTGTCCAATGGTTAGGGCTTTCTGCTTCCACTGCAGGAGGTATGGGTTTGATCCCTGGTCAAGAAATTAAGATTCTACATGTGATGTGGTGTGGCAAAAAAAAGAGAGAGAGAGAGAGAGAGATCTGAAATAGAAAAAAAATAAAGGAATTAAACTCTGTAGCTGAAGAATACGATAAATGAAATGAAAAATACAACAGGGAATAGTCAACTTGATCAAGCAAGAGAAATATCTGTGACTTTGAATCAGGTGATTTCAAACCATCCAACCACAGGGAAGAAAGACTAAAGAAAGCCTACTGAAGTAAATTATGGGATGTTATCCAGGAAAATAATATTCACATTGTGGAAGTACCACAAGAAGTGACAAAGAATGAGCCAAAGGTTTTTAAAAAAGAAATGGTTGAATATTAGCACTGAGAGTGGGCACCCTTGGTTTGTTCCTGAAGAAACAATAATTGAAAAGGACACATGTATCCCAATGTTTACTGCAGCACAATTTACAATAGCTAGGACATGGAAGCAAACCTAGATGTCCATCAACAGATGAATAGATAAAGAAGTTGTGGTACATATATACAATGGAATATTACTCAGCCATAAAAAGCAACACATTTGAGTCAGTTCTAATGAGGCAGATGAACCTAGAACTTATTATAAAAAATGAAGTCATTAAGAGAAAAATATCATATATTAACACATATATACAGATTCTAGAAAGATGATACTGATGAACCTATTTGAGAGCAGCAATGGAGACACAGACATAGAAAACAACTTGTGGACACAGTAGGGGAAGGAGAAGGAGGGATGAACTGAAAGAGTAATACTGAAAAATATACACTATCATTATATAAAACAGATAACCAGTGGGAATTTGCTATATGACACAGGGAACTGTGTTCTGTGATAACCTAGAGGGATAGGATGGTGTGAGAGGTGGGAGGGAGGTTCAAAAGGGTGGGGGCATATCTATACCTATGGCTGATTCATGTTGATGTAGGCAGAAACTAACACAATATTAGAAAGCAAGTATCCTCCAATTAAACATTAAAAAAAAAGAAGACGAAGAAATGGTGGAAACACGAAAGGAACTACAAATCAGCCACACAAAAATTAACGAGTTGGCAACTGTAAAGTCCTGACAAAATTTTCTCCATTCTCTTTTTTGTGCTTTTTGGTTTGTCTGCTTTTTAATTCTTGGTCACACTGTATGCACAATCTTAGTTCCCTGACCAGGGATAGAACCTGCACCCCCTGCAGTGGACGTTCCGGACTGCCAGGCAAGTTTTCTCCATTCAAAAGACATGATACCTGGCGATAAAGCCCTCAAGAGACTCATTTCAGCCCATGCTCCACAATAGCATAAGTCACTGAAATAAGAAGCCCGTCCATGCAACAAAAAGTAGTCCCAGCTCACTGCAACTAGCAAAAGCTCACCTGCAGCCACACAGACCTGGCAAAGTAAAAAATAAAGAAATTTTAAAAGACACACAGTGCCTGAGGATAAAGGCTTCAAGAGACTTCAGCTTTAAGAACACAAATAGGCTGAAAGAGAAGAAATTGAAGATTAGAAAAAACCTCCACACAAATGGAAACAAAACGCTAACTTGTACTTATAAATAATCCACACTTAAGCCAAACAAAATAAACTTTAAGTCAAAACCTATCACAATAGACAAAAAATACATTAAGTAATGATAAACGTGTTGACTCATCAAGAGAGCAGAACATATTATAAGTAATATGTATCTAACATTAGAGCATTTAAGTGTATAAGGCAAATACTAAGAAACTGGAAGGCAGAAAAGAAAACAATGAAATAAAATTAGCAGACTTTAATAACCGTCTTTCAAGAATGGGTAGATTAACCAAGTAGAAAATCGATAAGGAAATATTTAATGACAATTTAGCTCAAGCACTGACAAAATACTGAATGAGTCTTTAGACCACCAGAACCTAACAAACACACAGAATATTCCAATCAACTACAACAGAATACATTCTTCTCAATGGACACAGAACACTCTCTCTAAGAGAGATCATATATTAGGTCACAAAACAAGTCTTAACACATTTAAGAAGACTTAAATCATGTCAAGAATTTTATCCATCCATAAGGGTTCGAAACTAAAAATCAGTAACATAACGTGTTCAGTTGCTTAGTCCTGTCTGACTCTTTGTGACTCTATAGACTGTAGCCCATCAGGCTTCTCTGTTCATGGAATTTTTCAGGCAAGAACACTAAAAGAAGGTTACCATTTCCTACTCCATGGGATACTCCCAACACAGGGATCAAACCCACATCTCTTTAATCTCCTGCATTGGCAGATAGATTCTTTACCACTGTACCACCTGGAAGTCCCCTATAACATAATACTATCATTGTGAATGCAGGAAAGCTCAAAAATATACAATGTTAAAAAAGACACATGGGCATTAAGGAATACATTCCTGAATGTGTTGAAGGAAAAAAAAAAAAAAAAGAAAACAAGATTATCTTAAGACAAAATAAAATGGGATCAAAATATGCCAAAACTTAAAAACAACTAAGCTCAAATCTAGAAGGAAGGAAATAACAAACATCAGAGCAGAAATAAATAAAATACAGACTAAAAATACAATGGGAAGATTAAAAAGCTAAGAGTTGGTTTTTGAAAAGAATCAAAATGGACAAACCTTTAGCTGCACGAAAAGAAAAGATTCAAGTAAATGAAATCAGAAATGAAAAAGGAGATACTATAACTGATACTGCAGACACACAAAGATCATAAAAAACTACTAGCAACAATTAAGTGCCAGGACATCCTTGGTGGTCTAGTTGTTGTGAATCCACCTGCCAACGCAGGGAACATGGATTTGATCCCTGGGCCAGGAAGATTCCACATGCTGAAGAGCAACTAAGCCATGCACCACAACTACTAAGCCTGCATGCTCTAGGGCCCACCCACTGCAACTACTGAAGCCCAAGCACTTACAGCCTGTGCTCTGCAACAAGAGAATCCCCTACAATGAGAAGCCCACACACTGAAGTGAAAGAGTAGTCCCCACTTGCCACAACTAGAGAAAGCCTGTGACATGCAATGAAGATGCAGTAAAGCCACAAACAAACAATTAACTGCTAACAAACAGGGAAAACTAGAAAAAAAATGAAATTATTTGAAACAGAGAGCCCAGCAACAATAAAGCATGAAGAAAAAAAAAAATCTGAACAAATCAGTAACAAGTAACGAAACTGAATTGTTAATCAATTATCTCCCAACAAACTAAGCAACAAAGATATATTGTACAGCATAGGGGAATATAGCCACTGTTTTATAATAATGTTAAATTTAGTATAACTTATAAAAAACATTTTTTGGCTATGCTGCATGGCATGCATGATCTTAGTTTGACAACCAGAGATCAAACCCATGCCTCCTGCAATGGAAGCATACATTCTAATCACTGGACCTTCAGAGAATTTTCCAATTAATAAAAATATTGAGTCACTGTGTCTTACCCTGATACTGATATAATATTGTAAACCAACTACACTTCAATTTTTAAAAAATAATTTATAATGACAAACTGTCCAAACAAAGAAAAATGCAGACACTTGTAAATTCTACCATGATTTTAAGAACTAATGCCAATCCTTCCTCAACTCTTCCAAAACATTGAAGAAACACTTCCAAACTCACTTTTCTAGACTAGAAATATATGTCAATACCAAAGAAAGTTATGGAAATTACAAGCAAAAAAAACACTACATGACAACATCCTTGATAAAATAGAAGAAAAAAATCTCCAACAGAAAATATCAAACCAAACTCAACAGTGTATTAAAGAATCTTACACCATCATCAAGTGTGATTTACTCCTGGGTTACAAGGATAGTTTTTCATATACAAATCAATAAATATGACACATAATAGAATGAAGGATACAAATCCTATGATCATCTCAATAAATGCAGAAAAACCCCTTAACAAAATAGAGCACATTTACCTGTCAAAAACTCTTAACACCTTATGTGTAGAAGGAATGTAACTCAATATGATAAACACATATACAATAAGTCCATGCTGACATCATCTTCTTGTCTGGGAAATCCTATGGGAAGAGGAGCCTGGTGGGTTACAGTCCATGGGATCACCAAGAGTCAGACCTGACTGAGCACACATACACAACATCACACTCAAAGTTTAAAACCCAAAAGCTTTCCCTCTAAAATAAGGAACAAGAAAAAGATGCCTATTATGTTCCTTTCTATTCAATATTGTTCTGGAAGGCCTGCTCAGATTACCAGGTCATGAGAAAAAACTAATAATAATAAAATCACAAAAGAAGCAAAACTGTGTCTGAAGAAGACAAGATCTTATATACAGAGGATCCTAAAGGCTCCCCCTTAAAACTGTTACAACTATTAAACAAATTCAGTAAAGTCACAGGATACAAAAATCAATATGCAAAAATCATTGCATTTCTAAAAATAATAAAATATCTGAATAAAAACTAGGGCAGTAATTACATATATAACATCAAAAACAATGAAATACATATGAATAAATTTAACCAAAAAGATTTGAACACTGAAAACTATAAGACACTGATAAAAGAAAGTGACACAAGAAAATGAAAATATAACTCATGTCCTTGTACTGGAATAATTAATAGCATTACAGTATCCATGCTACTCTATGCAATATACAGATTCAATGCAATTCCTATCAAAATTACAATTTTTTCACAGAAATTAAAGATGAATCCTAACGTTCATATAGAGCCACAAATGACCTCAAAGAGCCAAAGCAATCTTAAGCAAGAAGATCAAATCTCGAGATATGAAACTTCCTGATTTCAAAATACACTGCAAAACTAAAGTAATCAAAATAATATTTTACTGTCATAAAAACAGACACACAAAGTAATGGAACAGAATAAAGAACCCAGGAAAAAGTCCCAAACATATATGGTCAACTAATCTTCGACGAGGATGCACAGAACACACAATGGGGAATGGGCAGTCGCTTCAATAAAAGCTGTTGAGAAAACTGGATCTCCACTTGCAAAACAATGAAACGGGGACTTCCCTGGTGGCCCAGAGGTTAAGAATCCACCTTGCAATGCAGAGGAAGCAGATTCACTCGCCTCGGACCCCACATGCTATGAAGCAACTAAGCCTGAGCCCATGTGCTCCAGAGTCTGTGTGGCAGAACTAGACAGTCTGCGCGCTCAACAAAAGATCCCTCATGACACAACGAAGATACTGTGTGCTGCAGCTAAGACCTGATGCAGCCCAATAAATCAATAAATGTATATATTTTAAAAAACCAAGTGAAACTGAACCCCACTAACAGTAATTAACTCAGAGTGAATTAAAGAGTTAAACATAAGACCTGAAAGTGTAAACGTGCTTGGTGGCAAAAGAAAGGAATAAGCTATTTGGCAGTGGTTTTGGCAATGACTCTTTTTTTTTTTTTAATATGACATGAAAGTAAGTAGAAAAAAAAATTAGAAGTGAAACTACCTCAACCTGAAAAGCTTCTGCAGGGCAAAAAAAGAAAAAAACAAACAAACAAACAATGAACAAAATGAAAATGTAATCTACAGAATGGCAGAAAATTATTTGCAAGCCATGAACCTAGTAAGGTGATGATATTTTAAATACATAACACAATCAAATCAGCAAAAACAGAATAATCTTATTAAAATATGAACAGAGGATCTGATTAGATGTTATATACAAATGGCTAACAAGTACATGAAAAATTGTTCTTTCTCACTAATCACCAGGGAAATGTAAATCCAAACCACAATGAGATATTATTACAAAACTGTCAGGATGGCTATCATCAAAGAGATGAGTGCTGGCAAAAGTACAGAGATAAAGGAACCCTTGTACACTTGGTGGGAAGATAAATTGGTATAGGCATTATGAATAGACAGTATGGAAGTTCCTCAAAAGTTTGAAATAGAACTACCATATGATCTAGCAATCCCATTTCTTGGAATATAGCCAAAAGAAATGAAATCAAATGGGGAAAACATAATCTGCACTCTTATGTTTGTGGCAGCATTATGGACGATACACAAGATGTGGAAACAACCTAAGTGTTCATCCATGTATGAATAGATAAACAAGGTATGATATACTCACACATACACATGCACATCTGAAAAATTATTCCGCCATAAAAAAAAGGAAGTCCTTTCATATACATGGATGAACCAGAAGGACGTTATGCCAAATTATGTATGGTATCACTCATGTAGAATTTAAAACAAAGAAAAAAAACACGTTGAACTCACAGAAACAGAGAAGTTGTTGCTCAAAAGGGACAAATCTTCAGTTACAAGATGGTGCAGTCCATTAAACTCACTGCAAGACTGCTGCTGCCGTTAAGTTGCTTCAGTCGTGTCCGACTCTGTGCTACCCCATAGACGGAAGCCCACCAGTCTTCCTCGTCCCTGGGATTCTCCAGGCAAGAACACTGGAGTGGGTTGCCATTTCCTTCTCCATGCATGAAAGTAAAAAGTGAAAGTGAAGTCACTCAATCATGTCTGACTCTTAGCGACCCCATGGACTGACGCCTACCAGGCTCCTCCATCCATGGATTTTCCAGGCAAGAGCACTGGAGTGGGGTGCCATTGCTTTCTCCCACTGCAAGACTACAGACCTCCAATTCTTCCCCGTGAGGATTCAGTATAGAAAAGAGGGAGTGCAAACAATCCAGCCACAACTTCCACAGCAACTACCCAGAAAGCTGGGAAAACAAGCAGTGCCGGAGGTCCCCCTGTCAGAAGACAGAGCACCCCCATGGAAAAGGGAGGTGAGCCAGGATACAGAGCTCACTCTAGGTATCTGGAAAGGCTTTGAGAGTCTTACTCAGTGAAGATACGAGTGCAAAGCTTTCCAGGATCATACTGAGGTACAAGCATCTCAGCCTCATCAAGGAGCCTCTATTCCTCCGAGGAGAAGTACACAGCAATATCTTTAAAGCTTAAACTGTCCTGTCAACATAAGGACAGAGGAAACAATGTTCTGAGAATCCACAGTCCATTGTAAGCTCTGGGCCTGGCTAGCAGAGCCCCATCCCTCCCATCAAGCAATTCCCCTGGAGTCTCCCAGACTATACGTACAACACGCAGAGAAACATGGGCTCATGCTTCACTATCAAGTCCTGAATACCAGGCCTGTGGGGCCATCAGCTCACAGTACCTGTGCATGTGCACATCATCTTATAGACTGTCTATAACATCACGATTCCCCACTCCCACAGTATGGGGTTACACTCCCACAGTTATGCCATCTTCCTACTCTATAATACAGGATTCACCCTGGACTCACTCATACACTCAACGCATAGCTCCCAGAGACTGCTGGACACTCTAAAATTGTCCACTACCACCCCAGACCTCTGATGAATCTCAGTGCCAGGGAGAGTCCCACGTGCTGCTTTGCAGGCCTCTCTACCTGCTTCTGATCCGTGATTCAATATCAGCCATATGTAATGCAGCATGTGAATCACACACACCCAAGAACTCTTCCAGTTCTGTGATACACTTTGATAATCTGTCCCCTCAACAGTCAACAACCGTCTACTCAACCTTCCTTAAAATCCCAGCCCTTACAGTGTCCCTGCGACATGATGACTCTTGACTACATTTACCACAGACCTTATCCTCCAACAAGACTAAAATACTCTAGGCTCCATGAAGGCTCACTGCACAATTCTGGTGAATCTGGATAATATTAAGTTAGCAGGAGCACTGGCCTCGGTACCAATTTGTTTCAATTATTTCTCTGCCTCCCAAGCCACATAACTATATATCAGTTCAGTTCAGTTCAGTCACTCAGTCGTGCCTGACTCTTTGCGACCCCGTGAATCGCAGCACGCCAGGCTTCCCTGTCCATCACCAGCTCCCGGAGTTCACTCAGACTCACGTCCATTGAGTCCGTGATGCCATCCACCCATCTCATCCTCGGTCATCCCCTTCTCCTCCTGCCCCCAATCCCTCCCAGCATCAGTCTTTTCCAATGAGTCAACTCTTCGCATGAGGTGGCCAAAGGACTGGAGTTTCAGCTTTAGCATCATTCCTTCCAAAGAAATCCCAGGGTTGATCTCCTTCAGATTGGACTGGTTGGATCTCCTTGCAATCCAAGGGACTCTCAAGAATCTTCTCCAACACCACAGTTCAAAAGCATCAATTCTTCTGCGCTCAGCCTTCTTCACAGTCCAACTCTCACAGCCATACATGACCACAGGAAAAACCATAGCCTTGATTAGACGGACCTTAGTCGGCAAAGTAATGTCTCTGCCTTTGAATATACTATCTAGGTTGGTCATAACTTTTCTTCCAAGGAGTAAGCGCCTTTTAATTTCATGGCTGCAGTCACCATCTGCAGTGATTGTGGAGCCCAAAAAAATAAAGTCTGACACTGTTTCTACTGTTTCCCCATCTATTTCCCATGAAGTGATGGGACCAGATGCCATGATCTTCGTTTTCTGAATGTTGAGCTTCAAGCCAACTTTTCCACTCTCCTCTTTCACTTTCAACAAGAGGCTTTTTAGCTCCTCCTCACTTTCTGCCATAAGGGTGGTGTCATCTGCATATCTGAGATTATTGATATTTCTCCCAGCAATCTTGATTCCAGCTTGTGTTTCTTCCAGTCCAGCATTTCTCATGATGTACTCTGCATATAAGTTAAATAAGCAGGGTGACAATATACAGCCTTGACGTACTCCTTTTCCTATTTGGAACCAGTCTGTTGTTCCATGTCCAGTTCTAACTGTTGCTTCCTGACCTGCATACAGATTTCTCAAGAGGCAGGTCAGGTGGTCTGGTATTCCCATCTCTTTCAGAATTTTCCACAGTTTACTGTGATCCACACAGTCAAAGGCTTTGGCATAGTCAATAAAGCAGAAATAGATGTTTTTCTGGAACTCTCTTGCTTTTTCCATGATCCAGCGGATGTTGGCAATTTGATCTCTGGTTCCTCTGCCTTTTCTAAAACCAGCTTGAACATCAGGGAGTTCACGGTTCACATATTGCTGAAGTCTGGCTTGGAGAATTTTGAGCATTACTTTACTAGCATGTGAGATGAGTGCAATTGTGCGGTAGTTGGAGCATTCTTTGGCATTGCCTTTCTTTGGAATTGGGATGAAAACTGACCTTTTCCAGTCCTGTGGCCACTGCTGAGTTTTCCAGATTTGCTGGCAAATTGAGTGCAGCACTTTCACAGCATCATCTTTCAGGATTTGAAACAGCTCAACTGGAATTCCATCACCTCCACTAGCTTTGTTCGTAGTGATGCTTTCTAAGGCCCACTTGACTTCACATTCCAAGATGTCTGGCTCTAGATTAGTCAACACATCATCATGATTATCTGGGTCATGAAGATCTTTTTTGTACAGTTCTTCCGTGTATTCTTGCCACCTCTTCTTAATATCTTCTGCTTCTGTTAGGTCCAGACCATTTCTGTCCTTTATCGAGCCCATCCTTGCATGAAATGTTCTCTTGGTATCTCTAATTTTCTTGAAGAGATCTCTAGTCTTTCCCATTCTGTTCTTTTCCTCTATTTCTTTGCATTGATCGCTGAAGAAGGTCTTATCTCTTCTTGCTATTCTTTGGAACTCTGCATTCAGATGCTTATATCTTTCCTTTTTTCCTTTGCTTTTTGCCTGCCTTCTTTTCACAGCTATTTGTAAGGCCTCCCCAGGCAGCCATTTTGCTCTTTTGCATTTCTTTGCCATGGGGATGGTCTTGATCCCTATCTCCTGTACAATGTCACGAACCTCATTCCATAGTTCATCAGGCACTCTATCTATCAGATCTAGACCCTTAAATCTATTTCTCACTCCCATTGTATATATATATATTTTTTCCCCAATATTTCAAGCTTTTTATTTACTACTGGAGTACAACTGATTAACATTGCTGTGACAAGTTCAGGTGGTATAGTGGTTAAGAATCCGTCTGCCAATGCAGGGGTCACAAATTTCATTCCTGGTCCAGGAAGATCACTACAAGCCATGGAGAAACTAAGGCCATGCTCCACAACTACTGAAGCCTGCTAGTCCTAGTGCCCCAGCTCTGCAACAAGAGAAGCCACCACAATGAGAAGACCGATCACCCCAGAAAGAGTCAACCCCACTTGTCACACCTAGAGGAAGCCCACTTATTGCAATAAACACCCAGCACAACCAAATATAATTATTTACAAAATAAAGACCTGATTACTAGATTCCCTGCTGTTTGTCCTTAACTGAAGAAATGAAGACCTGCTGTACCCTCCTCCCAGTTCAGAGACACCTCCAGGTATTTGCACATGCTATCTGTTCCTGGGAAAATCTTCCATACCAGTTTACACTAGTCATCAGGAAACAGAACATGTGTATGTTACCTTTGTTCTGCAGTCAGGAACCAGAGCTGGATTCACGGCCCTCACATTCAAGAGCTGAGATTATATCCAGGACACAATACCCTGACACTCTATAAAGAGAAAGTGAAAGTTGCTCAGTCGTGTCCAACTCTGCAACCCCATGGACTATATGATCCATGGAATTCTCCAGGTAAGAATACTGGAGTGGGTAACCCTTCTTTTCTCTAGGGATCTTCCCAACCCAGGGATCAAACCCAGGTCTCCCGCATTGCAGGCAGACTCTTTATCAGCTGACCACTCTCTATGGATGGTGTCAATACCAGTGAGTGCCGGGGTCCAGCCCCAGTGGATCCAGGGAATTCGAAGTGGGGACGGCGTTGGCGAGGAAAAACTTATTTATTTATTAATATAAGATTAGATTAGGAAGAAATAGTGTAGTAGGAAATTTTAGTGGAGAAAAGAGGCTGAATAACTTGGTTTACGTGGAAAACCAATAAAGTTCCAAGACAAGGAACTTGCACCATCTACATTAGGCCACTGGCGTCCTCTTGAACATTGGGGGTGCCCTGCCTTGGGCTCCCCCTTGCGTGGATCTTAAAAGCCAGGGCAAGTAAGTAGACATGGCGAGACTCCACGCCCCAGATGGGAATTCAGCCAGAAATTAAAGAGGAGACACGAGGGAAACCAGTCCAGCGACTAGCCCGTCCTCTATAGTTCAAAAGGCCTTTTATACTTTTTTGATTGTACATAGATGGGTAATACAAAATTATGCAGCATAGCAGCCCAGACTCTTATCAAAACCAGGCTTTTCTCTCTGCATACCCAGTTGTATACACAAGTCTTAGGTGATTTACATCATCTTCTGGCCAAAAGGGCCAATTAACATTTTATGGCCCTTTTCTGATAAGGGTTTGTCAACCAGAAGACTCATTTGTGTTGTTCTTCCCAAAGTCTGGTGCCACTCTCAGAAAACACTAAATAAAGTTACATTCTTACATAGCAAAGATACAGCAATTTATAACAAGTAAAAGGAGTACAGTGATTTATAACAAAAGAAAAGTAATTAACTCAAAAGTCTAATGTTGCTAACATCAAAACTACTATATACCTTTTTCCATATCCCATTTACATTGATTAACATCCTCCCAGGTGTCTAAAAGATAAAGAATATGAAGGCCTGGCAGCAATCATTGAGTCAACAGTGAAATCCTGTCACCAATATGATTTTTAGCTCTTTAGAAAAGGCTCTGTATCTTTAAGCTTTTTGCCTCTCACAGTTGGGGGCTGTAAGCCATTCACAAGCTGTAAAAAGTCCAGGGGAACCTGTTAGGCAAGCTAGAGAGCTATCAGAGGGGGTTGAGCTGAAACACTCCTTTCAAATGCAGAAGACTAAAGCCCTGAATTAACTTTTTCCAGAGAGTGTCAGAAGAGTGGAAAAGCACAATACAATAAGGCAGGCAGATTCTTATTTTTCGGGTACATGCTCAGGAAATACCAAGGGGAAACCCTCAGACCCGAATCGCCTTCCCCATCAGGCCTCTCTGCATGACCTTTCATGGGTGGGATTCCTCATGCTGGCTCCTGGCAAGTGAGGGACTGGGACATCATCTCCTGCCTTGTGTAAGATCCTTAAGTACTTTTCCAACCTTCAGAACCTGGGGGAAGAGGAAGGCACCTGTGGCTGGACTCCAGGTATGCAGGACTCCCCTGGATCCCCACCAGGCCTTGAACCTGGACTTGGGGTTAACTTACTAACCTCTGTGTTTCAGTCCTCAGAGCAGCCTCTTATCAGATCCCTACCTTGGGAAATGGTGCTACTTCTCTTTGCCACAATCTGTTCGCCAACCACCTCCAGTCTGTTCCCTCTCTGAGGGATTTTGGTGACCTTTAAAACCCTAATACATATTGGATTTCTCTGGTAGCTCCGTAGTAAAGAATCTGCCTGCCAATGCAGGGGACACAGGTTTGATCCCTGGTCTGGGAAGATATCACATGGCACAGAGCAACTAAGTCCCCGCACCACAACTACTCACTCCAGCTACAGCCACAGTTCTGCCAACAAGTGAAGCCACCCTGCATCCTCTGCAACTAGAGAAAGCCTCCCAGCAGCAAGGAAGAGCCCAGTGGGCGGAAACGAAGACCACATGCAGTGTAAAAATAACAACATCGAACTCCTAAGGCATAAGTGTCCCTCTTCTGTCCACTAGCCTCCACCGCCTCCAGGTCAAGCCGAAAAAGAAACAACCTCTCTGCCAGTTCAGGTACACTCCCTCAACTTGGCTTCCTGCAGACATCAGTTGGAATCCAGGTTCCCCAAACCCACCCGCCTCAGTCCGACCTCCAAGTCTCTGCACCTACACGGGGAACCACCCACGACCACCTCACCGTCCTAGAGCCCGGGGCCTGGGCTGCGGGCACATGAGCAGGCGCCCTGCACTTGGGGCTTTAGTGTCTGGTGGGTTGAGGGCAGTGAGAGCCCTGCGGGCCAGCGTTTACCTGAGGTGGATCCCTCAGCGCCGCCACCGCTATCAAACTCTGACGCGGGCAAGGACTTTCCTCTCCTCGGCCTAGCGCAGGGTACCCAGTCGCCGCTGCAGAACCTCAGAGCCCACTATGTGGCTCCGGGACAGCGCCTGCTTTCGCGCTTTTTAGATCCGGTCACCCGGTGAGGAATCAGCGGCCCCCAATCAGGACACTCACAGCAGTTTAAAATGGCCGCCACAAGCAAGATACCGGAAGTCCCGCTCCAATGGGCCCAGTGTGAAGAATTTTCCCGGAAATGCATTTATGTGGGTCTTCCTTCCTGGGCGCAGGATCTTCTGGTAGTATTGTTCTCAGGGCTTTAGCGATTGCCCGAAAGTGTGTTCTCCTTTCTGACCAACCAGAACTTGCGCCAACTGGCACCCGGAAGGATGCTGGAAAGCAGTCATCTTACCTTGAGGAAGAAAGGGTTCCGTTTCTTGTTAAATGCAGCAAAGTGACAAAATTTCAGAATTCTTGAAGCTCAATCAGCTCCCAGGAGATAAAAATATTGAGACTGTCAACTACAGATTGAAACTTGGCATGGTGCTTGCCGCCTACGTCTCAGTTCAGTTCAGTCGTGCAGTCGTGTCCGACTCTTTGCGACCCCGTGAATCGCAGCACGCCAGGCCTCCCTGTCCACCACCAATTCCCGGAGCTCACTCAGACTCACGTCCATTGAGTCCATGATGCCATCCAGCCATCTCATCCTCGGTCGTCCCTTTCTCCTCCTGCCCTCAATCCCTCCCAGCATCAGGGTCTTTTCCAATGAGTCAACTCTTCGCATAAGGTGGCCAAAGTACTGGAGCTTCAGTTTTAGCATCATTCCTTCCAAAGAAATCCCAGGGTTGATCTCCCTCAGAATGGACTGGTTGGATCTCCTTGCAGTCCAAGGGACTCTCAAGAGTCTTCTCCAACACCCCAGTTCAAAAGCATCAATTCTTCGGTGCTCAGCCTTCTTCACAGTTCAACTCTCACATCCATACATGACCATAAGAAAAACCATAGCCTTGACTAGACGGACTTTAGTCGGCAAAGTAATGTCTCTGCTTTTGAATATACTATCTAGGTTGGTCATAACTTTTCTTCCAAGGAGTAAGCGCCTTTTAATTTCATGGCTGCAGTCACCATCTGCAGTGAATTTGGAGCCCCAAAAAACAAAGTCTGACACTGTTTCTACTGTTTCCCCATCTATTTCCCATGAAGTGATGGGGCCAGATGCCATGATCTTCGCCTACATCTACAAGGATTAAATCATGTGCTGCTCCAGCTATTGACTTCAACACCCTCTGACAGTAGTTCTGAGTGGTAAGCAGAAATGAAGCGTTCTA